>CAWUHX010000157.1:315000-840477 GCA_963922205.1 Romanomermis culicivorax | reverse complement strand
TCGATATTTTCCCCCCAAGTTTAGCTAACGCTTCTCCGGGCTTGATGCCATTTTTGTACGTGTAAAAATAGTAGCTGCTTTAAGAATGTTCTTATGTAGGCGGATTTTTTTTCTAGAAGCTTCTGGAATAGGTTTTTGAACATCGAAAGATCATCTTTTGAGATACCATGGAATAATAACTTTTTTTGTTAATCATTTCGGTCAATGCAAGTGTATGAATCGCATTTATTGATATGGTGGCTTTTGAGAGAATTATTGTATAATCAATGCGTTGGTAGCTGTAACGAGACAGCAAGAATTGTAATTGTTGCCTTGGGGGAACTTTTTCCATGCGTCCTCCATGTTCGAGATGCATAATTCACGCATTGCATCTTGATTTAAAAATCATCAATCAAAGATTTCGATAGTAATTTGCAAGTGGCTGAAACGCGACACCGAGTATTATTATTTTTTTGCATTTCTAATAGATCTTTTGTTGCTGAACCGAGACATCAGTTTCGTTTTCTTTTTTTATCCAGTTGTTCGATTTCGATAATTTATGGTTGCTCCGGAGAGACACAAGCCTGCATTGTTGTTCATTTCAGCCATATTACATTGTATCTGGTTCTTTTGACTTTTTGGTGGCTGTTAAGAGACATTCAGTATATGTGTACAGTTGCCTGCAGTGAGACGCAAGAACTGTATGCATTTACTATCATCGTTATTCTGGAGTGGAAAAATCACTTATTCACCTATTGCATCTTGATTCTTATTTTTTGCATCATTTTAGCCACTCGATTAGTGGCCCAAATGGAACCCTATGTTTCCACATCTGGTATGTGAATTATTTCCGGATTTTGTTTATTGATGATCTTTTCTCGGCTTCTGGATTACAAAGATTGTTGTGATCAATGATTTCGACCTTGATGTTAAGGTGGCTGTTACGCGACATTATTATTTTTTGCACTGAAAGCGTCTTCTATGGTTGCTGAAATGAGACACTTTTTATTTTCAATCTATTTCTTTAATTTTTATACCTTTATAGTTGCTCCGGAGAGAAATTGACGTCATTAGATGTTACATAATGTTTGATTGGTTGGTACGCCTATAAATACTTTGGTGGCTATAGTGAGACAATGGTTATAGTGAGATAGTTGCTGTAGTGGGATGTGTGGCTGTAGCGAGACACAATCGTTCTTTATTTTTGGAATAATTTCTTGGTGGCTCTATTGAGACGATGATTATAGTGGGACATTCACATGTTGTTTGATTGGTGAGTATACTTGTATGGCTATGAATACTTCGGTGGCTATAGTGGGATGGTGGCTGTAGCGAGACACAATCGTTCTTTATTTTCGGAATAGTTTTTTGGTGGTTATAATGAGACGATGGCTATAATAGGACATTCCCATGTTTTTTTATTGCTGGCCGTAGTGGAGTGCCTGTACATAGTTTGGTGGCTTTATGAGACATTTGCTGTCGTGGGATGGTGAGTGTAGCGAGACACAATCGTTCTTCTTTTTTGGAATAATTTCTTGGTGGCTCTATTGAGACGATGATTATAGTGGGACATTCACATGTTGTTTGATTGGTGGGTATAGTTGAATGCCTATAAATATTTTGGTGGCTATAATGATGCAATGGCTATAGCCAGACAGTAGCTATAGCGGAATGGTGGCTGTAGCGAGACACAATCGTCCTTTTTTGGAATAATTTTTTGGTGGCCATAGTGAGAGGATGGCTATAGTGGTACATTCAGATGTTGTTTGACTGGTGGCTGTGGTGGAGTGCCTGTAAATACTTTGGTGGCTTTAGTGGGACAGTAGCTATAATGTGATGGTGGCCGTGGCAAGACACAATCGTTCTTTACTTTTGGAATGATTTTTCGGTGGCTGTAGTGAGAAACATTAGGCGTTCTTTTGGAATAAGTTTTTGGTAGCTGTAGCGAGACCACGCCTATAGTGAGTGATTCACATGTTATTTGATTGGTGGCTATAATGAGACAGTTGCTCTATGGGATGGTGGCTGTTGCGAGACACAATGAGTCGGGTATGTTTATTCTAATCGTCACAAATCTTATCAATTTTTTTCAATTTTTCCAGCACGTCCCTTTCACGTGCATTTTTTTATGCAAAAGTAGTTGCTAATGATGGACCTATTCTATTACGTTTTCTCCACATACTTACTCTATAATCTTGGAATAGGGCCCATTCTATATACACGTAACACATACTCGTACACGTCAAAAGTGTACTTTGCTATTAGTTCTAATTTAGAGAAGTGGAGCAAAAAGCGCGAATTTGCAATGTTTTCCTTTTTTTTTCCTAAAATACTCCACTAAATTTATTTTTAAGATCGTTTTTAATTACTCCCTGTTTGTTATGTTTCAAGCCAAGTATAAATGGCGTTTTGACGATGTAAGGGCGCACTTTTATGTTTCTATATGTTCACCACTTTTCATTTGATAATCAATCATTTAATAGTATTAATGACTGATTTGTTTCTCGTTTCTCACTTAAGTTTATCGTACTCTTGAAATTTTCAATATTTCGGACCTTTTTGTAGTAGTTCACCACCACTAATTTTTTCATATTTTTTTTCGTTCTTTGAGTTTTTCGGCGATTTTTTTTTGTCATCAGGTTGGTTTCGAACCTCCAACCTTTTGATTCAAAAACTCCAGTGCGTTACCACTGAGCCAAACACTCAGTTAAAAATCAACCTTTTAATTCCCATTTTTTTCATTATCCTAAGCTCCCATTTATTATTTTCATTATCCTAAGCCTAAGCCTAAGCCTAAGCCTAAGCCTAAGCCTAAGCCTAAGCCCAAGCCCAAGCCCAAGCCCAAGCCTAAGCCCAAGCCCAAGCCCAAGCCCAAGCCCAAGCCCAAGCCCAAGCCCAAGCCCCAAGCCCAAGCCCAAGCCCAAGCCCAAGCCCAAGCCCAAGCCCAAGCCCAAGCCCAAGCCCAAGCCCAAGCCCAAGCCCAAGCCCAAGCCCAAGCCCAAGCCCAAGCCCAAGCCCAAGCCCAAGCCCAAGCCCAAGCCCAAGCCCAAGCCCAAGCCCAAGCCCAAGCCCAAGCCCAAGCCCAAGCCCAAGCCCAAGCCCAAGCCCAAGCCCAAGCCCAAGCCAAGCCCAAAGCCCAAGCCCCAAGCCCAAGCCCAAGCCCAAGCCCAAGCCCAAGCCCAAGCCCAAGCCCAAGCCCAAGCCCAAGCCCCAAGCCCAAGCCCAAGCCCAAGCCCAAGCCCAAGCCTAAGCCTAAAACCTAAGCCTAAGCCTAAGCCTAAGCCTAAGCCTAAGCCTAAGCCTAAGCCTAAAGCCTAAACCTAAGCCTAAGCCTAAGCCTAAGCCTAAGCCTTAAGCCTAAGCCTAAAAAAATAGTGGTGGTGAACTACTACAAAAGGTCCAATATTTCTACGTCGGGTCTCGATTTCCGCCACCGTGTAGATTCAGCCGTTGAATAGAGCCAGCAGATGGTTCTTTTTTAATAGAATTTTTTTCTATTTCAGCCAACTGGGTCATTTCAGCCACTGTATTAACTTATAAACCGCTTTTATAGTTTTATATGCACCACAAAAATTTCCATATCCGGATTTCCGTGTTTTTTTGCACCTTCAAAAATGCGAATATTTTGAACGTTGTTTGCAAAAAGGTAAAAAGAAGTCACACATTAAAGTAAAAATTACTTTGAGTCAACTAGAATACTACTGAACCCTTTCTTGTCTTGTTGTTGAAACTTTGTGTAATAATGTGGAATCTATTCAGCAACTAAGCGATTCTCAATCGAGCGATTCCAAACGGGCGATAGAGAATGTAATAACACTTTCTTCACATTTTTCTTCTTTTCTTTGTATGTATTTCTTTTTTCTTTTGTTCCGTGTGTTGCTTTTGTTTTTGCATTTTTATTTTTTGTCTCTGCTTTGTTTCATTTTCTTTTTTCTTGTCATCTATTTTGTTTCTTTTTTGCTCACGAAACAATACATTAGAAGTTGTAATTTTTAACGAGCATTCTCTCCCATGTAATTCTAATACAATTCGGCGTGCTCTATTTCCTATTTAGTTTTATCCTTTGTGATTTTTTCTTCATTCTTATCTACTTTTCATCTTAGTTTTTTGCATTTACTGCTTTATCTTTGTCTTTTTCTGTTCTTTGTGATTCTTTTTCTCACATTATTTTTTCTTTGCTACTTTCTCTATCTTGCATCTTCTTTCTTATCACTCTTTTCACGTTTTTTTCTTTTTCAAATTTTTTTTTTGTTTTTTTATTTTTTTCGTTTTTTTGTTTCCTTTCTCTTGATGTTTTATTTTTTTTCCAACACTCTTTTGTTTATATTTTTTATGAAGATTTTCACACTTACAACGATGAAAGACCCAAGCATGTCAAACTGTACAAGAATTATACGGAAGACTACGGTTGCTTAAAATGACGACTCGTAATGTATTGTATCATGAGTAAAAAAAGAAAAAAATATATGACAAGAAGGAAGGAAATGAAAGAAGAAAACACAGACAAAAGATGAAAACGTAAAAGCATACATAAACGAAAGCATAATCAACTCACAGAAAGAAATAACAAAGAAACATATACAAAGAAAAATATAAGGTAGAGAAGGAAACTTTGAAGAAAATTTTATTACATTCTCTATCGCTCGTTTGAAATCGCCCAAATGGGAATTCGCTCATTTGAGATTTTGCCCAATTGGGAATGGGCCACTTGGGAACACTCCATAATATAGCACCTAACTTCTCAGTAACCTTTACTTCGTTCTTGAACAGTGGAAATATTCGGATATATTCAGATATCCGGATATTTTTTTCCATCCGGATATCAGTTTTTCCAAATATCCGTCCGGATATGCGGATATCCGACGCACATCACCACTATAAAGAAGAATTAATGAAAAGTTTGGACGAAAATAACCCTTTTTTGTCCGGGGCGTGTAGTGATTCAGCTACCGTGTCGATTCAGCCATCTGTATTGATTTAGCCACTAGCGCTATTTTTCAAATTAATTTTTAAACAATATTTTTAACCAATAAAATAGAAATTTCATCTCCTAATTTGCATACGTTAGCTACAAGGATGAACATAAATTGAAAACTGTGTTCGAAAAGTGCATTTCTAATCATTTTTTTCTTTCAATCTCAGTGGCTGAAATGTCACATTTGTGCGAAAAAGCGCTGTAGGGGCTATACGCCATGTGAAAAAGTAGCCGAATCGATTTAGTGGCTGAAATGAGACGAAAAATTATCCTGAGCAAGCTGGATTTCATATATAGGTGAAAATGAAAAATTCGTGGATCAAAAATCAGTGGCTGATGCGAGACAGCAGCCGATTAGTTCAGTGGCTGGATCGTGCCAGGGACCTAAACTAAAAGGTAATAACATATAAAGATTTAAGCTCCAGCTTAAGCTTAAGGTGCAGCTTTTTAGTAATATCAGGCGCCAAGTTTTTATGTGGAGTTTATATTTTTATGTCAAAAATTTTTATGTTTTCATTTTTTATTTTTTATGCTTTTTTATATTCATTTTTATTTATTTTCAACTTTTTTTATTTTATTTTATTTTTTTTGTTTTAATCTTTTTTATTTTTATGCGGATTCAGCTACTGGCGTGATTCCGCCACCGTGGCTTTTCGGTCACTGTCTCGATCCAGCGACTCTCCAATCACTTATCGATTTTTTCCATTTTAATTTAATTGTGTATAATTAGAAATTTCGAATAATAAAAACATCATGCAGAATATACTGCCTTTAGAAGCAAAAATATAAAAATGACTGCGGAGAACAAGCTTGGAATTTTCATTTTCAATTCTTACATTTAAGGCCAGGTTATTGATTATTCTAAATTGATATATTTATTTGGGCTGGCTGAATTGATACAGTGGCTGAAATGATACAGTTGGCTGAACCAACACAGCTGCAAGATAATACTCCAGGACCTTTTGTAGTAGTTCACCACCACTATTTTTTTTAGGCTTAGGCTTAGGCTTAGGCTTAGGCTTAGGCTTAGGCTTAGGCTTAGGCTTAGGCTTAAGCTTAGGCTTAGGCTTAGGATAATGAAAATAATAAATGGGTATTAAAATGTTGATTTTTAACTGAGTGTTTGGCTCAGTGGTAACGCACTGAAGTTTTTGAATCAAAAGGTTGCAGTTTCGAAACCTACCTGATGACAAAAAAAATCGCCGAAAAAACTAAAAGAATGAAACAAATATGAAAAAAAATAGTGGTGGTGAACTACTACAAAAGGTCCATACTCCATATGAGGCAAATCGATTTAGTGGCCGAAATGAGACTCGAATTTCTGAACAAAATCCGCACTTTCCAGTGATGTTTTCTTCTTTTCAGGAAACTTGGTGGCATCATGAGCCGCGTGGATATAGGTGAAAATGGCTATTCTATAGATTAAACTACAGTGGCTGAACTGAGACAACAGTTCAGCAAGTTCTGCGACTCATTCAACGCTGGTTGCTCAAATGGGGTAGCAGACATGCACAGCAAGAATTTTCTAGGGGGAGGGTCCTTGGACTTTTTATCCAGGGGTAGGGGGGTCGGGCGAGCAAAAAAAAACGAAAAAAAGTTCTGAAAGCTTGTTTTTCATACAAAATATGCACAAAAAGCTGTTTTGGAAAAAGTTCAGGGTGTTTGACGATTTTTCTTGAGCCAGTGTGGGTGGCCAGGGTTTCAGGTAAGGGGGTTTACTCCCCCCCCCCTATGTGGGGCAATTGCTTTTTTGAGATATGATATAATAAAATAACAATTGGCACCAAATTTTTGAACACTGAAATCTAGCATATTTGCATTTTGTATGGAGGTCACTACTGTATGTCAACTGTATTATTTGCTTTCACCAGATTCATTTACTGTAGAGAAGATATCCCCAACCCACAAAAGTCCACGTGTATTTTTCATGAAAATCTATGTGAATTTTTCTTCTACACCACCACTCACTTTTTTTCGCCATATACGGGTCGCTTCATTATTTATAACAAATAATCCGGATGGATGGATGGCAAGGCAATGACGTTTTTTCCATTTCTTTCTGGGAACCAAAAAAAAAACCGCCTACCATTCTAGTCTACATCAGTTTTGCGTGGGGTCGTAAAAATGAAAAATGCAGGCGGGGCGTATCGGCGGCTGCAGTTTGACCTCCTTGCCTCAGTTTTATTGACCGAAAAATTTGGCCACGTTTTTTTTGGGTGTATCCAGATACTGCTTTTCTAGATTTATTTACTGAAATCTGATAATTATATGGTGTGGTTGTGTGTGTGTCTCGATTCAGCCACCAAGTATCTTTTTAGCCACTATTTTTTATATATTGGATATCGACTGCTTCAGCTAACTGTATGTTTTTAGCCATATAAGCAGTGATTTGGGATCAGATATAGATAAGATTAAGTGAAAGGATTGAGGAGATACCCCAAAACGTAGTCCTTTTTTATTTTTTCCTTCTTTTTGTTTTTTTTTTGTATTTTTTGCTGTAAAACATGGATTTTTGATCTTTGTAGATTTTAGAAACTGTAGATGATCTTGTTTGAAAATCCAGTAGCCTGAAAATTAGCATCGCCTTAAGGGCTGCTAGCTTCATTTGTGACTTTCCCTCTAGCAGAAAAAATCTACAAATTGGAAACAGTTTAGCATTTAGATTTTTTAATTTTGGTCTGCAGTAGATTTTTGTAGAAAGATTATCATTTTGAAGTTGCTGAACTGTAGATGATCCGAGCACACTTTTGAACAAGTCGTAATTAGTTCATAATATGTGAAATGAAAAGTTTGGATTCTATTATTTTTAAAGAATTCAAAAATTTTAAAAATTAAAAAATTAGTCCTGCAACTTTGAAAAGTTTGAGCTTCAGTTTGAGATGATTTTCTGATGTTAAGCAATACGAAGCGTACATGTAACGGGGCCTCGAGGTCTGAAGGGGGGTCAGCTACTTTTTTTGGGGCCGGGGGTCAGTAATTCTAAAAAATTTGGGGCAAGGGGTCTCTGAAAGAGAAAAAAATCAATTTTTTCACCAAAAAAGTCCGAAAAATAGTTGAAAAAATATTAATTTTTTTCTACAAAGACCGAAAAAAATATTCATGGCCCGACGCGCCCATAAGATTGACGTTTTTGACCATTTCTTTGTTCAAAAATTGACATTTTTTATTAAAAAATTGGCATTTTTCTAACCAAAAGTTTAGGGGTCCCTATGACTACCATATGGCTAGCCATATGGTTGACGATTTCTGGGAGGAGGTTCCCGTTGCACTTCGGGGTCAGATCCAAATCTTTTTTGAAAAGTGCTCATAATTCATTGAAAATTGATCAGAATGTTTTAAAATTTGGTTTTTAGATATTTCTCAATGTGATTTTTCATATCCCAGCACTTTTTTCCTGATAATCTTCAACACTTTTACATGAAATTTCTGAGTTGGAATATGACCAAGCATTGAACTATTTCAAAATCAAATTTATTCTATGTTTAATATATTTTTATTTGCAGCATTTATTTGAAAAGAAATTTCTTCTACATTTCACAGTTTAAAAATCTCCAAAAAATAAAAAATTCCTTGGAGGGGTCAACCAGGATTTTATTGCGGATGAGCTAGGGTGCTGCCCTGAGTCAGAACCATACTTGTACAGCATGGAAGCTTTGGGTGATATGTCCAAAATATTTTGAAGATTGCTCAAAATTCAGCCAAAATTGATCAGAATACTTTAAACTATCGTTTTTACATGTTTTGCAGTGTGGCCTTTCAGTTCGAACCAAAAAATAATTTTTTGTTGATAATCTTGAACACTTTTAGAGGAAATTTTTAAGTATTTTATACTTTATTTTTTGCAGCATCAATTTGAGTACAAATTTACTTCTACATTTCATCATGGTGTAAAAATCTCAAAAGAATAGAAAAGTCTGTGAAGGGGGCAACCAGGATTCTGTTCGGGATCAGCTAGGTTGCTGCCCGAGGTCAGGACCATACATGTACAGCATAGATTTTTTCTGCGGTGTCGAGTCCAAATTATTTTGAAGATTGCTCAAAATTGATCAGAATCCTTAAAAATTTTTTACACGTTTTTCAGGGTGATTTTTCAGTTTCAACAAAAATTAAATGAACTTTCACATGTAATTTTCAAGTTTGTATATGATCAAACACTGAAATATTTCAAAATCATGTTTATTTTAAGTGATATTTGTTTGCAGCAAAAATTCAATTTTACATTTCAGGGTATAAAAAACTTAAAAAATGATAATTGTGGGGGTAACCCAGGGTTCTAATCAGAGTCGCGGTCCCCAGCTACGTCCCAAAGAACATTGCTCTACACCATTCCTATTTTGAGCAGTCTTTTCAAAAATGATTCCAAACTTGCAACTTCTGGAGTTGAGATTTCATGTTAAATCTCACTTTTAAAAACAACCATCTATTGTAGCATTCAGACAATAAATACAGTTAGATATTTCCTTACTTTTAAATTGATTTAGTTTCAGTTTTTTAGTTAATTTACTTGATCATGATTTTTATTGGCAGGAATTTACAATACGGTAAGTTCGACTTTTTACCAAAAACCCCCATTTTTCAATGTTTCAAATCAAAAACTTTAAAAAAATTTTGGAAAAAAAGGGCGGAAAACAGTAATTTCCAAAAAAAACTTGAAAAAAATTTGAAAATTTTTCATGGAAATTACAGTAATCATACCTTTCTACCAAAATCCTAAGCCTAAGCCTAAGCCTAAGCCCAAGCCTAAGCCTAAGCCTAAGCCTAAGCCTAAGCCTAAGCCCTAAGCCTAAGCCTAAGCCTAAGCCTAAGCCTAACCCTAAGCCTAAGCCCCCTCTTTTTGACCTCGCCATTCACCATTCCACTCCGACCGCCCTAAAAACCAAACTAATTCTGTACTTTTGAGCAACCACCAACAAGGAAAACACAACTTCAGGCAATTTTGGTTACTTACCGTATTGTTAAAATTAGCCTTTTTATTTTCAGGATATACTATACAGGATCTTTTATTTTTTTCCAAAATGGCAGGCTTTCTGGCTGACTTCAAGCAGAATCCTCCTCGAATTTTTTATTTTTTTTTAAATTTTTATTCCACGAAATGAAAACTTGGAAATATTTTGAAAATATAAGAAGAGTGAGCATACAGTGGAACATTTAAAGTCGAAGTTTTAAAAGCATTCTGAGCAATTTTAACTGAGTATTGAGCACTTTTGAAAAAAATCGAGTCTGACCCCTCCAAAATTTACATGCTAAACATCACGTACATGATCCGGATCCATTATCCTCAAAAATTTGTCTTAGACTTCAACATTTTCAATCTTACAATCTTCTTCATGTTGATCAATTTGATAAAATTGAAAATTTCATCAGTAGACTTTCTAAAGTTGAGGTCTGATGCTTAACCTTGCCCTGAACTTTTGCAAAAGTTTAACTTTTTCCTCAAAAAAAAAAACGACCATCATTTGCAGCAACAGTTTAGGTCAATAAATATTACATCTTCTTGATTTATTTTCAGTTTTTTACTCGATTTACTTGATTTTTGATTATTTCTCAAAATCTATATGTTTATCTTGATTCTCATCACGACAAAAATGTCTATTTTGATTTGTCAATTTTGATCATCCGGTACCATATCCCTATTGATCCATCCAGAAAATATTTTCGTTCCACTTTTTTTTTTTTTTAATAAACGGGCAGACCTTGATTTAACCGGTTTTTCGAGAGGTTAAGAAGGATATGGAATATTTTTGACATTTTCCGACCAAAAGTCCGCACACTTTTGTTTTTAGAAAAAGCGCCCACCTTCTCCTAGTGTGCAAAGTCCACGTGTTTTCGGCGATGTGCAGGATGTTTCCAGCGTAGAAGTTTGCCATGCAGAATTGTGTGCTTTGGGCTTTATACCACACGTGTGTGTGCGTTTGTGTGTTTGCAATGTTTATTTACTTTGAAAACTGCTTTCCCGGTTTTTCAATTTTTTTTGCAATGTTGGAGGAACCCTGTTGACCTTGCGATGTTCATTTATCATCGAAATTATGAGAACTTTTTTTTTTCTTTGTTATATTTCTGTTTTCGCTAGACGGTTTTTGATTTATAAGCTGCAGATGACGTTTTTTTTTGGGTATACGAAATTTTTGTTTTTAAGCTTCTGATTTGCCCCCCAAAATACTTTGGTTTTCATGCAAATTAGGCTTGATTAAATAGATTTCGTCGAGTTTTAGCCGAAAATCGGATTTTAAATTTACTATCTTTATTTTCGGCTAAGTTATCACATTTTTGAATCATTGAAAAAAAGTGCTATTTCACCAGCCAATGCTAACTACTTTCCTATGTGTACAAAAAATTTATTATTCAAACAAACATTGACTAATCAGATATTCCAGAAAATGTATAAAAATTCTTCATCGTCGTTTAGGGAAAAAATCGTCTCTTTTGGAATGGCGTTATTTGCTTTTTTTACTGTGAAAATTTCTTCATTGTGTGTGTGTCGATTCATCTACTGTGTCATTTCAGCCACTGGATTAATTTAGCCACCGCGTTGTTTTAGGCAACTGTATCATTTTAGCCACTGAGTCGATTCACCCACAAAGAAACCGTTTTTGAACGAATCGATTTGTCAATACTCACTTTTCTGTTCCTTGTAATAAATTTATAGGAGGCACGGTTTAAAATTCACAATTAAGTACACATGCCAAATTTTGAGAAAATATGTTGCTAATTAAATAATCAATCATTCCGTGGAGAAAAAGAAAAGTGGCTGAATTGAAACAGTGGCTGAAAAGCTCCAACGCTTGAATATAAACACCATATAGGAACCTCGTTGATCTGAATCAACACAGGTGGCTGAATTGACACGATGGCTGAATCGTTAATTTTCTGCTCAAAATTTTCGAATTTCACAATAATCTTTTTGGACCCGTCTCAGTACAGCCACTATATCGCTACAGCCACCGTTCCACGTCAGCCACTCAATAGGCTTCCCACTATAGCCAACTGTTACTTAGCGGCTGTCTCACTACAGCCACCAAGCTATCAATAGGCGTCCCACTAAGGCCAACTGTCATTTTAGCGACTGTCTCACTACAGCCACCAAATTGTCAATAGGGGTCCCACTATGGCCAACTGTCTTTTTAGGAGCTGTCTCACTACAGCCACCAAACTATCGATGGACGTCCCACTATAGCCAACTGTCACTTGGCGACTGTCTCACTACAGCTACCAAACTATCAATAGCCGTCCCATCATGGCCAACTGCCACTTAACGACTGTCTCACTACAGCCACCAACGGGTTGTTATAGGATGGCTCATGGATAGACCACCAGTAGACTTGACTAACTTTTGAAGGAAGTCTCTGTTTGCTTGCAAAATGAAGCAGAACCATAAGAAAATTACAAAAACGCAATTTCAGAGCTAGTACGTTTCATGACTGTGGAGCCGAGTCTTTACACTCCTCTATGATCTGGAAGCTTGTAAACATGTGAAACTAACAATGAAAAGCAAGAAAACGTTTCGCCCAGTTAGTATTACTAATTAATTAGCACCTCCAATTAGCAATTAGCATTGATAGGAATATTGAAAAATGAAACATTAACCCTTTATTAATCAAATAATCTTAGTGGCTGTAGTGAGACAACGCCTATAGTGCTACATTCACATAGTGTTTGATAGTGGCTAATTTTCACTTCAGTGGCTATAAAAAAACAGTGGCTATTAAGGGAGAGGGATGGTGGCTGTAGCGAGACATCATCTAAATTCTGAAAATTTTTCCAAATTATTGGAAGCGGCCCCAAAAATGCAAATTGATGAATTTTGCCGTCCATAATGGAAAAAAATCGTTCTCCCTAAAAATTAATGGATTACGAGGAGAGTCGTCGAAAAAAAATTACTTTTTGAAATTGGAGCATCAGCTGCATTTTGTTTTGAAAAAAAATCTTCAAGAATTTTTTCGAATTTTTTTCCGACGTAGAGACAGAAATTTGGGAAATTTTTGGGCGTAAACAAGTTTTTAACTCGAAAAATAATTTGAGTGCATGCACTCCTATTAACGTGTTAAAGCGATTTTCTTACTGTAACTTTTGCTGATATTGTACCTGAAAATCCAGAATGATACCATTGGATAGAGCTAATCGAGATCTATCGATTGGTATCCATATCGTATCCCTTATTGTATCCAAGTTCCAAAAGCTTACAGAATCAAAAGATTCAGGATTTGGCCGAATGTCAGCTCAAGAGGAACTGACGTAGCATTCTTGGAAATTTGTGTTCGGTTTTCCTAACTTAATAAACATCCTATTTTGCTCATTTGCATATTTTTCAGGCATCTCGGGCGAAGAAACCGGCAAAAGTAAACAAAAAATGGAAAGATGACGATGTTATCTGGAACTTTTTTTTTCTTCTCTCTCTGCGGTCCCTTCATTAATCCGATTTCGACATGATAAGAAACAAAAAGGAGCAAAAATAAAAGCAGGGCATTTGTGTTTTTCAGCCTATTATTATTATTATTTATTTTTTAAAACCCGACGATTAGACGTTTCAATTTCTCCTAATATATGCTAATTAGGCTCGCTAATTAAAAAAGAGAAAAAAACAAGCTAGCTCTCCAATATTCGTGATGTTGGTTGAGAATAATACGACGGCTAGTACGGCTACTACGGTTTATATAACTTTGACCAATGGGAATAATGGATCGTCGATGATGCTTTCGACGCCCAAAAATGGAATCATGAAAAGGGCGATGCCCAACCAGGCGCCTTTGACGCTGAATCGGGACGATTTAGCCGACCCGGCAAAACTTGCCAATAAACCGGTACAAAAATTTATGGTCTCCATATCGGCCACCAATTCGCCGACGATCAGGAGGCGTAACGTGGCGCCGGCGACGGCGCCCGTGCCGTCGACACCGGCGGCCGGCAACCAGCGAACGGAACAAAAAAACGACCAACAAATACGAAATTTACTTTTCAAAGAACAATTACGACAAAAAATTGACGAATTAACTTTGAACGATTTGAAATTAAATTTAAAAACTATTTTCCCCGATAATAAATGGTGAGTGAAAATTTCGATTCGTAATTGGCGCCAGGCTGTTCATCATGCGTCCACCACTGGTATAACGAAAACTTCCTCATCATCCAGGTGCCTTGTTTGCAGAAGGTCGAGAGTTCGAGCCACTGACCATGTGCAATTTTTTTTGTTGCACCAGCCACATGGATTTGGGCCATACAACATTGGTGACTATGTTGGACCAATCTTCCTCAAAAGGCGTGTTATAGTGGTTCCTTCAGCTGTTCATCACATAGCCTGCCCTGCACATGCGGCTAGTACATATAACCAAACCTTCCGAACCATCCATGTGCATTGTATGCAGAAGGTCGAAGGTTCGAGCCCCTCACCAAACATAATTTTTTTGGTGCATCAGCGGGTATATGACATTGGTGCCCATCCAGGGTCCTTCCTCCATAAAGGGTATGATGTTCTAGTGGTTCGTCCAGCTGCTCGTCATGCAGCCTGTCCTGCACATACCACCAGTATAGCTGAAACGTCCGAACCATCCATGTGCCTTCAATGCAGAAAGTCGAGAATTCAAGCCCCTGACTAAGTGCAACTTTTCTGTTGCACCAGACACATGGATTTGGACATACGACATTAGTGACCATGTAGGGCCCACCCTCCTTGAAGAGGGGGGGTGTTCTAGTAGTTCGTTCAGCTGTTCATCATGTACCCTAGCCCGCACACACTACCAGTTCTGGGCCGTCCACATGAATCAATTAGCACAGTGGGTAGTACATCCACCTTGTATGCAGAAGGTCGATGTTTCAAGACCCTGACCAAGCATTATTTTTCTGATGCTCCAGCCATGTGGATTTAGGCATGTGACATTGTTTTCCATGTAGGGCCCTTCCTCTTCATGGGGTAAGGGGTGTTCTAGTGGTTCATCCAGCAGTTCAGCATGCGGCCTGCCTCATACACACCATCAGTTTAACGGGAACCTCTGGGCCATCCATGTGGATCAGTAGCATGCCTGCTTTGTATGCAGAAGGTCGGGAGTTCGAGTCCCTCACCAAGCATTATTTTTCTGACGCACCAGCCATGTGGATTTGGGCAAACGAATGCAAGATTTGTGTCCATCTAGAATCCTTCCTTCTCAAAGACAGTGGGGTGTTCTAGTTAATTGTCCAGTTGTCCATCATGCAGCCTGCCTCACACACACCACCAGTGTAACAAAAACTTCTGGGCCATCCATGTGAATCAATTAGCAGAGTAAGTAGCACCCTTGCCTTGTATGCAGAAGGTCGACGACTCGACCCCCTCACGAAACATTATTTTTCTGACACACCAGCTATGTGGTTTGGGCATACAGCATTACTGACGATTCAGGGCTCTTCCTCCTCAGAGGGAGGGGTGTTGGCTTTTCATCATGTAGCCTACCTTGCACACACCTCCACCACCACAACTGCAATATCTGAACCATTCATGTGGCTTTGTTAGTGCAGTGGGTAGCTTGTATATAGTAGGTTGAGGGTTCAAACCCCTCACCAAGTGTTACTTTTTGCATGCATCGACCAATTGGATTTGAGTGTATGACACATCTCAGAAGTAGAACTTGTTCCATTGCATGCCCAAATGCGTGTGTCTGGCATAACCCAGAAAGAAGTCCTCAGTGAGGGCTCGAACCTTTGATTGCATTGCATTACAGACGGCATTAAGCCCATCATGTGGATTGTTCAGGCATTGCCCTTGTATTAATGATTGTGTGGCCACATGATGAACAGCTGGACACACCACTACAACAAATTTGGAGTTTGTGGTTCCATGTTCTGTCTGCACAATAACCAAATGAGCAACAGGAAAGGACGTTCTCTTCTACACTGTTTCACTTTTTTGCAACAGGCTAAGATCAGTCTCGTTATTTTGCTGTTGTAAAACTGAATGCCAGAGCTACCACTACCATTGAGATGACATCTTTCAATCAATCAATGTGTCATTAAAAGTTAGACCTGGTTCATGACCAAACAAGCCGACTGGGCAACAGACTGCATCCATTATAAATAATACATTCAGACCAACCTGGAGTCAGCACATATTTTAAGCCAGTTTCAGGTTTTACACACATACACCAGCTCAGTGGGCAAGATATAACACAGGGGTTTACCCAATAGATCCATAGCCATCCTGGCTGGCACCACGTTTTACCCAGAAATTTTTGGATCTGGTGCGAATTCAACACTGTATATTACCCCCTGGATCCAGCAGTTCTGGGCTTGCTTCTGGAGTAGAGTTAGGATGAGAACCCAGTCGAAAAGTAGCTACTTTGGGCCTCTTACTGTAACTAGCCTTATAACAACAACCTATTATCCTTGCCGAGTATGTCAGTGCACGTTAAGTTCAGTCTATGAGTCGATCTTAGAACTGCATGCTTTTACCAAACCAGTCAAACTGGCAATGCATCCAATTGAGCCAATTGTGCGTGTGTTGGAGGGCTTCCTGAGTGCTGCTAGAGATGTCCCACCACTGGCCAGTGTCGGGTATGTGCTCACCAAAAATAATCGGGTTCGGAACCTTGAATTGCAAAATCGTGAGTCCAATGGAGAAGTTTTGTAGTAGAATACGTCCCATGGTGGCAGGCATTCAGTATTGGGCAATAGTCGTTGTTGGTAGCTTTCCTTTGTATTTTCAATCTCCTCGATCAATTTGAACGATACTGAATGAATTTTGGCATTGTCGTAAATAATTCTAATGTTGATCCTTTTGAAATGTATGAAAAATTTTAGGCTCACACCAAAATTGCCCTCTTGGTCTTTGAGGTTGGAAAAATAGGAAAATTCAGCAGGAAGAGAGAGGCAGGAGGCATAACCAGGAATCGGCCTCAACAGAAGGCACTCACCCAAAATCGACTCTGTTGTACTGATTGTGATGAAAAACTGTTACAATTTGGCCTTGGAAACTAACCTAAATAGCTAAACCTTTCACTTCCCAATTTGAGTTAGAAAACAGACCAAAATGGTAGTTAATTAGGCTTTTCTTGCTTTATTTATACCAAATAATCAAAGCTTCCTCGCCCTACAACCTGTGAACAATCAAAAAGAATAATAGTGAGAATAGGCCGCAAAAAAATATATATATAAATATATAAAACATACGAAGACGAAAAAGCACGAAAAACAGATTAACGACAACTAAATTCATCGGGCTACAGTAATCAGGTTTAAATACATGTCTTTCCTTATTCCATACACAAATATTGAGGCAACCTGTTCCTGCTACTCAGGGCTTCAGTAGAAGATAGGCTTGGTCTGGGACTTGATATCCAAACCTTGCAGCTACCATCCACATGCTCTAACCAGCTGAGCAATGAGAAAGTTGGTCTCTTTATGCAACAATTCGTAGTTGAGATGGCTGCTTTGGTCACTCCCAAAATCCCTCTGCTGTCGAGTTTGGCAGACCATCAAGGGCCACCAGTATTGAGGCAACCTGTTTCTGCAACTCAGGGCTCCAGTAAAAGTTAGGCTCCATTCAGGACTTGTACACCGGACCCTGCAGCTACTGTCCACACGCTCTAACCAACTGAGCCAACCGAGCAATAGGAAAGGTGCCCTCTTCTGCAACAATTCGTAGTTGAGGTGGCAGCTTTGGCCATTCTCAACACAATCGTGGAAGTCACTTTGGTTGTAAAACGCTAATTCGTAAAGTTGCACAAAAAGTGAAAAAATAGGAATTAACACTACAACAGTTTGACAGTTTATGGTCCCAAAGCTTCTTTGAACTGATTATTGCCCATGCTGCTCCACCCTGACTCAAAAACAACCTGAAAAAGTAATCCTATAATATATGAAATGTAATATCCAAGTAGTGTAAACGACTTCCACTGTGTAAATTGCAGTAACCCCCACATCGACAGCCTAACACCCCGAAAAGCACACTCAACGCCCGATTTAATGCAAAAGATCGACGACACCTGCGTCAATGGCGTAGATGCCGCAGCCGCTGAGAAAAAACGCCAAGCCAAACGTGTCATGTTCGCCGATGACCGCGGCTTCCAGCTGGTCACCATCCGTATATTGAGCGAACCGCGCGATTTCCCACCCAATTTCCGCTACCAAGAAGTGGTCGACTTGTTGGGTTGTGGATTCTACAACAGTAATCGAACGGCGGCAGCGACGTCGACACCAGCGTCGTCGACTGTAAATACCACCGATGGCGGCGACAATGAAGTTTTCGCGGCAGCGTCACCGGCTCCAAAGCTGACTACAAACTGGCAGTGCAAGTTTAAGCAGCCGGCCAGCGATTATATGGCGTTCAGGTTGGTTCCGTGTTCTACAGTATGGCCAAAAATGTTTGGAGCATAATCTAATCATTAGTCAAAAAATGGACATTGGGCAATATATTTTGGAGAGTGAAATTTCATTGCTCAAAAGTCAAAAAAGTAGTCTAACGCAGACATTCACGGCAAGAATTTTCCAGGGGGGAGGATCCTTGAACTTTTTTTCTAGGGGGGTAGGAAGGGTAGGCGAGCAAAAAAACAAAAAAAAGTTCTGCAAGCCTGTTTTTTATACAAAATATGCACAAAAATCATCAAAAAAAGCTGTCTTGGAAAAAGTTCAGGTGGGGGGTTTGACGATTTTTTTTTAGGCCAGGGGTTGGTGGCCAGGGTCTCAGGTAAGGGGGTTTACCCCCTACCCCCAATGTGCATATATAGTCTAACCTAAAGTTCATTTAACTGTCACATGTGATGACAGGCTGAGGAAATGAGAATCTTTTTTGGCGAGGAAGTCTCTCTGGGGTTGCAGTTTTTGGTTTTAAGGTTAACTGAGCGAAACATGGCTTTAAACAATAAAAGCAATGTTTTTGATTAGATCTGTTCATAATGTATCGATTGACATCTCCCTGAGCAACTGCAGTAGTCACTGTCAAAAATTGGAGTTAAC
Source organism: Romanomermis culicivorax (assembly GCA_963922205.1). NCBI lineage: Eukaryota > Metazoa > Nematoda > Enoplea > Mermithida > Mermithidae > Romanomermis > Romanomermis culicivorax. The sequence continues at coordinate 821,606 of CAWUHX010000157.1, read as the reverse complement.
TTGTAGAGTTGTTTTAGAATTAACTTATAGAGCTGTGAGTAACTGGACCAGTCAATATAGAACCCTGAGTAACTACTGCAGTCATTATAGAACCATGAATAACTGCATCAGTTATTGTGAACATTTAGAGTTAACTCGTATTTTTTCACGATTAACTTATAGAGCCGTGGCTTACTGCAGCAGTTATTATAGAGCTCTGAGTAGCTTCAGCAATAATTATAGAACCCTGAGTAACTGCAACAGTCATTGCGAACATTTACAATTAACTTATAGAGTAATTTTACATTTTACAGTTAACTCATAGGGTCATTTTACAGTCAGCTTATAGAGCCCCGATTAATTGCAGCAGTCATTGTTAATATTCAGGGTTGACTTAAACATTAATTCTATAGTTGACTTATGGAGTTATATAATTATGATTATTAATTATAATGGTCAGTCAATTATAGTTAAGCGACTAACTGCAGCAGTCATTCTGAACATTTGCAGTTAAATTATAGTGTAACTTTACATTATACAATCAACTTATAAGGCCCTGAATAAGTACATCAATTATTGTGAATATTTACAGTTGACTTATAGAGTAGTTTTGTAGTTAACTTATGGAGTTCTAAGTAAATGCAGCAGTCATGTGAATATTTGCTGTTAACCTCTAGACTAATTTTACAGTTAACTTTTAGAACCCTAGGTAACTCTATCAGCCATTGTGAACACATTTTGAAGTTAACTTGACGAAAAATGACATTAGTAGAATTGAAAATAATGTTTGTGAACGGATCACCCCAAAATCTATCGATTGACATCTTATTCATTTTGAATTTTACAGTTAAAGAACTCAGAGTAACTGCATCAGTCATTGTGAACATTTACAGTTGACTTATAGTATAATTTATACGTTTTACAGTTAACTTATATAGCCATGAGTAACTGCATCAGTCATTGTGTATATTTACAGTTAACTTACAGAACACTGAGTAACTGTAGCAATCAGTGTGAACATTCATGATCAACTCATAGTGTTTTTGCGTTTTGCAGTTAACATATAGAGCCCTGAGTAACATATGGAGTCATTGTGAATATTTACAGTTAACCTATACAATAATTTGTAGTTAACTTATAGGGCCTTGAGTAACTGCAGTTGTCATAGTGAATATTTACACATAACTTGTGGAGTTATTCTACAGTTGGTTGATAGATCCCTGAGTTACTACTGCAGATATTGTGAACACATTCAACAGTTAACTCAAGGAAAAATGGCATTAGAACAATTAAAGTATTGTTTGTGAATAGATCTCAAAATCTACCGATTGAGATCTAATTGATTCTGCATTTTACAGTTAAAGAAGCCTGAGTAATTGCATTAGTCATTGTGAACATTGACAGTTAACCAATAGTATAATTTTACGTTTTACAGTTAACTTACAGAGCCTATTTACAGGTAACTTATAACCCTGAGTAACTGGAGCAGTCAATGTGAACATTCACGGTCAACTCATAAATTAAGTCTTGCGTTTTACGGAACCCTGAGTAAGTGCAGCAGTCATTTTGAACGTTTACAGGTAACTTATAGAGTAATTTTTCAGTCAACTTGAAGTAATTTTATTGTCGAATCATAGAGTAATTTTACAGTTGTTAACTTTTAGGGTCCTAAGTTATTACAACAGTCATTGTGAACACATTTTACAGTTAACTCAAGGAAAATTAGCATTAGAACAATGAAAGTATTGTTTGTGAATAGATATCCCTAAAATCTGTCGATTGACTTTTAATTCATTCTGAATTTTATAGTTAACCCTGAATAACTGCATCAGTCATTGTGAACATTTACACTTAACTTATAGTATATTTCTACGTTTTACAGTTAACTTGCCGAGCCCTGAGTAATTACATCAGTCATTGTCCATATTTACAGTTTACTTATAGATTTAACAGTAACTTATAAGGCCTGAGCAACTGGAGCAATCATTGTGAATATTTTTAGTTAACTTGCAGAACACTAAGTAACTGTAGTAATCATTGTGAACATTCATGGTCAACTCATAGTGTTTTTGCGTTTTGCAGTTAACATATAGAGCCCTGAGTAACAGATGGAGTCATTGTGAATATTTACAGTTAACCTATACAATAATTTGTAGTTAACTTATAATGCCTTGAGTAACTGCAGTTGTCATTGTGAATATTTACAATTAACTTGTGGATTTATTCTACAGTTGACTGATAGATCCATGAGTTACTACTGCAGATATTGTGAACACATTCAACAGTTAACTCAAGGAAAAATGGCATTAGAACAATTAAAGTATTGTTTGTGAATAGATCTCCTCAAAATCTACCGATTGAGATCTAATTGATTTTGCATTTTACAGTTAAAGAAGCCTGAGTAATTGCATTAGTCATTGTGAACATTTGCAGTTAACTTATAGAATAATTTTACAGTTACCGTATAAGTATTTGAGTTAGCGCAGCAGCAATTCTAAATATTTATAGTTAACTTATCGAACCCTGAGTAACTGTAGCAGTAATTATGAACATTTGCAGTTAACTTATAGAATAATTTTACAGTTACCGTATAAGTATTTGAGTTAGCGCAGCAGCAATTCTGAATATTTACGGTTAAATTATCGAAGCCTAAGTAATTGCAGCAGTCATTGTGAACATTTATAGTTAACTTGGAGTAATTTTACAGTTACTGTATAAGTATTTGAGTTAGCGCAGCAGCAATTCTGAATATTTACGGTTAAATTATCGAAGCCTAAGTAATTGCAGCAGTCATTGTGAACATTTATAGTTAACTTGGAGTAATTTTACAGTTACTGTATAAGTATTTGAGTTAGCGCAGCAGCAATTCTGAATATTTACGGTTAAATTATCGAAGCCTAAGTAATTGCAGCAGTCATTGTGAGCATTTATAGTTAACTTGGAGTAATTTTACAGTTACTGTATAAGTATTTGAGTTAGCGCAGCAGCAATTCTGAATATTTACGGTTAAATTATCGAAGCCTGAGTACCTGTAGCAGTCATTGTGAACATTTATAGTTAACTTGGAGTAATTTTACAGTTACTGTATAAGTATTTGAGTTAGCGCAGCAGCAATTCTGAATATTTACGGTTAAATTATCGAAGCCTAAGTAATTGCAGCAGTCATTGTGAACATTTATAGTTAACTTGGAGTAGTTTTACAGTTAACACATAGATTAATTTTGCATCTTGCGGTTAATTATAGAGCCCTGAGAAACTACAGGAGATATTTTTGAACACATTTTGAGTTAACTCGGCGAAAAAATGGCATTAGAAAAATTAAAGTTTTGCTTTTGAATAGATCTAGCTAAAATTTATCGATCGACATCTAGTTCATTTCGTTGTTAGACAGGGTGTCTCTTCGTCAGACTGTGATTCATTTTTATTTGACAATCTTGAAAACGAAACAACTTTTTCAAGTATTTGTTGTTTTTTTTTCTTAAATACTGTTCGTCACGATGTTACTCCACCCAGATGATGATCAATTATCTTAATTAAACAACACCAACTTTTTTGAGATAATGACAAAAGCTCTCGGCGATGATGACGCTTGAACATATGTATCTGGTAGCATAATATGTAAGTACTCTCATGTACTTTGAACTTGCAGTACGTCTTGTTCATTTCACGTGTACTCCACACTTTGGCTATGTGAAAAATCCGGACTAAACTTTGTTCCCTTTTTGGCTTCGCCGAAAATTTCCGTGACGTTAAAAGTTTGTTTCAGTAGTTAGTTAGCTCTAATTTCTAGCTAAAAAAAGCGGAAAATTTCTAAAAGTAGGGCATTGGAACGGGGAACTAAATTATGCGAAAAAAATTTTTATTTTTTTCTAAATGTTATGATCGATTGTTTATAGTTTATTTTTTTCGTTTTGTTTCTTGCGATTTTTAAGCATACAAGGATGTACATTCCACGCCCCAAGCAGTAAATATAACATTAAAATTTTCAGGTTTCCTCGTTCATTTGGTAAACAACTAGCAAAAAATACGTTCCAGCAAAAAGGCTTACAATTTAAATTATGAAAAGTGAACATCAGCGCACCAAAAAATGTATGGTTAATCAGAGATTGACGAGGTCCATCGGTAGTGATAACGCCAAAGTCAACAGTTCGATCCTGTTAGGGGCCACCAGTATTGAGGCAGCCTGTTTCCATTGCTTTGGTCTTCAGTAATAGTTAGGGTAGTTCTGGGTGTCTTATGCCCATCACGTCAGAAGAAAAATGCATGGTGAGGGGCTCGAACCCTCGACCAAAGGGTTTTGCCCTCGTCATCAAGTAACTCTCTAATGTCTGAGACGGTCGAGGAACATTGGGGTCGAATTTTACTCTTTAAAGCTTTGGTGTACTTTCTAATGGAAGTAGCATTCTACGGATTGAAGGTTCATGCGTACTTTCTACACCCCCCCCCCATATTGCATTGCATGCTTAATGAAATTTGGATCATATTACATCATCGACTATACCTCCTAGACCCCTTGCATCGCCCTCTGTATTATACGAATTCGGATCATCGACTATACTTTCTCCACCCATTGCATCACCCCACACACTTAAGACGGTAAACTTTGATGTATATGTTTTGCACAGGAGTATGTTTTGTGTAGCCCTGTACGAGCCTGTATGACTACTTACAGGTCCACTTTTCTTACTGACTGCAAGGACTTGGTCCAAAATCTCATGCCTCACTTTAATGACGCCATTAGCATACTTTTTCTCAAGGGATGATGTTCGCGTTTCTCAGCGAATACCTGCCCAATCTCACTTCCCCGACTCCATGGTCTAGACAAACTCCTCCCAAATTTTTTCTTCCATTTTCCAGACAAAAATTGGATCAAAACAAAGTGGCTTTAGAAAACGTGTTGATCAAAAATGACGAGACGACAACTAATAACAACAACGGCGACATCAATTCGGATTCGTCGTCGTCATTGTCTGCGGCCAAAATGACCGGGACGATAAAGGTGAAAAATTTGTCGTTCGAAAAATCGGTCGTTTTACGTTTATCGACCGATCAATGGTCGACGTTCGTCGATCACCAATGCAAATATAAACCGTACAGGAAAGTTCAACAGAATAACACGTCGGCGCCTGCGGTACGTTGCCCGGATATTTACGACACGTTCGATTTCGAAATCGATTTGAAAAATGACGGTAAATGATAGGTTATACGAGTTACTGTAGTTTAGATGAATGAGTTACTGTAGTTATGCTACAGTAAGATTTGCATGATTCAAACGTGCGATACTGTGCCTTTGAACGTCAAAAAATACTGCACGTCAGGAGATTCCCGAAACTTATCAGTCAGGAACAACGTCAATCTAGCCGGATTACTGTATTTCTTCTGTTGTACTTCCTTTTTGATCGACGCGTTACTGTAATTATGCTACAGTAAGAGTTTCATGATCTTGCTGAGGTCAACTCTTCTTACTCATTTCCATGGAAACTTGGTATACTATATCCTGGTGAATCAAAATTCGTCGGATGTTAGGATGTCCTAGAAACTTGTCAATCAGAAAGTAGTCATCACTGTACTTTTCGATTACTGTACTTTTCTAGTTTACCCTGCCGAAAATTATCCCATAACTTTACAGTCTAAATTTGATACAAAAAACATTCTAAAATGATGCTGGTTACTGTAGTTTAGATAAATGCGTTACTGTAATCAAGCTATAGTAAGCATTTCATGATCTTGCTGACGTTAAATTTTTCAACTTGTTTCTATGAAATCTTTCGATACTGTACTCTGGTACATCAAAATTGACTGCATGCTAGGACGTCCTAGAAATTTGTCAATCAGGAAGTAAGGTCAGCCTAGCCGGATTACTGTACTTTATCAGTTTACTGTAAAATTACTAAGGATATGTAAGACGCGTTGGATTTTGAGGTGGATTTAAAAATGTTGATAAGCCTTACTGTCGTTACCCTACAGTAAGAGTTGCATGATCCTGCTGACGTCAAAATTTTCCATCCTGTTCTATGAAAGTTTGGTTCACTGTACACCTTGCGCATCTAAAAAGTTTTTCAAGAACTTTTCAATCAGGACAGGCGTTAGTATAGCCGGATTACTGTACTTTCCTAGCTTTCTGTGCTAAAAATTATTCCCGATATATGCAATATGTTCGATTTTGAGATCGATTTAAAAAACGAATCCTATACTCTAAATTTGATATACTGTAGGTTAGATTGATGCATTACTGTACTTATGCTACAGTAAGCATTTGATGATCTTGCTGACGTCAAATTTCTGCATTCATTTCTATAAAAACTTGGTTTAGCCTAGTCTTGTACATCTGAAATAATTGAATGTCAGAATGTCCTAGAAACTGGTCCATTAGGAACGACGTCAGCTAGGCTGGGTTACTGTAGCTCTTTGGTGTGCTGTATTGGAAATTATTATCGCCAACGTTCTAGCATTTTATCTGACTGCAGCTCAGGTTTGAGTATGAGTGTAGTGAAGATACTATCAGTGTAGGATACAGCAAGGCAATCTTGCTGACGTCAAACTTGCATCTATTTTTCGGAAACTGTAGGATACTGTAGCCCAGCAAAGTGATTGGATGTCATGTCAGAATGTTCCAGAAACTTGTCAGTCTGGAAATTTTGTTTTGAATTCAGTCAGATTACTGTATTTTGCGTTACTGTACGTCCAAAAATTTATCTAGAAAAGTACAGCTTTCCATAACGTAATTACTGTAGTTTTGAAAGCAGTTACTGTAGTGAAACTTGCTACTGTAAAACATTCCATCTTGCCGACGTCATCTTTGCTCCCATTTCGAATGGAGCATCTGATCGTTAAAATCATAATCGGATAGATAAGTGCGGGAAGATCGTTGATGCTCAAGATTACTGTACAATGGTTTACTGTAGCAATAACTTTTGCAGACAACCCCCAATGCTCTTGCGTTCAATTTTGCGTCAAATATTCGTCGAACGGCGTCGACTATTGGGACAGCAACGACGGCGCCAATTTTCGAGTGGAAAACGCAGCGGCGGCGACAACTGCAGCCGCCGCAACGTCCTTCCAACCGCCCGTCGCGCCGCCAGCGGCTCCGACGGCGACATCGGGTGCCGTCGATGATTCGCCCCTCCTGAATGGTTTGAGCCGATTAGTGACGTCACCGACGACGCCCAGGACGACGGCGGCGGCGACGTTGCGAGCCGGCGGCGCCCGTTCCCGACCGAAAAATTTTCCCATTTTTCAAGCGTCGTCAAATTTTTGCCCAATTTTGGAGCAGCAGCGGCAAAACGACGCCTTTTGCCTACAAATGAACAATTGGACTCAATTCGCCAGTTGGAGCCATTTGTCCTCGGACGCCCCTTACTGGTAGACGAAGTCACGTGACGTAAAAAAATACTGGGAAAAAGATTTCCAGGATATAGTGGTCGAGGAAACGCTAATTTTGGCGGGTGCTTGGTTGGGGTATCTTGGAAACATGTGATTTGGGTACCTTTAAATAGATCTTTTTGAGCTCTATCTAGAACTGTAAGTTTTATTGATTTATACCAAATTTTGATTGAGCTACAAGAATAATCATTTCTTAGTTTAATTCTTGATTTCAGTTTAGCCATCCATTTTCTTGTTACATGGAGTTGGACGTAATTATAGTATCCTGGAACCTTGTGATTGGGGTACCATTGGATAGATCTTTTTGATCTCTATCCAAAATTGTCAATTTTATTGATTTACACCCAATTTTGATTGAGCTACAGAGAAAATTATTTCTTAGTTTGATTCTTGATTTCAGTGAAGCCATCCATTCCCTTGCCACATGGAGTTGGGCGTCATTACAGTATTTTGAACCTTGTGATTTGGATACCATTGGATAGACCTTTTTGAGCTCTATTCAAAACTGTAAGTTTCATTGATTTCTGGCCAGTTTTGGTCGAGTGACAATAAAAATCATTCCTTAGGTCAATTTTCGATCAATGAGAGTCATTGATTTTTTTGTCACATGAATGTCTCATGAAGCTCATGTACATGGAAAATTTTCATGGTTTTCCATGGAGATAAAAAACTGACGAATCGTCGAGGACCTGAAACATTTTTGATCGGATGCCCTTATGACATCATGGGATGGGATCCAAGGCATTCCTACCAACAAGGATTTTTTTTGATGAAGTCTCTGCAATTGCCGTGGGATGTGGAGCAAGTTGGCACACTACTGCGATGTTCAGTTTTTCCAAGTCTCGGTCAAGGTCTCTCCATGGAATATCCAAGAAAAGATCAAGCTCCGGTCAAGGTCGCTCCATTGGATATCCTAGAAAAGCCCAAGTCCCGGTTAGGGTCGCTCCATGGAATATCCTACAAAAGCTCAAGTAACGGTCAAAATTGCTCTATGGAATATCCTATGAAATTTCATGTCCCGATGAGGGTCGCTCCGTGGAATATACTATAAAAACCCAAATTCCAGTCGAGGTCGCTACTTGGAATATCCTAGAATCGCTCAAATCCCGGTCAAGGTCACTCCATGAAGTATTTTTGAAAAGCCCAAGTCCCTGTCAGGGTCATTTCATGGAATATCCTAGAAAAGCCCAAGTCTCGGTCAGAATCGCTCCATGGAATATCCTAGGGTATTATAGGTCCCGATGAGGGTCACTCCGTGGAATATACTATAAAAACCTAAATTCCAGTCGAGGTCGCTACTTGGAATATTCTAGAATCGCTTAAATCCCGGTCAAGGTCACTCCATAAAGTATTCTTGAAAAGTCCAAGTCCCTGTCAGGGTCGTTCCATGGAATATCTTGGAAAAGTCCAGGTCCCAGTCAAGGTCGCTCCATGCAAAGGTTATTTCCACGTTAAGCTCGCTCCATAGAATATCCTAGAGAAGTCTAAGTCCCGGTCAAGGTCGCTCCATGGAATATCCTTCGTCCCGCTCCAGCATCGCCCCGAAGTTAGCGTTTCTAAATAATTATTAACTCCTAACTGATGACATTTACGGGCAAAAAATGGAATATTTCCGGCAACGCGTGCCTTTTTTTTGGTTTTGCTCAAGTTTTTTGGAAAATCGGGCGCCACAAAATGTGTTTTTTTGCTGTTTTTGATCGGGGATCATTTTTACGCGTATATAAAATTCGCTTGCCTTTTTCCAGCCAATTTGGTTTTTATCCATCGAAAAAGTACAGGTAGTAGAAGTAGTTTAGCATCGGATCGTGACATATAAATGGGCGATTCGCCCCCTTATTTGTGTATATGTAAATTTTTTTTGCTCAATTTGATGCTCAAAACCGCGAATAATTGAAGAAAAAACGCGAATAATACAAAGAGACGACACGCTGAAACTTTTTTTTCTGTATAAATTAGATAATTATTATATTAGTTTATTAGCGAATACTTTACTAGTCTACTATAACTGTTTTTTTTTCACTCTCGAACCCGTAATTTTTGTGTTATAAATTTAGATTAAGCTATTTTTTTTGTATATTTCGTTCGCGTTTACAGTAAGTTGTGATGATTTATCGATTATTTTGCCTCCTGCGTCTCATACACGATCATACACACTGTAATTTCGCGTTTTACGGGCGTCTTTCATTTCTTCTTTTTTTCGTTTTGTTATATCATTTTGTATGTGTTTGTGTATACTAAAACGTTTAGATTTTGCTAGAATAATAAAAGGCAAGATTGTAAATGTGTGCCCGGAACCTTGCCGACGTCGAGTTTGGGTGAATCTGAAATTTTTTTCCTTACATAGTTTCTTACTGTATTTTTCCTCGAAAAGCACTGCACAATTTTTTTGACGTCAGCAATTGGCAAGGATTTTAAAAACCGAACTGCGGGTTGCCATTGACACCTAATGGGTAAACGTGTTGCCATCGTAACCATCGCCAAACACTGTTCGAAAAATAATGCTCGACTGGTATTCGAACCCGGGTCTCTGTGACTATAGTGCAGCGTTCTTCCGATTGAACTACCGAGCCAGTGTTGCGATAGTTACAAAGGGGTCATGTATGGCCGTGCGATACGTGACATTCCCCCCTTGAAAGAAGGACGACCTCGTCCATTGAAGATGCAGGTCCTGCAGCCCACCAATGTGGGACCAATCCAAGCCTCGCCATGACACATAATGGGTAAACGTGTTGCTATCGTAACCATCGCCAAACACTGTTCGAAAAATAATGCTCGACCGGGATTCAAAACCAGGTCTCTGTGACTATAGTGCAGCGTTCTTCCGATTGAACTACCGAGCCAGTGTTGGGATAGTTACAAAGGGGTGATGTACGGCCGTGTGACACATGACACCATATTGCTGACGTCAAACATGGGGATAACGCTATGGTTACTGTAGATTTTCCAACTTGTTTCATATGTAGTATAGCAGCTAGTTAGTGAATTTACTATAATAATTCACTAGATCTGCTCTGGTACAAAGGTTACAAAAAATAGTCCTGTCCTACAGCCCTTTCATGAAACCCTAACCTTTTCTACTTACAGTAAGCTGCACCGGAATTGTTCAGCAAGTACAATGGAGCGCAGAAGCTAATTTTTTGAACAAATTCTTACTGTAGAAAATTGCAAAAATTGAACTGCTAATCTTGATATACAATGTCCATATTGCTGACGTCAAACACTGGAGAAGTAAGATTTTAGTCCGCCTAAGTTTACTGTAGATTTCCTCACTTATGGCAAAAATGATACTTGCATATTTTACGATGTGATCAGTAGGTGATACGGTGAAAGACACACAGTATCCTTAGCTGAATCCTACTGTAATCCGTATAACTCACTTGATCAGCGTTGAGCAAATTCTAAAGAAACAAATAATTGTTATGTACCACAGTCTTTTCATCAGAGTTACTGTAATTATTTCTAGATACAGTAAGCTATTCCTAATGGCATTGTTCAGTAGGTACAATGGCAAAAACTCGTCTTACAAATTCTTACTGTAGAAAATTGTGAAAATTTTTCCGATTTCAATAATATTATCCAGTATAAATTTCAAAAATTGAACTGCGAATCTTGGAGTTTATTGTAGATTTACCACTCATTCCACAAAAATGCTAGCATATTTTACGAAGTAATCAGTAGGTAATAATATCAACGGCTTACTGTAGCAATAAAAATTTTTCTCATCTCAGAAGTTTGATTTTTTCGCGATAATGGGGACAAATTTTTTTCTTGAAAAACGTCAGATTTCAGTGAAAATCTGAATTCTTGAATTTCGAATTTTATAGAAGGATCAATTTCTGAATTGAAAATAACAAATTTTTTCTCGAAAAAGAAATTTAATTCTTGAAGTAAAATCCTGAATTTTTAGATAAAAATTTAAATTTTCGGACAATTTTAATATTCGCACCTATCAAATTTATCAGATCAAAAATCTGTTCCAAAATTCATATTTTTGTCGAAAATATAAAATTGCAATTCAAAAATTTATAATTAACCCCAAAATTAAAAATTTTCATTTGAAAAGTTAAAAATTCTTTTTTATTATAAAAATGTAAAAATTTTTTTCAGAAATCAGCTCACAAATTTATATATTTTTTCAACAATTCAGGATTTTCCGATTAGAAAAAAATTAGAATTTTTTCTCAAAAATTCAGATTTATACGGAATTTTTGAAAATAATTTAGAAAATAGTATTTGCCAAAAAAAGTGAAATATCCCATTTTTCCGAATAATGTAAAATACGTTTGGTACGTACAAACTTTTAGTTTCTATTTTCTTTACAGGTTTTTGGCCACTATTTTGAGGCTTTTTCCTTTCCTAACAAGCATGCAATTAATGCGTTATTTGTCCCTGTTTTGTTATCACTTCTTTCGTGTTGACCATCATTTTTGATAAATACTGAAAATCTATTCAAACACAATTTACTTGAAGAAATATTCAATATTAGCTTATGCAAATAATGGCCCTAATCTTATCTATGCAAACGTCTAAACCGAGCCATGCCTGTTCACAAAGTTACAAGTTACAATAACCCCATAACCCACACAATATGGCACTTGTGGACTGAAGGAGTGGTTCAAAAGACTGACCCATGGTTCCATATGACTATGTGTTGTATTAGCTTATCACTCATACAACATGAGGACCAATCTTCTTTTCCCACTTCCAAATTTTCTTACTGTAACTTAATGTGGGTAGTTCTCCATTTCCTGTTATTTTTATATATTTTTGGTCTTACTAGTTTTGTGATAAGGTCGTTTAGTTTTGAATCGGCTAAAGTTTGGCCATTTGAATTTTTTTATCTTCACTGTTCATACTTACGATTTTTGGGGTCATCTCGTCTTCAATAAATATGCTGAAATTATTCCTGTCTCCGAGTTCGACTTTATCAATCAGAATCATTTTTCAAATCTTTAGCATCGATTTGGGCGTTCCAGTTTCAGTTGTGAATGGATTTATGAGTTAGTTCGAGGTTACGAATTACAATGTTGGGTGCACTCCCTATCAGTCTGGGAGTTAGTTTTCCTTACTAGAGACCCACCGCGTGGAATGGTGTAGAACAGTCCCAAGCCGGTCTGTCCTCTACTTGACGTCTGCAAGAGACTACACCTGGGCCTAAAGCCCTTCGAAACTAAATAATGATTTCATCATCATCTTTTCTTCTTTCTTTGGTGCTCCATTGCTATGCAAATTTGTCTGCTCCCGGTTTCACCACAACATTTATGCAAGGAAATGAGTTTCATCGGCTTCACTCCTACTGTTGTATTTTCAGTGGTCGTCGGGGTTTTAGGAGAGAGGCAGGAGTGGGGTTCCAGGGTTCGTCCTTAATGCACGTATTTCCAGCGCCCATGCTTACCCGCTTAACTGCTTAATTAATGTACCTAAACCCGACAATTATTAAACCCACGGACTAAGAAAACTAAGTTCCTTACTCTGTCTCCCAATTAAGTATAAATAATAAATGGAAAGTCTTCTCCGATTTTATCTGACACAAAAGAAACTTAATCATACAAATTTCAAATGGGCGAGAATATAATCACTCCCTGGTGCTAGGAAGAATACACCAAAATGCTGGGCGCACAGGGAGGTTACTTAATACGCGTAACATAACAATACTAATAATAATGATAATAATGCGAGAGCCCAAATGCACACTTACTGATATGCGCTACAGTAAGACGTCTCTCGATGGTCCGCGTCACTCGCTCCACTTTGAGCCTGCGCGGCTCTTTCGAAAATTGACAAAAACGGGAATATACTATGAATTGGCGGAAATACACTACAACACTGCTACGGGTGATGAGCTACAACCTAGGGGTGACGGACTGCAAGCTACGAGTGATGCAAGTTGTGCTACGGGTGATGTGCTTTGAGTTACGGGTCTATAGTAAGAGTCTTTCACCGGATTTTTCGTAGGACTCGTAAAATGATCATTTTTCGGGTGCTTTTTGGCAATATGGGAATTTGTAATCTTTTTATGATCCGATGTTATAATTGGATCGGGAAACATTTTATTTGTTTGATTTGATTATTCTGTCGTGACGTTGGAATTTCTTTCGAATTCGTTTGGTTTTTTTAGTTTTGCATTGATTCTGCTCAAATTATGTTTCACGAGGCTAGATTGACTGTCATGAATAGGTGGCCAAGTTTCCCAAAAGCTGGGGGTATGGCTACAGTGATGGTACCTAACTGATTTGGCAAAACTATTTTTAAACAGTCGAGTACAGACTTGCATGAAACACTAATTTTGCATATTCTCTGATCACTATCTTTTCATTCTCTCTCAATATGAATATGCATCTTGAGCCTAACAACAGTTTTCGTGGAACGAAATTACTGTAACTTTACTGACAGCTTTTCAGAAACAGGCTGTAATCTTCATGCCAAACTATTGTGTGAATGATTTTACAGAAATACCAAGAGCTTTTTAGTTTGTTCTGAAAATTATTAATTTCTAACTTATCCTGAAATGTCATCAAATCTCTAACAAATTTTCTCAATTCTTGTAAAAACTTGTTAGATTTTGTTGAAACATATAACAATTTCGAAAAAATTTTCAATCTCTACGGAAAATCATTTTCATTACATTTTTGAAAATTCACTAATTTAACAGAAATTTTCTAAATTTATTGTGAAAGTTAATTTGATTAAAAACATCCAAAAAAATTGCAAAAAATTTCTAGATCTTTGCAGATTATTCATTTTTGTTAGTTATTTCTACGATATGAAAGAAGCACCACTTGAAAAAACCTGTTAATACTTGAAAAATGTGTTACTACTTGAAAAAATCTGTTAACACCTGAAAAAAATCGTTACCTTTAAACATGATGCACAACATTTTTTTCAAGATGCATCGCAAAGAAATCAAGATGTGAGAGTTTTCCGATGTTCGACTTTTTTTCAAGTGCATCTCAATTTTTCGCAATGCATCACATTTTTTTCAAGATAATCTTGAAAAAAAATCAAGATGGCATGATGGTATCTTGAAAAAATAAGGTAACATCTTGAAAAAAAAATCAAGCTCCCATCTTGAAAAAAATTAAGATGGGTGGCACATTTCTGAAACTAGCCAATCAAAGGCTTTCCTCCACCCCTTAATACATTATATACTGGAACCCTTCAAAGTGAATTTGTGAGGTCACGGCTTGCTAGTGGAGAGCGCTCTTGGTTCTTATCAGAGGGGGTGGCAGAGGAGGGAGGGGCAATCCCGTGGACATATTGGATTTTCATAAAAAAATTTTTTTGGGGGTTTTTCAGGAAAATGTCAAAAATGCTTGTTTTTTGCTTAAAATGCGGTAATTTAGGAAAAGTATCCAAATTATTGTTTCTTCTTTGGGTCGACAAAAAAGACAAATGACAAAAATGCACAAATACCACTAAGCTACGAGTCCTATGGACCCACTTTTGGTCCATGAAGATCTCATCAAATTTATGAGTCCTTTTATTATCATAGTGATGGGTAACTCATTTGGTGAAACTGAACAGTCGTAAATTATGGAAAACCGTCGCTCGTAGCACTCATAACTTGTGGGCCCCTACGCATAAACTTTATTTTTTGGTGAAACGGCCACTCGTAGCACTCCTAGACTCGTAATTCTTTGCTCGTAAACTCTGATTTTTGGTGAGACAGCCATTCGTAGCTCTCTTAACATGGGACTCGTAACTCGTGACATTTTACTTTAATACTGCGTTTTGTGGTGAAACCAGGTCCTGGTCACCCCACGTTGATTTGCATGGCGACTTCCTGATCACTAAATGAGCAGCAACAGGGCGCCCAATACTCTGTTCATTCATCTAGATTTTACAGAGTTGGGGTTCATGGAGCTAAGTGTTCTGTTACATTGAAGTGACTTGTGAAGAGTATAAATATCTGTGAATCCCCGTGATCGAAGCACCATCCACACCCATGACTCCAGAGAGGGGGCCTGAGTACATTTACAATAGCATATGGATAGCCAACTCGAGAATCTAGGATATATTCATTCCCAACGTTTTCCATATACTGTTCCGGACAAGCAGTGTTTTTGGAACCTAGATCAATCCCTACAACAACTGTAACTTTGTCCTTTTGAAGTGCTAGGGAACCTCCCATACAGTCAACGACAATGGGGTCATCTTTCATCCACTTTTGAGCTTTGTGTAGTATGAGCTTATCTTTTTTTTAAATTTTGCAGGTAAACCTGTACCCATTTTTCTATAGCTGGAAAGGCATGCTTTACAGGACTATACAGTCACATAAGTGCCCTCCCTATATGAGAGATGCTCTTTGGGTGTTAGTGGAGGCCACATACCTCAGGCTAGCATCTGCCTGACAAGCAGAAGTGGTTTTGCTACCTAACCTCATAATCAGAATAGGCCCACCTCTTCCCTGGCAAGCAGCATTCCAATCTCCCCTACACAATTTATCTACCCTGTAAGGATGAAGGCCTGTGCCCGCCTACACTACCAGACGAAATTAATCCTCAAGAATTCAGATCCGTGACGCGTCCTGGATGAGTCCAGGTCATGTCCAGATGCGTCTTTTTTGGGAGCACAAAATGTGCTGATTACCTCTCGGATGCATCCTGGATGCGTTACAGATGCATCCGACATAGGCCCAAATTACAGAAAGTGGGTTAAACGTCGGTAAGAGTAAGAGTAAAATGGCAGGTAAAATCGTAGGTAAATAAAAGTCGAGTAAAATATCGGGTAAAATCGTAGGTAAATAAAAGTCAGTAAAATGTCGTGTAGAATCGTAGGTTAAGGCTGGGTAAAAATCGGGTAGAATCGCGGGTAAGATCATGGGTTAAAGACGGGTAAAATCGTCAGTAGAAAAAAATAACCCATGATTTTACCCATATCGATATTACAGAAGGTGGGTAAGGTAAAAGTTGGATAAAAAGTTGGTGAAAAAGTCATGAAAATAACCTATGATTTTACCCTGCTATTAGCAGGGTTATATTGACAAGAATTTTATATTTTTCACGTAAGGCTCGGATTTGATTGGTTTTTTGCATGTCGTCGATGTGTTGCAAGTTAAACTGAATCTGATGTTAGTAATTGCAATGACCAGAAGTCCGAAAATTCAGATTTTTCAGAAATTCAATGATCATCATTGTACAAATTTCAGTACAACAGCATCAGCATAAGGTTGTGATACCAGTGGGTTATTGTCGAAGAACGCTTTTTCGAGCTACACTATTACTCGATAGTGCAACAATTTTGAAACACATCTTTTGCTTTTCAAACTCCGTTGAGATGAATCAACAGGGTTTTTACATCAATATTTTGATATGTGAATCTAATGAAAATTGTGGCTTTCAATGAAAACGTTTGAAGCTTGAATAATCTTCCAGAAAATTCTCCTTAAGCTCAAAAAAACAATGACTCCTACGGTCTTTGAGTTAATAAACAAATACCATCTATGCTATAGCAACTGAAATGCACTATAGTCTGTTTTTGTAGAATGCTTTTAAATCGAAAAATTGACACTGTCTTTAAAATCGTTTGCACTAAGTCTTTGCTGAAGAATTTTTTACTCAAAAATTCTTGTCGAGTTTTTCAATGACATATTGCTTAGCAGAAAATCCTAAAAATACAAAATATGGCTTGTCTTATGGTATTAGAAGTTGCAATCAAAAAACACAGTGAATTCGCCACTCTGGCGCATGGCGAATTCTAAATAGTGATTATTAAGCAAACCAATACCCTTTATGCTCACAGTAATCTTGTCAGAAAATTCCCTTGCGTGAATTTTATTCCTGCACACAATACAGTAAAGCATAATAATTATTTCAGGATAGCTGCAGTTACAGGAGCATGAGCGGATGGCTCACATAATCAGGGAAGTAGCCCATAGTCATGAGAGCTATAGCTTAGAACCGTAAGAAATGTTTCATTGTGAGATATCCGCATTTTAGTTTTTGGAATACCCTGTTCATATGACTAGAAACAAGCTCACCATGAAAAACATATATAAAAATGGTGGGTTGGGTAACCCACCACTTACCTACGTTCTGTAATACGAAAACTAAAAAAGTCGGGTAAATTTCCAAGTTAACCATGGGTAAAATCGTTGGTTAAAGACTGGTAGAATCATGGGTAAAATCGCAAGTAAAACTTCGGGTTAAAGATGGGTAGAATCACGGGTAAAATAGAAGGTAAAAGGCGGGTAAAATGGCGGGTTAAACATGGGTTACATTACCCGAGATTTTACTTTTACCTTACTTTTATTTTACCCGTGTTCTGTAATTTGGGCCATAGACAATTAATTTCGGATGGTAGCGTACATCAGCTACCAGAAATTCAGTTTCAGATCACCCCTGTAATGAAACCTGATTCTTGAGACTAGTAGTTAGAGGTGGTAATTACTAGATCAAGACAGCCCTCAGATAAACTTATCACTGGTACAGCATGCGGATCAATGCTCCTCCCTATTTCTTACTGTCACTTGATGTGGGTAGTTTTTTGGATGCTTTCCATTTCCAGTTTTCTTCTATATTTTTGGGTCTTTCTAGTATTTGTGATAATTCTATTGAGAATTCTCTACTTGTTAATAAATTTTGCATAGATGAGAAAGCTGATATTAGGAAAATTTTTTTGCTGTTTAGTCACTATTGTCACATCAGGAAGTTGTGGGAATTTTCTTAAGGCCCTGTCATACTTCACCCCGCAGTACCGTGCGGTACCGCACAGCGCCGGTTGTCCTATTCATACTAACAGGCGGCGCCGTCGGGCGCCACGCGGTACCGCGCGGTGGCTTGTCATACTTCGTCGCGCGGTACCGCACGGCACCGTATGGTGCTGCTTTTTTACTTTTGGATTTTGCTCTTCTCAAAAAATGTGTATTGGTTTAGTTGAAACCTGATGGGTTTAGTTGAAACCTGCTTAGTTGAAAACCTGTTTAGTTGAAACCTGTTTAGTTGAAACTGTTTAGTTTTTTCCTTTAGTGTTTAGAAACCTGTTTAGTTGAAACTGTTTAGTTGAAACCTGTTTAGTTGAAACCTGTTTAGTTGAAAGTTGAAACCTGTTTAGTTGAAACCTACGGTGCCGCTTTTTTACTTTTGGATTTTGCTCTTCTCAAAAAATGTGTATTGGTTTAGTTGAAACCTGATGGGTTTAGTTGAAACCTGAAAACCTGATCTATTCATACTAAAAAGCCGCCCGCTGGCGCGGCTTTTTAGTATGAATAGAACAACCGGCGCCGTGCGGTTCCGCGCGGTGAAGTATGACAGGGCCTTTAGTACTCTTAACTGTTGGCCAGTGTAATAGATCTCGCATCAATCCTGGGTGTTATGTTTTTGAAAAAGGCTTTGAGGAGGCAAATAGAGATGGTGGCAGCAGAGATAGCCAGGGATCGACCTTAATGCATGTGTTTCCTTTGCCCATGCTTACCCGAAGATAAACTACACTTAAAGTACCTAAGCCCCACGATAATATAATCCAAATTAGAAAAACCTTCGGTTTCCTAATCTGAATTCCCAGAAGCCTAATCGAAAGAGGAGACGTTTCTCCTATATCAATTTTACCTAATAAAAATACCCACTTTAACCAAAAGAAAACGATTTCAAAATGGGGACTAGTAAAAACACATGGGGGACCCAGTTACACAAATGAATCCCTCGTGCTGCAAAAACTAAAGGTACAGGGAACACTAGTGGCCAATAACATACTGAATCCACACTACAGTAAGACGCCTGAGATGGTCCGCTTCGCCTGATCCAAATCATACCTGCGGCATCTTCTCCAAAATGACAATCTATCACGAAGTTATAAAAAATCGGCGGAAACACACTACAACATGGGCTTGAAACCACAGTTTTGTCATTTGCATTTTTTGTGTTGATAATTTATTTCAGTGTGTTACGATATTGGTCACGTTGAGAGTGGTCACAGGAACCACCCCAACTACAAACTTTGGCAAAATGAGAGCGCCTTTCCCATTGCTCAGTTGGCTCAGTTGATTAGAGCATACAGATGGTAACTGCAAGGTCCCTGACCGAGCCTAACTTTTACTGAAGCCCCGAGTAGCAGGAACAGGTCGCCTCAATAGTCATCTCATTTTTGATAAATATTAGAAATTAATCTAGTCTTTGACTCCAATCTTATCGATAACGACCATCTTTTGAATCTATCATTTGGATTCGGACTGTGACGACGTGCAAAAGGTGCCATCATGCATTTTCCTCTGTACCCGTAGACTTGATGTTGCTCATCCAAGTCACGGGCCCAGACTTGGATTTTTGTGATGGGCACTGCTACAGTCGCAACAGGCGATGCAGGGCTGTGCAGTTGGTGGTAGAGAAGCTACCATCCAGTGCGTGAGAACCGTTACATGGTGACTGAACCAGGTGGCCCCTTGCCTGCCTCAGCAGGGGGAGGGATGTTGTGACGAGGGCGTCACACTTTCCTAGGAGGAGAATGTGACAATGCGCAAAAGGTGCCATCATGCATTTTCCTCTGAACCCGTAGACTTGATGTTGCTCATCCAAGTCACGGGCTCAGACTTGGATTTTTGTGACGGGCAGTGCTACTGTCGCAACTGGCAATGCAGGGCTGTGCAGTCGGTGGTAGAGAAGCTACCATCCAGTGTGTGAGAACCGTTACATGGTGACCGAACCAGGTGGCCCCTTGCCTGCCTCAGCAGGGGGAGGGATGTTGTGACGAGGGCGTCACAGTTTCCTAGGAGGAGAATGTGACAATGCGCAAAAGGTGCCATCATGCATTTTCCTCTGAACCCGTAGACTTGATGTTGCTCATCCAAGTCACGGGCCCAGACTTGGATTTTTGTGATGGACACTGCTACAGTCGCAACAGGCGATGCAGGGCTGTGCAGTTGGTGGTAGAGAAGCTACCATCCAGTGTGTGAGAACCGTTACATAGTGACCGAACCAGGGGGCCCCTTGTCTGCCTCAGCAGGGGGAGGGATGTTGTGACGAGGGCGTCACACTTTTCTAGGAGGAGAATGTGATGATGCGCAAAAGGTGCCATCGTGCATTTTCCTCTGAACCCGTAGACTTGATGTTGCTCATCCAAATCACGGGCCCAGACTTGGATTTTTGTGACGGGCACTGCTACAGTCGCAACAGGCGATGCAGGGCTGCGCAATCTGTGGTAGAGAAGCTATCACCCAGTGTACGAGAACCATTACAGGACTTCCTTATTTCAGTTGTGGATCTAATTGCAAATTGGGCCGAAGTTACTAATTACAAAACTGGGTGCACTCCCTAGTGGTCAGGGAGCACGTTTTCCTTGCTAGAGACAAGGTGCCCTATTCATTCAATGCAATTTTATGAAAGTCGCGTTCAAGTGGCCAAGCGTTCCTTTATGTCAAGGTGACCAGTGGAAAGGGTGGAGATCCGTGGATCCATGAAATGATGCGGGCTCACCCATGATTCCAGTGAGGTGGCCTTGGTAAAACCGCAAATCCAACATTTATATGGTTTTGCAGTGTACTTGTTTACTCGCATTCAGTTTTTCTCGACCAAATCGAAATTTATGTTTCAACTCGGACATTTGAATAATTTTGTGTAAATAATTGTTGTTTGTTTTTTCTTAAATTATTAAAATATCCAAAACCACTTACTTTCACACATAATGTCGCATGTTTTCGTTTCTACAAATTCAAAAAACCTGAATCATTATGCATATAATTCAGACCATGTTTAAAAAAATTAAAATTTTCAGTTCAAAAATTAAAATTTCGTTCATCAAATCCAAAAATTGAAATTTCGTTCATCAAATTCAGATCCAATTCAGAAAAATTGTTAATTTCGGTTTAAAAACAGAAATGTTTCTTCAAAAATTCACATTTTTTAAAAATTTATGTTTCAAAATTTTGAACATTTCTAAAATTATTCATTCAAAAATTCGAATTTTTCTGTTAAAATATCGAAATAATTGTGGAATGGAGTGGTTTCTGTTTTATGTAAAGTAAAATTTGACGATGTCTTGTTACGCTTTAGTGCGTGCCTTTTCAAATATTAAAATTTTTTTGTGAAAAAGTTTTATATTCTTTCCCAAAGTTATGAGTTTTTCATTCAAAATTCAAAATTCGTTTAAAAAAATATATTCGTATTTGTGAATTAAAAAATTCAGAAATTTCAGATCAAGAAATTTAGATATTTCTGGAACATTCAGATTTTTCAGTTCGAAGAATTTGATTTTCCTTCAAAAAATTTAGATTTTGCAATTTTGGAATTTCCAATTCAAAATTTATATTTTTCCTCCTAAAAATTTTATAATTTTCTTTTAGGATTAGATTCTCCTAACAAAATCAGATTACAAAACAAAAACTTTAAAATACTTGAAGTTGTAATTGCTGACGTCAAAATCGAGAACTTGAAATATGTTATTAATTCACATGAAAATCTTCAAGTTATCAAATTTTCATGTTCTCTTTTTTGTTGTATGTTTTCTATTTTTTATCTAATTAGAACCAAATACTAATTATTAAGAAATCTAATTCGAAGAAATAAGACCTCGCAGAAAGGATTTTTTGCTACATGTTTATGCTGTATTTTAGCACGTTTTCGCCTTATATGTGAAATTTCCATGATACTAATATGACAAAACTGAAAGACATCAATAGCCGAGATAGAAGGATTCTCAATCCACGTTCATTTCAGATACCAGATTTTTACACGATTCAGTCATTCAGGCTTACTGTCTCATTTCAGCCACTGATTTAATCATGCCATCATTAGTTTTCTATATTTTGGTCAACCTGGATTTTCATACATAGCGGCTAAATCTACTCAGTGGCGAAAACGACACTGAACTTGAATACATACTCCGTGTGGAAAATGGTGGCTCAATCGAAAGTAACTATTGACATGATGGCTGATAAGTTGTGGTGGCTGAATCGAGACGCATCTAATCAATACTCAATAGGTTTTTCGTGACTTTACTTCCTGGTCTATAACTCAGCCAAAAATGAACCATAATAAATGAAAATCAGATATTCTGATAGGAAAAATCAAGATCTATCAATTGGTGTTAAATTTATTTCATTAGAAACTAGAAGAAATAACCGTTCATTATGGATTGTCTATTATCAAAACAAGATTTCAAAATTATTTCAGATTATTTGACTTTTTTGACGACTTTCCAGATAAACAAAAACATCCTCATCATACAAAAAAGGGCGGGGGTTTTTGATTGGTGGATCGGCCAGTTTTTTGGCTCATTCGGCGGTGGGCGTCGATGCGATTTTTCCGGTTTGCCCTGAATATTTTACGATATTTCACGAAAGTTAGCATCAAAAAACTGAACCATTACCAAAAGAAAAAATTTGACGACGACCGGTGTTAACTGGATAAATTTTTTTTTTTGAAAATTTTAAAACTCATAATTGATGTGTTCTTTCCCAAATATATATATATTTTTACGGTAGGAAAATTTTCATTCATCAATTTTGTACATTTTTCGCCCAGGGAAAAATCGATAATAATATGTATAATAATATGGAAAATCGTTGTTGGAAAATTGATACATCGAAATCGGATTCTAATCGAGAAAATCTTCAATGGTGCATAAAAAGTTTAGGTTGGAAAGAGGTGAGTGTTCAAAAGATTCAGATTCTTAAATCTAGAATGTTGGGAAAAACTGTTCAGTAAAAGCTAGGCTCCGTTGGGGCAGCTTGAACGCAGAACCTTGCAGCAAATGCTGGCACCTGAAACATAGATAATTTGCTTCAAGTTTGAGGTGGCTGCATGTGGCCACTTTCAACATCCCTCTGCCATCTAGTTTGATAGAACGTGAAGGGCCATCAGTATTGTGGCGACCTTTCCTCATTGCTTGGGTCCTCGGTAAAATCTAGACTTAAGGGGGCTACTGCTTTTCATGTTTAGTGGTCTCTGCTTGGGTCAGAAGACGTCAGCAATATGACTAAAGAGTCTATTGGCTTGTACCAAACCAGCTACCGTAGGTCACTCAAATGAGCTTCCTATTGGTAAAAGCTGATAGAGTGCAAGAGTTCTTTAGCAGAGCTAAACACAACCTTCAGTCACTATTCAGCAACTGGAATCCAACAGCTTGCACCCAAAAAGCTATTAGACCACTCCAGAGAATCTTACCTAATGGTCCTCATAAAATTCGGAAATGTGAGACGCTGCTGTAGCAGAATATATGACCGAATATGAATCCGGCTAGTAAACAGTCGATAAATAAACACCACTTTGGCCGCCGCACTTTACTGGCATAAAATAATAGTAACAAAAGATGACATTTGTGAGAATGATCATAACATGTCAAATGCAGCCTTTTAAAGGCAGTCATGCACACATAGTGACGCCTCTCGCCATCTTCACAATTTGCATGGATGGGATGCCTGCTACCGTAAGTGCATCCCCAACACTCATTCGAGGACCCAGATCCAGAACCTTGCTGCTAGCATCCACATGCTCTAAACGCAACAGAAAAGGTGCTTCCTGAAATGTTGAAGATTTGTAACAGTTCAAAGTTGTGGTGGCTGTTGTGCCCACTCTCAACATGCTTCTGTCGTCGAGTTTCATGGATGCCACCAGTGTCAAGACAATCTTTTTGCCTTGCTCAGGTCATCAGTAACTGTTAGGCTCGGTGCGGGACTCAAAGCCATAATCTTGCATCTACAGTTTGCATGCTCTAACCAACTGTGGCAACTCAGCAATGGTAAAGGTGCTCTCTGGCAGCAGTTCAAATTTGAAGTGGATGCATGCGGCCACTCTCAGCATCTCACTGCCATCTTGTTTGATCAACTGTCAAGGGCCATCATTGTTGAGGCGAGCTTTTCCTGCTGATGTTGACCAGGTCGTGAGTAAAAGCAAGGCTTGATGCAGGACTCAAAATTGGAACTTGTAGCTACCGTCCACATGCTCTAACCAAATGAGCCAACCTACTAATGGGAAAGATGCCTTCTGAAATGTAGATAAATTGCAACAGTTTAAAGTTGTGGTGGCTGCTGTGGCCACTTCTCAACATTCTCATTGTGCTTGACTGACTGTCTAAAGGCCCTGTCATACTTCGCCACGCGATGCCGGTTGTCCTATTCATACTAACAGGGGGCGCCGGTACCGCGTGGTGGCTTGTTGGATTTTGCTCTTCTAAAAAAATGTGTATTGGTTTAGTTGAAACCTGATGGGGCGCTGCGCGGCACTGCAAAAATTACAAAAACCTATTCCGGTACTGCGCAGCGCAGTACCACGCGGTACCGCGCGGTGAAGTATATCAGGGCCTTAAGGCCACCAGTGTTGAGACAATGTTTTCCCATTACTTGGATCTTCAGAAAAAGGTAAAGTTGCTCGATAACTTGGAACTTGTACCCAGGCTGCAGTAGGGTATCATTAGTCATAAGTGTATACTTGTCAGTTTTACAAAGTGATTCACAAGATAATGTCATTTGGTGTACAAGGCTTGTAGAACGTTCACAAAGTGGAGGATAACACTGGCTAGAAGAGTTGTGACTGATTCATTCTGAGTTCAGTTCGAATTTGGACATATTTAGATGGTGCAATTTGTCGGTAATTTTTACATAATAAAATATAAAATCCCTTCGCCCATTCTAGATTGAGTCAAAGGTTACACTCTCTACAACTAGTCAAGCTCCTTAAGCATATCTGAATGTCATCCTAGCTACAGTAAGACACGCTGCGTTACTGCAATCTGTTTCCTTCATTTTTGCTACAGTAAGATCCTCTGTGTTGCTCATACAGACTGTATCAATTTCTTTCTGCCATGCGCATTCTACTTGTTTCACACATTTTGCATACAACATCTCAGACTGTCATGCACACAGGAAATGTGCTCTCTGAAACGACTATAGTTTGCAACAGTTCAAAGTTGTGATGGCTGGCTGCAGCAATTCTTAACATCCATCTGCCATTGAGTTTGACACACAACACCAGCGTTGAGGTAATCTTTTTCAATTGCTCGGGTCTTCACTAAAAGCTAGGCTCTGTCTACGACATGGACCCTGAACCTTGAGGCTGCTGTCCACATGCTTTTACGAACTGAGCCCACCAAGTAATGAGAATGCTGTGGCCACTCTTAACGCGCTTCGGTCGTCAAGTTTAACAGGTGCCAAGGCAACTTTTTCCCCTTGCTCAGGTCTTCAGTAAAGACTGGGCTCGGTGCAGGACTTGTAGCAGGAAGCTTGCGGCTACTGTATGCGTGCTCTAACCAATTGAGCCAATATGGCAAGGGGAAAGATGCTCTCTGAGACATAGATAATTTGCACAATATTATTTGTGATATTCGTAGCCACTCCTGGAGCCCTATCCAAAAATACTAGTTTTATTACTGTATCTCCAACTTTGACAATTTTTTCCAGCAAAACGAACTTCCTTTCTGTCTAGATTAGCAAAGAAGATCAAGAATGCGATTTGATCTGGTACGCTTTTAATGATCCTGGAAATTTCGCCGACATAAAAGCTAAAATGATTAACAAATTCCCAGGTTGGTGATAATGTAAATTTTGAAAATTTCTTCACCAAATATTGCACATGCTTCATTATGGAGATAATTGTGTTCATGTGATTTTGCTACAAGTGGTTTTTGAGATCATTTGTGTGAAACCTCAAAAAATCTGGAATGACACTTGCCAATATGCCTACCTTGATACTGACTTGATGACTGGAAGATTCAGGATCCCTGATGATTAAATACAGTACAATGCATGATTGTAGGCCCAATTTTGTGAATAAATCATTTTTCACTAATTCCTAATAAACTGTCATTTTTGTCCTATGAATTGGATGAAATTTATCTTAGACTCCTCGATAAGTTTCAGAATGAAAGACATTCTAGAAAAATTCTTAACAACAACGTTTTTGAGATACAGACTGTACATACACTGCTTACTGTTAGGTTGAACGATGAGCCTGTGTAACTCAATAGAAAATGAATACTAAACCTTTTACATAGCATTTTTTGTAGATTTTGACAATACCTAACAAAGTGTGGCGACTTTGACTATTTTTGACAACTTTCCCTCTCTGACAATTTGATCTGAAGAGAGTAATAACGGAAAAAGACTTGAATAAAGATTCGAACTAGTTGAATTTTACGGTCTCTGATAATGCTTTAATAGTACATGAACAAAAGACTATGCCAAAAAAGTATAACAGCAAATATGCTATAAGATTGAGCAATTCAGAGAGCATCTATCTAAGCAACACCACAACTACCATAGACATAGAAGAAGGATATGGAATACTATCACTAGAAAGTTGATACTATATATACTATGAAATTCACAGGGAAAATGACAATAGATGAAGCAAACATGTGTTGGGAACAATGGAAAATTCACATTTTCATGGTTGGATAACTTCAGGGCTATTCGTTTCGTATTTTCGTCTCTGTTTATACTTGAACTGTTTTAGTACACTGTAGCCTTAAGCCTTTCATTGTAATTATTGTAATTCGGCTTTCTAACTTTCCCTATTTTCACTTTTGTCGGGATTATAAATGACCACAGGCTACTTATCTGGAGTCAGGGGCACCAGCAATCGCTTTGATGTAACAGAATGCTTCGCCTCTTGAACATAAACTCCATAAAGTCGTGATGAATGAATAGGTCACCTTGTCCCAAGCAAAGAAAACGTGCTCTCTGACCATTAGGAAGTGTACCCAATTCTGCCATTGGTAACTCATAACTTGGTTCACAAGTGAAACTAGAACGTCTGCATCCAAACTGTGGATTTGAAAGATCATTATGATTGATAATATCTAATGAAAGATGAGGATAACTTCTGATATTTATTGAAAACAAAATGGCCAATATTGTAATACATCGGAATAAAGTACCAACAGGAAAAAGCATCCAAATTATGAAACTGGTGTTGGGGCACAATGGATGCGAACTATGATACAATGGTCTTCAGCTGAAAGATGACTGTGAAAAATAATCATAAGAAAAAGAAGCAACTTCTCACACTGAGCGGACTGACTAACCACTAAAAACTTCTCCTAAGATTGACTTTCTCATCTATGAAAAACTTATTGATATGTAAAGAAATCTGAATGAAACTTATCATGAGATTAGAATGACCAAAAAAAAGGAAAAAAATTAACAATGGAAAGCATCCAAAGGTACCTACCCCAAGTTATGGTAAGAAACTATGGAGATGAAAAAGAAGACTGATCCTCATGTCGTAATGGTGATAAGCTTATACGACGTTTTTAGATAGCCTATCAAAAAATGAGTTTTTTAATTTATATTTTTTGTTTCCATGATCTTTTTCAACACAAAGCAGCCAAATTAAACATACTTTTTGGAAGGTCAATTCAAAATTTTAAATATCAGGAAATTTTTTCAGTAATGTGGATGCAACACTTCGAATAATGTTTTCATACTAGATGATAGTGAGTAAACATTCAGAATTGAATTGAATATTTTCTGAACCCCTTTGTTACTTTTACTTTCAATAATTCACAAATCAAGTATCAACCTTGCCATATTTTTGATCATCAGGGAACCAATCATTTGATTCAAAAATGAAACGTTCATTTTGAGCAGCTGAAATTAATCATTCTTTATATTCATAAAATTGACAATTGCTGTGCCTTGCTCCATATGCGTTACAGACTTTAACATTCTAATTCATGGTTTATTTTATCATTTTTCTCAAGGAATGATACGAAAATTATCAAAAACAGCCCTTTCATTCAATTTTTTATAATCGACAAGCTGTGTTCAATAATATACTGAAACAAAACCAAAGACATCATAGTAAGCCTCAAGCCACTAGGAGCTCAAAATAGGATGGATTATTCAGTGTTAATACAGTAATCATTAGCGAGTTACTTAATGTGAAATACATGCTTCCAACTCTAACCGCGAAAATAGAATTTGACTATGAATTTTGAGTTGCTGCAGATATACTCATCTGTTGGCATATAATTTAACTTATTGGATTCATATGAAATCCTAATGTATCACATAAACTGTTTAATGTCATCAAATTTTGTATGATACGTGATTCCATATGGCATATTGTAATGTAGTAGCGGTATGATACATGAATATAGATATGGTGTCATATAAGGCAGGGGATACACATGCATGAGTAAGGTATTATTAATGGTCAGCATATGAACTGGTGTCAATTGTTTTATTCTTTAGTATATTTTATGCTCATATCTCTGCTTGCTTAGGTCAAAAGATGTCAACAAAATAACTGAAGAGGCAACTGGATTGTACACAGATGATTACTGTACTTAAAGGAAACTGAAAAGTTTCCTATAAGTAAAGCTCGGTACAGTGCTACAGTTCTCTTGCAGGCTGAACATAACCTTCAGCTATTGCATATGCTAAGCTACAGCAACAAGCATCTAGAAAAAGCGTGCAGTAGAACAGCGCAAAGGTTTTCACCAAATTCTTTCCTGCAGGTTCCTATTTAAAACTAGAAACTCACTATGTTCAACGTCCATGAAGGGTAAGATTCTCCTAGGAAGCGACCCATGTTGGTCTCCACTTCCACTTACAAGGCGAGCAATAAATAATAAAAAAATATGTAATTAACATGTGCCGCCCCAATTCTATTGGTATAGTCACCACAATAACAAATGATGAATGGCCAGACCCACACACAAGACAACTAATGTATTAAAGAAAAATGAATCTTGATCACACTTCCTTCCAAAGTCGGCGTCCAGCCAATTTTGCATAGATTGGATGACTGCTACTCTTAATACATCCCCAACGCATACATGGCCATGAATCATAGAAACTTTTGGATGACGTTCTGAGACAGTTTTTAATGAGATCTGTTGATCAAAGCTGCAATGTTCAACATCCAGAAAAGTTAAGAATTTGTTGTTGGTTGTGAACACCTTTATTAGAATAACACGATATAACTAGAGCACGGATTCTTAAGTGCAAAAGATGGCAAATTAAGTGCACAGTTAAGTGCAAAAAAACCAATTTTACACTATTTTTTGGCCTTAATAAATTGCAATAAGACGTTTTAATGGCAGCAAACTGTCAAGTTTAGTTGAAAAGAAACTTATTAAACATAACAATATTTATCATTTCAATATTTTCAAATGTTAAGCTTTGACGGCGATCAGACAATATTAATTTATATTGAGAAAACAAACGCTCTACGTCTATGTCGTGAACAACATTTTAAATTTAAATTCTGGATTGGAGTCAGAAACAAACCATTGAAGATCAGGATTTCGGCCAAGACTGCTTGTATATTTTCCGCGGGCAAATCCATTCAAAAAATCAGACGCATCACTGAAAATTTTCCACTGTTGATCTTTCATTAAACCTTATTTTTCAAGTTTTTAACTATGTTTCTTCAAGTTTTTAACTAAAAACGTGTTTAACTTTTAAAAAGTTAAAAATAGTTAAAAAGTTTTTAACTTAAAAAAAGGTTTTTAAGTCTAAAAAAGTTAAAACTAGTTAAAAAATTAAAAATAGTTAAAAAGTTTTTAACTTTTTAACTTTTTTTAACCATGTTTTTTCAAGTTTTTAATTAAAAACTATGCATTTAGGTGCAACTTTTACAAAAAGTTTAAATTAAGTGCAATTAAGTGCAAGACCCCCAAATGAAGTGCAATTAAGTGCTGTTAATTAGCATTCTTTTGCATCAGACACCATGGATAATTGCATTTCTAAGCATGGGAAGTATATTCCATCAAAGCAAAAGATTAAGTGCAGCACTTAAAAATCCTTGCTCTAGATATAACACACAATAATACAGTGGTGAACTACTACCTTCCTCAGGTTAAGTAATCTTTAATGAATTTTTGCTTGCACTGGGATTCAATCCCTGAACTTTCAGCTTGTGAGTAGAGAGCTGTAATACCGGACCACCGAGGCCACGGGTTTGATCTGCTATTTAACCTGATGGGCCCTTGCATCCCCTGAGGAACTTCCTCAACAGGATTCAATTACATGTCTCGTCTATTTCAATGCATTTTGTTCGGACTTTGCTGGAATCTGCTACTAGCATTTCTATTGTCTCCCTAATTTTTCTCTTGAAGGTGTCACTTTCATGGGCCACTGGTGTTATCCAAGCTTGGTCTACACCAAAACTTTAGACCATGTTCCGCCACTCCACTCTTCAGCCTGTCTCACATATTCCAAGCCAGAAATGTTGGAATATGTGAGACAGGCTGATGCAGGTTTTCTCAAATTCTATGCACTTCATCAAAAATTTCCAATGCTCAAATCTGTCTGGCCAATGTCAGGCAAGAGTTGGCTCCAGAAATATTATTGCAGTCCAGGGCTTTAACCTTGCGGTTCCCATCTGCTCTCGGCTTTCAAATGAAAAGACATACAATGAAGAATTTCTCACCCCGACCTCCTTATGTTAGGCATGAAAACCTTGGCTAACAAAGTGCCGCTGACAAAATGCCTTTCTCGTATGCGGAAACTTTTCCCCGATTTGTACGATTTTTACCCCAAATCTTGGTATTTGCCTCAACAATACGATATTTTCGTCGATTATTTTTTGTCCAAATCGTCAAATTCCGCGCCTTGGTATATCGCGAAACCCGACGACGGGGCCAGAGGCGAGAATATTCTACTTTTTGACCGAATAGAAGATTTATCAATGGCAAGGGCGTCCCAAGTTGTACAAGAATACGTGAAAAATCCGTTATTGATCGATGGGAGGAAATTTGATTTTAGAATTTTCGTTTTGATCGAAAATTTGAATCCATTAATTTTGCATATAGGGAAAAACGGGATAGCTAGATTTTGCACTAGCCTTTATGAAAAGTAAGAGTATGGGACTGAATTTTTAAAATTTTTCGCAGCAGTCATGGAAATAAGGAAGTCTAGTCATCAAGTATTCTTATTCTTTATTGTTTTTTCTCTATTCTTTATTCTTTGTTCTTTATTCTTTGTTCTTTATTCTTTGTTCTTTATTCTTTGTTCTTTATTCTCTATTTTTTATTCTCTATTCTTTATTCTCTATTCTTTATGTTTTATTCTTTATTTTTTATTCTTTATCCTTTATTCCTTATTCTTTATCCTTTATTCCTTATTCTTGTCCTTATCCTTACCCTTATTCTTATCCTTATCCTTATGCTTAGGATTACTCTCATGCCTTTTCTTATCCATTCCTTATTCTTACCCTCATCCTTATCCTTACTCTCATCCTTTCCTTTTCCCTTATTTGTTTATTTCTCGTTCTTTTTTCTAATGTTAATTGGTTTTTTGAACATGTATTTCGTATTTTATTTTTTGCCAAAACTACACAAAATACAGACCTTAGAATTTGAGACCTCCCAATAAATCACTGGGAATTTCATTGACTAAAAAATTCAGCATAGAAGTCTACAATAAACAACTTATTGGAAGAAAATATATTTGCATCATTTTTCATTTAGAGTAATTAATAGTTCCTATCTTGTTGCTGTTATCTTCTGTTTCTTATTATTTTTCTTGGGTCTCCAATTTTTTTATTGTCAGTGGTTGTTTTTGTTGTCCTCCTTTTTTATACTTGCTGCCCTGTTGTTCTCATCTTGTTCTTTCCTTTGTCATATTTTTCGTTATTTCAATCATTATGGTTTTTTATGTTTTTATTTTTTTATTTGTTTTCTTTTATTTTTTTGTATTTTAATTGTTAAATTTATTGTATTTTAATTTTTTTAGTTTAATTTTTTGTATTTTAATTGTTAAATTTATTGTATTTAATTTCTTTATTTTAATTTTTTGTATTTTAATTTTATAGTTATTTTTTATGACTTTAATTATTAGTTAATTTCTGCTTCTGCATTTCGCTGCATTTCAGACCCACTATCGAAAATCGCGGAATCACTAACATGCACATCACAAATTACGCCATTAATAAACACAAAATCGACAATTCCTGCAACTCGTCCAACTTGTTGCATGGGGCCAAACGTTCGATCGACCATGTCCTACATGACTTGGAGGCCGCCGGTATCGTTGCTGACGTCAAAAAATTATGGCGCCAAATTAGGGGCCTAGCGACCAGAACCGTTATCTCAATTTTGCCAGATTTGATGATCTACCATGCTAAGCAGTTGAACGGTCAAGAGAAGAAGTGTTTTCAAGTACATAGGTTGAAATTTTAAGAATAAATGACCCAAAAAATGAGATTTATATTTGTAAGAAGTGCAGGTCTATTTTTGGAATACGAAAAAATGCGGTATCCAGATACCATATCTTGCTGACGTCAAAAATTTTATTTTTCAACAGGGTAAATTTGGCACAGAATTTTAGGTTTCGTCAGGTTGAATTCATTGTAGATCATTGAGAGTGAAGCATTGATTCTAGAGATTAAATACAATCTGCACTTGAGCATCAGGCTAGTACTCGAATTTCTCACAAAAAAAACATGCCTGGCATGTATCAACATACTGTGTCTTACTTCTGGCAAAATCAGTGCATTTTTTCCATTTTCACAGATTCTCGGCTTCGACATACTGTTGACCAGTGACTGTAAACCTTTGCTTTTGGAGATCAATTACAGTCCCAATTTGAGTATCAATTTAAATAGTGAACAAACGGATGATAATAAATTGGACTTTGAAATAAAAACACCAGTCATTAGAGACACCCTGTTATTGATGACCGGTCGGATTTGGGCCGGCGATGAACATTGTTTTTGGACGCCGTTATTCAACGCTTTAGATTCCTTGAAATATTCGAAAAGTCGTACGATATTTATATCCGGATTGGCCGATTTGTTTATTAGTCTGGTGAAAATTGAAGAAAGAATGAATATGAATATGGAAGAATTGATGGAATTTGTAAGGTGTGAAAAATAGATGATATCTTAGCATACTTGTGCAGCATAGAAATTCTATTGGAGTCAAATTTTTTGCATTCTTGATGATGAAAAAATGAACTTCTGTCAGCCAAACAAT
Organism: Romanomermis culicivorax; assembly: GCA_963922205.1. Taxonomy (NCBI): domain Eukaryota; kingdom Metazoa; phylum Nematoda; class Enoplea; order Mermithida; family Mermithidae; genus Romanomermis; species Romanomermis culicivorax. Next base: position 788,393 of record CAWUHX010000157.1, on the reverse strand, counting down.
TTTTTAACATAGATTTAGTGGACTATGTGCAACTATTTGCTTGTTGAGTGGGGGTTACTTTTCACTGTTTTAAGTGTGATCCAAATTTTTCTGTCTTACAAGTGGGTTTAAGGAGAGTAACAACAGAAAAGTAGTTGAGCAAAGATTCAAACTAGTTAGATCTTAATAGGTACGTTCAGGTTAACCAAAACTGAAACCGTGGAAACCATCATTTTGTATGAAACTGAACCCAATACCGTGAAAATGAAACCAAAACTGGGATTTTTGGATGAATTTTACAATTTTTGTAGAATTCCCAACTCCATGAGAAGATAAACTTAATGCTGATGTAATGAAAACTTTATTCAATAACAGTGTTAATCCAATGCACACATTTTTTTTCTTATTTGAAAAATTTTATGAAATTATACTTCAAAAATAATAGTTTCTCCACTGATTTATCTGAAATATGATTTGGTAATGGCTGAAAGATGATTCCTGCACTATTGACAAGTTGTTCTGAGGGCACATTTTTGGCTAGTGTGCTAAGGTAACACCCAGTGGCGGATCCAGAAATTTTTTTGGGGGGGGGCGATGACGAAGATCTGAAATGTCTGCAGCAGTTCTAATTCTGTACCAAAGTCCAGATTGAACGAAAAATGAGTAGACCCAGGGGTTAATAGATTCAGATATGTGTATATCCCTTCTATCCTTATCGAAAATCTTGATTTGATTCTATGAAAGTAATTTTGGACTTAAGAACATCAAACTGAGATTCTTGCCATACGTAAGCATCTCCTTGATTACTGATTCCTACCATTTCATAAATCTTTTCTATAACTTTTTTAGGAACTGTCATTTGACGTATTTCATCGATGGACTTGACTTGTCGAGATATTTTGATGATTCAGAAAGTATGATCTCTGTGGTACTAAATCAAGTTGATTTGAGCCTAAGTTCACACAACTGAAATTCACACATCACTGCATGGTTTAGTTCACTTGATAAAATAATCATTGACCATTTTTATTTGGTCTAAATATGGAGTTCTGAAAGCCATTAAATTCAGAAAATTCGTGTATTGAATTATTGAGAGGATGAAGCATCAAAATAAGTCTGCAATAGAAAAGTATCGTGACCCGACAATTGAGCGCCGGACAATTGAGCGCCGACACTTGAGGGCCGACAACTGAGCGCCAGACAACTGAGCGCCGTGACAACTGAGCACCGACAACTGAGCGCCGACAACTGAGCGCCGACAACTGAGCGCGGAGACAACTGAGCGCCAGACAACTGAGCTCCAGATAACTGAGCGCCGACAACTGAGCGCCAACAACTGACCCCCGACTATTTAATGTCAGATAAATAACCCAATCAGTTTGAAGTAACTATTTTGCATTTAGGCTTAGGCTTAGGCTTAGGCTTAGGCTTAGGCTTAGGCTTAGGCTTAAGCATAGGCTTACGCTTAGGCTTGGGCTTAGGCTTAGGCTTAGGGGCTTAGACTTAGGGGCTTAGGCTTAGGCTTTGTCATACGAATCAAAAATGACCATATTTGTTTGATTCATAATATTAGACGTATGGACATATATACATTACGGTAGATAATCATTACGGTAGATAATCACTGAAATGCTAGTATTCCGTAGCGCTCAGTAAATGAAAAAAACGCTCAATTATAATGCATTAAATAGTCGGCGCTCAGTTGTCAGCACTCAAATGTCTGGCGCTCAGTTGTCGGCGCTCAAATGTCTGGCGCTCAGTTGTCATGGCGCTCAATTGCCACGGCGCTCAGTTGTCTGGCGCTCAGTTCTCGGCACTCAATTGTCGGCGCTCAATTGTCGGGTGCTCAGTTGTCGGCGCTCAGTTTTCGACGCTCAGTTGTCGGCGCTCAATTGTCCGGCACTCAATTGTCGGTGCACCGAAAAGTATGGTTGATAAGGTCATAGATAGGTTATGATATTAGGCATAGCATAAACTATACTATGTTTTCCTGCAAGTATTACAAATATTAAGAATGAGAAGCAAGTACTATTTCATCTTTTTTCCATTTTTTGCTAAATCATAATATGTTGTATTAGACACCAAATTTTTGATCATACTCAACTAACCCTAACTGTTTTTGAGTTGAAAAATTTAGTTTCTAGAATAATTGTAAAAAAAATTATTGCAATTAGATTTTGTCCATGAATAATCATTATAGGGCATGTTGTGTGAAGGAATTAGCTCTAATATGTTGAAAGTCTAAAATATTCAGACATTTGATATGTATGTATTCTGAAATTCTACTTTTTCTGTATTTTAGTGATCTCATTCGAAGGATTCTTCGAAATTTTGCTTTATATCGCCACAAACAAATACCCAGCTTCTAAAGCGGAAAAACCAGGTGATCAACTACGGAAATTATTGTGCTATTGCCGAATGCGTAACCTAACAGCCAATGTGGCCAGTGCCAGTGGCCTTAATGCCACATTTTCTATACCACGTTGGAAAACTATGCATGATTTGCCCAGTGCAGCACGATCGAGACAAAAATTTTGGTTTTCGGCACAACAACCGGCAGTCAGGCATAGATTGGGCAGTTCTGCAGCAATACCTGGAGCTATAGCAGTTGTTCTCTGAACGGCATTTAATCAATTTTGTAATTGTATGCTTAATCAAAAGATTAAAAAATTATATGTGCAAAAGAAGTGATGAACTACGATTTTACCCACCCACCACATGTCAAATGTAGTTAAAAGTTAGTTACTTTGCTTTTTGATCATTGCTCATACTCTTCCACATTCTAAAATGTAACCTGCAATCAGGCCCATAACTAGGAATTTTTTTCAGGGGGGGGGAATCACCAAAATGTTCTGGCTTACTCAAAACTCGGCGAATGGAGGTCACACAGCGACCGACCAGTGGGCCGAGGGGTCCAGGGTGGCGCACTTAAGCGCCCCCTGGTGGGGTCTGGGGCGAAGCCCCAGAAGAAATCAATTTTTAGCACTGTTAGTGCTCGAAAAATTTCTTAAAACACTATATTTAAAATACATAATTGAGAAAACTCAAGATCACAATTTATATTATAATTCATTGTGCATCGAAATTTATTGTTTGAATCGAACTAACCTGCTGATGATGCTACTGAAAGGTCTGCTGGCGTCGACGATTCTGTAGAAGCGGTAGTTGACACTAGTGTTACAACTGGATTAATATTTAAATAAATTTTAACTCATTAGAACGATGATACAATTTTATTCTAACTAACCTGTTGATTCTGAAGGTTTTTGAGAATCATTCGCAGCACTAGATTCACGTGAAGAAGCTGAATTTGATGCTACACATTGACGTTTGTCATTTAAATTTGAAGATGTAAAATAGTTAGTGATATGCTTCATATTGTATTAGATTCAAAAGTTGAAACAATTCCGAACATTTTCATAAACTTCAACACCTACTATACATCCAACGTAAATTATAAAATACGTACAGCAAGAAAAAGTGTAATATTATGTAGGAAACAGCGAAATGAAACTCAATCAATATTCAACAAATGCATTACACTGTTAGACATGCAAATTTCGTTATAAAATATAATATTTGTACCTTTAACCCTTCATTTTTATGATTCAATAAAGGAATAGAAAAAAAATTCACACGTGCCAAGAGTAGTCACTTGTTCACATACATGCGCTTGATCAGAAATGCTAAAAATTTTTTCAGATTTCATTTCAGGGGGGAATTCCCCCTATTCTCCTTAGTTACCGGCCTGCCTGCAATGATATTTTTTGATTTTCGTGACTATGCTTACCCATTTTTTCTATAGCAGGAAAATCAGGCTTTGCAGGACTATATGGTCATATAAGTGCCCACCAAGGTGCTCTTTAGGTGCTTTTTTACCACCTAGTCTGGGCCACGTTCCACTACTTGGTGTCTGCTTGACAAGCAGGACTTGTTTGGCTACCTACCTCATAATGCAATAAGACTGTTTCCTCATTCACTGCACCATCATCAAGATTCTAATTGAGTGAAGTAGACCCAAGCAAACAGCTTTCCAAGCTCGCCCTCACAATCTATCTACTGCAAAAGGATAAAAGGCTGCATCTCCCTGGGGCACCTACCAGAAATTCAATGTCAGGATAAAATTGGAATCGAACGTGGGCCCTGTTGCATAAAAGTGAATAGTCTATTGAATTCAATAGCCCCCAATAGTGTATTGAAATTCTGCTGCATAAAAAACTATTGAAGACTGTTGAATTCAATAGGACTTTTTCAATTGTACTCTCCTCAAACCAGTCATTTTTCCTGTTCTTTGTTCTTGTTTTGAATTGAGGTGCTTTTGTCTTTTCGATAGCTGTGTTTGATGCCAATTAATTAATTTCACTGCTAATCAGTCTAACTTTTTAAGAAAAGGAATGAAAATCAACGTTTAATTTTTCTGGACTTGATTTATTCCAAAAAAATTATTTTATTCGGATCATTTTCTGATACTTTGACCAAAGAAGATAAGATAACAGCTTGGAAAAGCACTATTGATGATTGCGCACAAATTTATGGATTGAGCCGTCTTAGTCTAGTGGTTATTGCCTCTGACTGCTAGTCTCAAGAACCAGGTTCGATTCCGGGTGTAACCTGAAATTGAATTTCTGGTAGCTGGCCTAGGCAGACACAGCCTTTCATCCTCTCGGGGTAGATAAATTGTGCAGGCGAGCTTGGAATGCTGCTTGCTGGGGTCCACTCAGCCCAGTTAGCATGTTGGCGATAGTGTGGCGAAAGAGGAGGTGGGCCTATTCCATTATGAGGTAGGTAGCCGATCAAGTCCTGCTTGTCAGGGAGATGCCAGCCTGTGGAATGTGGCCTCCACTAGGCAGTAAAAAGCACCCGAAGAGCGCCTCTCATACAAGGTGGGCACTTGTATGGTGGTATAGTCCTGTAAAGCTTGCCTTTCTGGCTAAAGGAAAATGGGTAGGTGTACCGGCAAGAAAATTTTTTATGGATTTTATCCTGTTGCAACTGATAAGCCTTGGAGCCACATTCGAGATTCTATTTAGCCGAATTTTAAAAATTATGCTATGAGAAAAAGAGATGCAAAACAAAAAACCTGAGCAGCAGGTAGTGCTGATGTGAAATATTCCAAAATTGATTTGAAAGTTCTCAATATTATTGGCTCCGAATCACCAGCAGTTGAAGGCCTTAATGTGTCTGAAGCAGGACTACGACCAATTTCTACTGTTATGGAACATTCGTCATCATCAGATATGCCGGTTGCCAGTTTTACTCGAAAAACTGATCAAAAAATTAATAAGAGGCGTTTACATCAACCGGTGGATTGTGGTTCAACATTGGAACAAAAATACAACAACTTGAAATGCCGAAAATTGGAAATCAAAATTGATGAGACTGCATTAAGGTGTGAAAATATCCCTTTACAAAATATAAAATTAGAGCTTGGAATTCGCAAATTGCAATGAGAAGAAGTTGATGAAGATGCTCAATCACGACCACTATCAAGATTTTCTATCCCAGCAGCGAATACAACAGATTTCCAATGTAAGGCTCATGTTTAATTTTTAGTTGCATAAGTGTTCGTTTTACTCTCTGGCGGATTTAAGGGGGAGGTGGGGGAGGGTGGACGCCCTCCCCCATTGGGCCAAGATTTTTTTTGAAAGTGTGAGCTAAATGGAGAAAAAGAAAGAAATAAAAATACCTATATATCCGAGTTTTCAGGCTTGTTTCAGTCATAAATTGAAGCTAAATAACAATATTTGTCCAATTATAAATTTCCTTCTCAGTATTAACAGTTATTTTTTTGATTTTGTTACAATTTGTTACTTCTGCACTCATTTCTGTGTGGAAGTAAAGCACAGAAATGAGTGCAGAAGTAAAAAAACTAACACATTGAAAATATTTTTTTATGGAACTTAAGTAGAAAGACTTTCCTGAACACTGTTTTTTGCACAGTGCAAAGATTCGGAAAGTACAAAAAAAATATGGTGTGTGACCAGGAGTCGAAAAATGATAAGTTTGTATATGTTAGTAAACTTTGCACCGTAGATTACTGTAGGTATTTTTCCATGTGAATTTGCATACATTTTTGTAGGTACTTCAACTTCAGACAGTTTGTTTTTTTCCAGACAAACACATCATTAATTCTGTCTGAGCTGTTGAATAATTATGTACAGTGCCCTCATTGTTTTCAATATTTCTGTAAGTACTTATTTTCCGTTTTTTGTGTATGCATAATTTGTTTCTGTGAGACTCTAATGGGACAGGACAGGCGCTGATCATCCAAAAAATTCAACATAAAAATATAAAAACAAAAGACGCACGTTGGTTATGGTCCGACTGTAGCCAGACCCGGAACAGAAAAACGGAAGACAATGGTAGTCTGGAAAGTACATAAAAAAACCACTGTGCATTACAGAACACACAAAGTGTGTGGTACTCATGAACAGTAGCTGCATCCGAGTGAACCATGCAGGTAGGAGGGTCAAACAGTGAGCACAGAAAAATTGCCAATCAGGATCAGCCTAAAAGGCGGAGTCTCAGTTGTCCGACTCAATCAGAATTTGTTAAAGGAGGTCGGTCAGTCCTCTCTCGGTTCTCAGCTCAGCTCGGCTCAGTCTTTCAGTTGTGCAGTACTTGTTCATCAGTTCAGCTGTTTATAACCTGCTGAAAATCAGTCAATACTTTTCGCAGAGCAGTGTAGAGCAACCATTCTGCAACAACATTCAGAATGTTTACCATAGTTTTACCGTAATTTCGGCAGCCGTCCTATTGCCCATTTTTGTCCAAATTCATCGTTCATCATTTTCCAATTTTCGTTTCCCATCGCGTATCCAGTCATCGCCCAAGCCTTTTCCTTTATCAGGTAACATTTATTGTAAATCATCAAATAAATACTATAGTTTTCAATTGGAAAGAAGAAATTGACTTTGGGAAACCCCATCCCACTTTCTCTTACAGTATCTGACGTCATTTTCAGTACAGTTGATGTCACAGGTGCATCTTTGTACTGGAGCAAAGAACACTTCTTTGTACATTACAAAGTATGCCAAATTCGTGAATTTAGAGTCTAAAAAGGTGAAAAATGCAAAAAAAATTTCTGGCGCAATGTGCTGGATAAATTGTAATGACACTTATTCCCGTTGTCCACCCCCTCTTAGTTTCTGGATCGGCTTGTTGCTCAGTCATAAGAAAAACGTAGAAGTTTTATTTTAAGAAAACTACTTTTTTACAGATTCACAGCAACAGAGCAATTTGGATTATTGGCCATTGAAGACTTCGGAAGATACTACTTACCAATTTCTATAATTATCTGTCAAATTTCAAATATACTTTTTCGAGTGTTTTATTCTTTTACTGATTCACATGTATCTTTTGTGGTTTCTGAATCGATATTCAAAATGTGTATTGCAATGAAAGAACCATAGTCATACACCTTTGGTTTTTTATAAAACCATTAAATACATGTATCAGAACAATGCCACAATTTGACGTCTTCGAACAGATCCAGGTTCATGTAAATTAGTTTCATTTTCAGCTTGCAAATTAGCACCTCCTTCATTTGGTAAAAAATCCAGAGCATCTGAAAAGTCTTCGTCTGTAATTAGCATATTATGCAAGGCAAGGCAGCATAATATTACCTTGCAAGCTGATATTGGATCTAAATGCATTTGCTGCAATAAACAACGGAATCTCTGCTTAAGAACTCCAATTGCTCATTCAATTAGTCGTCCAACTGTTTTATGGGCTCTATCAAAGTGTTCTTCTTGATCAGTTGTACAATTAAGTACTGGCATTGAAACATAGTTCCTATTGGTGTAACCAGAATCATGTTAGGCTGCTGCGGGGTCAAGATGATGTAACTGACCTTTGGGTCTATACAAAAGGAAGTTGCAACAGTCCTGACCACAGGCTAACAAAATACAATAAACTAAAACTCTTTCACACTTTTCACCAGATACACTCCAGTACTTCACCAAACCTCAGGCAGAACACCCTGGCACATACCTCAGGAGCTCCTACCCAAGTCTCCAATCCTAACCTTATAAAATCCTCCACTAGGCTCACAAAACAGTACAAGTTACCGTTGCAGCTTGTATTGGGAAAACAAAGGGTGACACCAATACAATAAAATCAAAATATAGTATAAAGCAAATGGCGGCGATGCACCCATAGTCAATTTCCAATAATAATAAAAAATATAAATAAACACGCGAAACAGTGGCTGCATACATCTATGTAAATTTTCTTTTTCTCTTTCCGCCACTTTTCGCCGCATCCTACCACCTGCACACCGACGCCGGAAGCTGAACACGTGCACCCACGGCAATCCCGACATTCCTCGGCCCTCAAAACCGATCGATGGGAGGTGAAAACTTCTCTGCAGCCTGAGCCTCATACTGAGGCCCTGACTGCATAACAGTTTTCCCCTCGGAAAACAAATTTTTGGGGCTACCCCCTCCAAGATGTGATCCTGCCCCTACCAGGTTCTTCAGGTGACGGCGACTTTGAACAATCCATTCGGCAGGGCACTCCTTTTCAGGCTACTGGTACGATCACGAATGTAGTTTGGCCTGGACTTCCAAATTGATCTCTGCCTAGATCCGGGGTGCCACCATTCCTCTTCTCCTGTGTACTAGTTTTTCTAGTGTGGGGGTTGAGTTACTGTAGGTGTGCTTCCTCTACGGTCGGCCACTCACCACATTGCCCCATCCAATACAAGTCTAAACGTACATAGTTCCAATTGGTGTAACCAGAATCAGCTAACAAATAGCATCCATGATAAGGTTTCCAGTCAATTCCAAGTTTTTGGGACAAATTGCTGTTGCAGAAAACTCGAGCATCATTTACTGAACCCGGCCATTTAGCTGAAACAAAATAGAATTTCAAGTCTGGTCCACATGCTAACATCACATTAATTGAATTATTTCTGTGCCTATTGACATACTGTACTTCATTTTCTAATGGCCTTATAATATCGCAATGAGTTCCATCTACACATCCAATAACACAGGGTAACTTTCCAAATTTATAAAATTTATTCGTAGTAATATGCAAATTTTCTGGCCATTTAACAACATTTGCCAAAATTCTATCATTAACAGCATCCACAAATCTCTTCAATGTTCATGATACAGTTGACTTGTGAACCCCATGAGCATCACCAATTAATTTAAAGTCCCCATTTGTAGCCAAATATTGTAAAGAAAGTCGAATTTGTTGTTCCACAGTATGAGCAACATTTTGTTTTGTTGGATGCTCAATAAATGGCTGTAATTCATCGATTAACAAATTGATGTGTTCATCACTGAGTCGAAATCTGGATAAATTATCAAAAGGCAATAAATTAAAGTCAATTTGAGGCTGGAAAGTCCTTCATCTTCTCTTTTTAGCAAAATGAAAAGTCTCATTTTCACTATCGGATGATGAACTGTGAAACATCTAAAATGAAAATAAGGTTTCATTCAATAGTAAAATGTCTGAAAAAAAGTACCCTTCTGAAAAAGAGCTCCAAAAGAGTCAATTCTCTACATCTAATTAAGAAAAATATGGACATGTAGACAAATAGATGCTTAACAAAAATAACTAAGTCCTCAAATAGTTTATTTAAAAAGTTTTGAATGAGTGTCAAAAGGACCTTGAAAAAAGACAATTTTTCAATAGCAATAGACCTCACAAATGCTGCTGATTATTAAAATAGAATGTTCTATGCAACACTTGCTAAAAATCAGGTCAAAAATTAACTATTGACAGCTATCAAATTAAATAGCGAATAGTATTTATTTTATGCAACAGGTTTGTCTCATTGAACTATTGAATTCAATACTATTGATGACTATTGAACTTTTATGACCCTGGTTGTTAAGACTAGAAGTCAGAGGTCAAAACCATTAGACCAGGATGGTGTCACGTAATGGGTAAACACGTTGCCATCATAACCATCGCCAAACACTGTTCGAAAAATAATGCTCAACTGGGATTCAAACCCAGGTCTCTGTGACTATAGTGCAGCGTTCTTCCGATTGAACTACCGAGCCAGTGTTGGGATTGTTACGAAGGGGTGATGTAGGGTTGTGCAACACGTGACATTCCCCCCCTTGAAAGAAGGACGACCTCGTCCATTGAAGATGCACGTTCCTGCGGCCCACCAATGTGGGACCATTCAAGCCTCGCCATGTCACGTAATGGGTAAACGCGTTGCCATCGTAACCATGGCCAAACACTGCTCGAAAAATAATGCTCGACCAGGATTTGAACCCGGGTCTCTGTGACTATAGTGCAGCATTCTTCCGATTGAACTACCGAGCCAGCCAGTATTGGGATTGTTACGAAGGGGTGATGTACGGTTGTGCGACATGTGACAATGGCCAGACTGCAACGATATTCTCCATGCACTTGTGCCCTGTGATTGTTTAGTGAGTCAGTATATATAGTGATTTTTTCATTTCCTTTTCCTGGCTCATTCTTATTTTCTCCTTCTTAGTGGTCATCTAATGGTAGAATGATAGAAAGAAGCTACAGTATTTCTGCGAAATTTCAATTTCACTGCCTCATTACTTGGTCGAAAAGTTGCAAACAATGGCCTAAAACAAGTCAAGCATGAAGGTAATATAACAGAAAAATATTGGTCTATAATAGAAAAAGAATGGCCTAAAGTCACCCAAACGGGAAATGCAAATTTTAAATTGTTCAGCAAATGTACAGTCATTTTTCCTTTGAACTTTTCGTATACATACAGCAACCTTTCGGTGAAGGGATTATTGTTTTTTGACTATTCTTCAATTGGTTCATGCAGCATTTGGCGCTCCTAGCATTTGTTCTAGCTTTTTTTTGTAGTTGTAGCTTTTTTTGTCATCTTATACGATTTATTTAACGATTTTATGCTTTCATATTTTGGTGAAGTGTTTCTGTTTTTTGCCATATTGAATCATTATTGGAAAACTGTAAAATCTAACTAGCTTGAATCTTAAAGTAACCATACTGCTCCTTCTCTTCTTGATTGTGCCTCTACCCCTCCTTATCTGGCTGCTCATCAACCATTCCTTCCACTCCTATGGCTCCTCCTCCTCGCCCGTTTGCTCCTCCTTTTCTTTGTTCTGCAGTCCTTACTCCTCTTGCTCCCATTGTTTTTCCACCACTTCTTGCTCCTCCTCCACACGTTTCCCTGTATCTTTCTGTTTCTTCTGGTACTGCTCTCCCACCTTTTCCAGCTACTCCTCCCTATTTCTTCTGTTCCTGTTCTTCACTCTTTTATGCTTCCTTCCTCCTCCTCCTGCTCCTATGGCTCCCTCTCATCCTCTTGTTCCTGTCACTATTTTTTTTCCTCGATGATTTTTTCCACATGAGAACCGGACCCAAAATTTTTTTCCTCTTTTTCCAAAAATTTTCCTCATTTTTAAAAACGTTTATAATGTGGCTACTCATGCTTTTTTATGCATTTGAATAGCATACCCAAGCATTTTGTTGTATTTGGAGTCAGAAACCTGCAAAAATGAGAAAAAAATTGGGAAAATTCTAGTTATATTAGCCAAAATGAGCTCATGAAGAATATATTGGTGTTCTACAGGAGCGGGGGAAGCATGTTAACGAATAACGATAGAGTTCTCAGGAATTTATCCGCTATTAACATTTCTATGGCTCTCATTAGAATCATCTAATTCACAACGTTGAGAAATATATTAAAATCCGACCGATGAAGTATAATTTGTTTCCGATTTCGGCATGAAGCACTGGAAAAATTTTTCAGTTTTTATATTCTAAAACGCTGGAAAATAAATCTCTCCAACAGATATTCATAAACAGAAGTTCTAAAATCGCAGTCTAGAATGATGTCTTCAATTTCCATCTTCAATAAATGCAAAAGTTCAGGTTGCAGACGTTTAAAAAATTCCAAACATCAAGAGAAAAAATTGAGGAAATTGATGAAAAATCTTAATTTTGGGTGACATAATTGACTGTGAGCGATTAGAAAATGAAACGAGCTAACTTGATTGATAGAAACTGTTGAGCATTAATTAGTAAGTCGAAGTAGATACTTTAATGGTGGCGCCTGATAGAAAATAGTCAAGATTGTACGCGTGACCGGCGCGAAGCACCGGAAAATTTTGAGATTTTGACCCTTTTAAGTCTCTTGTATTTGTGAAGTGGTCGGGGCTTTGAGAATCAGACTGGAGTGGGATTCCAGGGTTCGTCCTTAATGTACGTATTTCCTACGCCCATGCTTACACGATTAACTTAATTAGTTGTACTTAAACCCGACGCTAATTTCCCACAAATTAAGGAAAGGTACTTCCTTAACTTGTCTCCCAAATTAAAATAAAGCAAAAGAAAAGGAGATTTTGATTTGACACTTTCGTTTTGATTTGACAAACAGGAGACTTTTCTTCGATTTTACCTTCGCACAAAAGAACACTTACTATACAAACGCGACAGGGCCAGAGAACAATTATCACTCCCACGCACTACCGGAAAACACCAACAAAAATCTAGGCATGCGGGGAGGCTGCGAGTACAGAATAAAAACAACTAATGTTAAGAATATGAAAAACAACTTAATACACACAATGAGAGAGAGAGCCAATGCACGCGTACCGACATGCGCTACAGTAAGATGGCTGTCGATGGTCTGCATTGCTCACTCCACTTGGTACTTGCGGGCCTCATGTGCGAAACAACAAAATACAGCAAAATCGGCGGAAACACACTACAACAAATCCACCAAAACGCATTTTTCCGGTTTTGAATTCCCCAAAATTTTTTCCACAATGAGAACCATACCCAAAATTTTTTTCCTCATTTCGAAATTTTTTTACTCAAAAGACCCCACTTGAGGAAAAAAAACGGTGGTTCCTGTCCCCTTCCAGCTGAAGCTTTGTTGGGCACCTTTTTGCTGCCCATTTTGTGATTGGAAAGTTGACATGCAAGTCAGTGATGGGAGTACAGCTAGTGCAAACAAGTTTGCATGGCATGTTCGAACGAAACAAAGGGTTTACATTTGACACCATTGGCTAAGCCTTACAGTAACATGCATTTTTTCTCATGTCCAGTAGTTTTGATTGGGACCTGCTCAGCACCAATTGTTTCAATAGTTGAATCCAGCAGCTTATCCAACCAAATGGCTGTTTCATCATAAGGAAAAATTGAGCCAAAATCATAATTATTTGTCAAGCATATTTTTCATACAAAAATAGCAAAATCCAATAATTTGGGAAGCAGATCTTGAGGCAATTTTTATGAAATTTTTGTCCATCACCTAATTGTCAAATCATTCCTCAGGAGGAACTTTTGTAACCATCCTTTACTAGCTTGAAAATTATGAATTGTTGGCTGCTTCATACATTGAACCTTGTCATCAAATAATGTTTTGGCATGTTTCATCACCCAATTACAAGTTAAGGCTAATCTTTGATCACGTGACTGAATAGTTTCCATTTTTTGTTGATCTTCAATTTGAACATCATTTACTTGACAGCCGGCACCTTCAAGTTGGAATCGTTTTACAGAATTTATTGCATTCACAGCATTTTCCAGTTTCGACTTTTGTTGACACCATTTTCTTATCTGCAAAATTTTCTCGTGAAATATCATACCTCTCTACACCAAGGAAAGAAGAAGAAAACAAACAAAAAGGAAAGAAGGGAAAACAAAAGTAATGAAAGGAAAACACAGGAGAATTAAAAACAACTAATTAAATTAAAAGAAAAAGAATGGAAAATAATTTACCCTGGTTTCACTTATTTTGAGGCAGCTAACAACTGGACAGTTTTCTTCTTTTTCTGCTGCTGCAACAGTTTTTTAGCTTGAAATCCGAACTGTTGTGACTGGTAACTGATTCATCTAAAGACTGCATTTCACAGAAACTTGGCAAAAAATAGAAAAAACTGCGAACCATTGCAGTCAAAATGCACTTTAAAATAATCATGTTTATAATTCTGGATTAAATTTTTTTGTAAGTTCGTTGGCCGATTAAATGCCAATTAATTTAATCCAGGATTGAAACAATCTGTAAGCTCATCTGCCAATTAAAGCCCAATTATCATAATTGGCAATTATAATAATCCGAGTTTTCAATCCTGCCTCATCCCAGGTTTAAAAGGCCGATTATATCTCTTTTTTGCGATTGCATTATCAGTTTAGTAGTTGAAAAATAAATGTTGTTGATTTTTTGAATGATCTAAATGAGGATGAAGCAGAAAATCAAGTACAAATTCTAAATTCTCTGGATAATTCGAATCTGATGGAAGCATATTCGAATATGAAGTTCTGGCCCTGATTTAAGCTACGTAAGGACAGTGCAAAAGGGCTAATTGGATAAAAAAATTAAAAAAATTAAAAAGAAACAAAATAATTTATAAAAAAACGAAATTTTTAAATAAAAATTCAATAAAAATTTTTTAATAACAAATTCAAAAAACGCATAAAAAATTTTTCTTAATTTTTTTCAAAATAATTTGTTTTCTACTGACACGTGGATTATGATATTGATATCACGAAAAAATTGATAAAGATAAATTAATAATGAAAGATGATGTGCTGAAGGAAAAGCTTGTACACCTACACTATAGACAGTATACGTTGTACAATTTTCAATCAGCAATTATACTTTTAATCCTGGATTATATGATTTTAATCGACAATTTTTTTAATCGTCAATTATGTAATCGTCCTTTACTTGGCTGACGAACTTACCGATTATTTTAATCGCTGATTAAATTTTAATCCACGATTACATAATCGGGGATTAAACGTAATCCTGGATTATTTTAATCGGCCAACAAACTTACCATCCTTAGAAAGGTCTGCTAACATCCAAGAAGCATATTCTTCAGCCTATATTAGTCAGATATGCAAAATTATTTGCTTAGACTGCAGTTTTTAAGTTTTAATTTTGCTTTTTTCGAATCAAGTATGCTTTGTTTAGAAGAATTGTTAAGCTGCAGTATTATTCAGAATTTAATGAAAACTTTTTCCTCTCTATAGCTCATTTTCCTTCATAATCTTCTCAATCATTGCTGGGTAGTCAAATCTGCTGGGGATCAGCAAGAATCTGCTGGGGGTCAGTCAAAGTCTGCTGAGGGTAAAAAAACCCCAACCACCCCCCCCGTGCATGTATATTCGCAATCTGAACAAAGAAAGGACAGTGCAAGAGAGCTAATTAAATAAAAAAATTAACAAAAATAAAAAAGAAACAAAAAGGTTTTTTTTAACATTTGAAAAAAAAATTCATTAAAAATTTTTCAATAAAAAGATTTAAAACCTCTAATAAACAATTAATTTGATTTCAAAATAATTCAATTTCTTTAGAATCAGAGTTGGTGGTTTTCTATAGACACATGGAATTTAAAGTGGATATCATGAAAAAAAATTGATAATAATAAATTCACGATGGAAGACGACGTACAGAAGGGAAAGTAAACCTACACTATAGACAGTGTACGTTGTACAGTTTTCTATCAGCAATTCTACTTTTAATCCTGGATTATAGGATTTTAATCGGTGATTATATTTTTAATCGGCGATTATATAATCGACCTTTAATCGGCTGATGAGCTTACCGATTATTTTAATCCCCGATCAAATTTCAATGCATGATTACTAGGGCTGTTCCGAGATCTCGATCTTGTCAAATCTCGGTATTTTTCACATCTGGGTCTCGATCTCGGATATTCGATTTCTGCGGATCTCGATCTCACTCGATCTCAGTATTTTTTAAGATTTTATCCGAGATATTATTCGAGATTTTTTACATAATTTAGAAAATAATAAGACGTATTAATTTTAATTTTATTCATCGTTGTCAACAATAGTATCAATTAAGTCATCACAATTTAGCTTTAGGCATTTTACAATAAAAAAGTTTCTGAAAAGGTGCGAAAAAAACAATCGATAAGCATGCAATGCGTAAAATTAAGTTTGATATATGTAGAGGTGATGATATAAACAAACCTATAATACTGAGTAACTATTTTCTAGATGCTGCTAACCATTAACTACTAACTAGAATCTATCAATATTAAAAAAACGCATAAGAATTGATAGGTAGTGAAGTGATGATACATAATTGTAGGTAGTAGAAGTCGGTAGGTACTTACTTACTCAATCGACACGACTTTTGTCTAACCATTATAGAGAAACACAAACGTTCCAATCTAGCAATAGGCACATAGGTGTGCCACTACTGGTGATTCATATAGGGCGTTTAGCAATTTTTGAACAAACAGCATACATACAAATAGTATGAATGGTACGTAGAAAATCTTGATCTCGATCTCGCTCGATCTCGAATAAAATAAAATTTAAATCTTGATCTCGATCTCGAACATACTGGAGTTCCATTCTCGATCTCGACTTCTCCAAAAATTTTATCTCAGAACAGTCCTAAATTGATTACATAATCAGGGATTCAAGGTAACTCTGGATCCTTTTAATCGGGCAACAAATTCACTGCCCTAAGGATACTTATGATCCTAATAAACGGTGCACCATTTACTAGAGGGCGCCATTTATTTGAGTATGCCTTGTATTCGAATAAATACAGTACATGTGAAACACCTGTTATAACTCTAAAACCTTACGCTCAACAAGTAGTAGGAATAAAATATAAGACAGAAAGAAGGTGAGACCGGAAGACACCTTAAACATACACAAATAAAAACAACAAGTGAACAAAATTGAAGCTCTCCCAATTTATCTACACAATGTGGCTACAGTAAATACCACGAATGGCCCACTGTGGCCGATTTGGTTCAAACCTGCGGGCATGATTCACTTTTGCCAAAAACGGCGAAATGTACCTAAATATGGTGGAAACACACCACAAAATTTGCGCTTTTTCCTGCTGATAATCTGGTACAGTCTCACTTTGGCGCCAATCTCACTTTGGCACCCATCTAACTTTGGGGCCCGTCTCACTTTGGCGTCCAACGTTGTAGGTGCCAAAGTGAGACCACTGTCTTACTTAGGCGCCCGTCTCACTTTGGCGCCCATCTCACTTTGGCTCCCATTGTTTAATAACGACTTTTTTTGGATGTCCTAACCTGGCGTCCATCTCACATTGCCGCCCGTCTCACTTTGGCACCCATCTCACATTGGCGGCTTATCATAGTCTACTTTTTGGCATTCATGCTGACCATTTATTTGCGTGAATCATCTGTCACATTAAGTAGAAATTGGGAGCAATGTCACATTAACTGAATTGGTGATCAGTCACATTGATGGGAAACCCATACCATATCCCATAGAAAATATAGTCATGTCACTGGAAGTGGCATGCTGTGACCCCGTTGGGTGGTTCCTTTTGGTTTATCTACTTCGGGAACTTAACCCAGCTGGTATTACCACAGGTAAACCTATGGTGTACCTCGGCCTTGTCCTAGGGTTATGCTGTAGAATAATGGACAACGCGGCCAGGTCAGGGGTGCCAATCCCTAGTCCCCATTCACTGAGAATGAGGGACGGTGCCATTCGCAGAATGGCATACTGTAGGGGACCCGATTGTTAACCTAAATCCCCTTATTGGCCCTGACCTCAAGGGTCTGAGGGCTTTCTCAACTGAGGGTACTTCCGA
The DNA here is from genome assembly GCA_963922205.1 of Romanomermis culicivorax. Classification (NCBI taxonomy): domain Eukaryota; kingdom Metazoa; phylum Nematoda; class Enoplea; order Mermithida; family Mermithidae; genus Romanomermis; species Romanomermis culicivorax. Next base: position 770,863 of record CAWUHX010000157.1, on the reverse strand, counting down.
GAGAAACTAGCTTAGGGGAGACTCCCACAAATATACCCTCAACAATAATAACCCCTGAGAAGACTTACGAAACCTCTTCTCAAACTAATCGGCGCTGGGCGATGGGCTCTGGGGTCAAAGTGCGGGTCCTACGGACAGCAATGAGTGGGAACGGGAATCCGGGCGATTTGGCGTAGGGTAATACTGCTACAGATCGGCAGGTGGTGGTAACAAACGTTTCCTCAGTGAGGGGGATGGGGGTATTCGATTAACAGTGACGGGGACGGGTTCCTACGGTCGGGTTACTGTATTGGTAATGCATAAGGAGGCTGGAGGCGAGAATATGTAAATTTTATTCGACGAGCGGCGAACGCAGTAGACAATATAAAATATAATAAAAGTTGACGAATGGCAAACGCGGACGCAAGGCTAAAAGACAAAACACCAGTTAGGCCCAATAATGAGTTGGAATAAGACACAAAAATGACAAAACATGCCCTTTTAAAGGGCTCCATAAACTACAGTATGCCTTGGGCGGAGTTAACACTCCCCCAAGCTAACTTCTGCTGTGGAAATCATTGCAGAAGATGCCTATGGTCACATAGACATTTTCCAGTTCACAACCTTAAGCATTGGGGTGAGTTTTCACTCTCCATGCTTAACATAGGAACGTCACTAGTGAGAATTTCAAACTAGTTGTTTCACCTTGTGAAACGTCGCTAGTTTTTACTGATAAGAGGTGCACATTGTGCTCCAATTACAGCGATGAGCTCGGAGAGCTTATCTCTAACAGAAATTCTTGACTAGCGGGTACATACCGAAGACTACGCGTGCGATGGAAAATAATAAATTGAAACGGAAATAAAATGTGGGCAAATGAAACAGAAACGAAACATAAAAAGTACACACATAAATTGCATGTAAAAATTATAAAAACGAAACGCAAAATTGATGCAAATTACTGTAATACAAAACGTAACGAAAAACATAACGAAAAATTGTGATGTGAATCACGTGACCTTGGACGAAATTCGTCGGCATGTGACACATCATTCCCTGAAGGTTAAGTTTCCCCAAAATTCCTCTTCCCAAGAAGAATGCTTCAAAGCTTTTTCTTGAAACTTCCAATTCCTCAAAATTGTTGAATCCCGTTTCCCCAAAAATAGACGAAGGCTATTTTTATATTGCATTATGTAAATTGCTAATTTTCCCGGAGAACATTGTAAATTGTAGGATTTCGCATAAAATTCGCATGGTAAAAAAAATTAGTGAAAAATTAGAAAAAAAATAAAAAATCATTTCAGGTTTGATATGCTTAGCTTTAATTTTGGACTGGTAAGAGGCATGCAAAGTGAATTGTGACCGTGATCCGGATTTGATTGCATCCTCACTCATGAACTGTGTCATGACCCATGGGATTCCCATGACTCTTGCAAGAAATGCATTCGAAGTACATGACTTCACCAACGATGGCTAATCGTTTCACTTTTTTCTTTTTGAGCAAATAAAAATAATCCGGATTAATTCTACTTTCACAAACAAAAATTAAAATTTGACCATGCAAAGATAGGATAAAGCGGGCTTCCTCGAAATCAGCTATTTTGGTTTTATGAAAAGTGTTTTTATTCAGTGAAGTTTGGCACCATAACTGATTATTTTATTTTCCACCATTTAGAGAGAGAGAGAGAGAGAGAGCTATTCAGGGTGGCCTGAACTATTTATAGCCATTTGCAAAAATGCGCGTAAAATTTGCATAGATGAAGACACGTTGCTTGTTTATTAGGACATACAATGCGCTAAAGTAGGACGGGCGCCAAAGTGAGACGGGCGCAAAAGAGAGACGGGCGCCAAAGTGAGACTGGCGCCAAAGTGAGACTGGCGCCAAAGTGAGATGGGCGCCATAGTGAGACACAGCTTGGGCGCCGAAGTGAGACGAGGCGCCAAAGTAAGACGGGCGCCAAGGTGAGATGGGCGCCAAAGTGAGACGGACGCCAAAGTGAGATGGGCGCCAAAGTGAGACACAATCGATAATCTACCTGTTTTCCCCGTCTCTGCTCCCTCGATCCTCTACCTCATCTTTCTCCCACGCCAATCTTTACCGTCCATCTTTAATTCTTTTAGTTCTTCGACTTTCGGCTCCTAGATACATTTATTTTCCATTCTTCCCGTATATCGAAAATCCAGATTGGGACTACAGTCCAACTTTCCATCTAAGCCATATCCTGCCCAACTTATCTTTTTAGTATGCATAGCATATATTTACCGAGTATATTTTTTCCTATACTTTCCAGAAATAACCATCCATCTCGTTTCAGCGGGAAAAGCTTCTACAAAACGGGAAAAAAGCGAGAGTTTTAGTCTTCGGGGGCAAAAAATATTGGTTGTTGCTGGTTCTTATATTACCAAAGCTAATTTACATATTCTACAGTACTACGTGTCATTCCCGGCTTGGAAAATCGAGTCTCAAATATAACAGGCTATTCTATTTATAAAATGAACTTTTTTCTTACATATTTCATCCGAACGATATAACCAAGGAAAGAAAATTGCTCATTTTCTTTTTTTGCCTGCGCTACCTTAAATTGCCGACTATTGTTCGATCATAAAATGAAAAAAACCAAAATTGCCCCTTATTCCGCAGCGGTCGTTGATCAACGAACAACGACGGCGACGACAGCGCCCGGCAGCGGGAATCATTTCGTTTCATCTTTACTCGAAAATCAAGCATCTTCCAATTATTATGGAACATTTGACGATAATATAACAACGACGAAAGGAAATTGGACGAAAAATAGTACAATGATTGTAGAAGAAGAAGAACGTAACAATGTAGACAGAAATGTGGACGGAATGGCCATGAAGACTTTGACGCCGATGGTGGATGGACGTAGGAGCGATGAACAAGAACCGTTCGTGACTCACCAAGATGGCCACGACGCTGTGCCGAGGAATAAGTTCGTGGCTGTAAGTTATGCTCCTGCATTGACACTGAGGGACTGTGGGCTTTGACCAAGCTCAGGGCCTGCTTGCGCCAATGACTGCTGTGAATTCTTAGAGACGTTCAAATGCACCTAAACTCGTGGAGGAGTTGAGCAGTTCAGCAGTAGGAAGGATGCACTTGCATCAACCCTGAACTACTCTAGACTAGTCTAGAAGCTCCTCAACTACTATAGGAGTATCAATACTGACGTAGGAGTTTCCAAACTATTCGAGGAGTTCCTGAACCACTCTAGGACTTACAGAATTACCCTAGGAGTTCCTGAGTTACTCTAGGGGTCCTAGACCTACTCTAGAAATTCTTGAACTAGTATACAAGTTCCTAAACCACGCTGCGACTTTCTGAACTATGCTAGGAGTTCTTGAACTGTAGTCTGTTTTTTATATATGCTTGCAAGTAGAAAAGTGACATAAGTCAGTACTACGGTCAAAATCCTAAATCGTCAAGTCTTTCGTCGTAAAATTTTTCACTCGAAAAATTGTTGAAGGTGAGCTCAGTGTGCTCAGAAATTTCCATTTGATATATTTTCAATTAGAAAACGGTGAAAATCTGAAATACTACTTGCTTTCCACTAATTTCAAGAAAAACAGACTATACTCTAGAAGTTCCTAACCTACTCTAAAGAGTCCGTTAACTACTCTTTGAGTTCCTTAACTACTCTAGGAGTTCCTGAGCTGCGGCAGGAGTTCCAAAGCTACTCCATCTCGGAGTTCCTGAACTACTCCAGGACATGCAGATTTACTTTAGGAATTGCCGCATTACTATACAACTTCCTGAACTTTTCTAGGAGTTCGTGAAACTAATCCAGGAGTTCCTCGACTACTCTAAGAGTTCTTGAGTTAATTTAGCAGTTCGTGAACTCTGAATTAGTCTAGGAATTCGTGAATTAATCCAGGATTCCTGAACTACTGTGGGAACTCTTCAATTACACGACTTCGTGAACTACTGTAGGAGTTCGTGAACTTTCTACGAGTTCCGCAACTTCTCTAAGAGGTTCTGAACTACTTTAGCAGTTCGTGAACTCTGAACTACTCTAGGAGTTCGTGAATTAGTTTACGAGTTACTGAACTACTCTAGGACTTCCAGAGCTAGTCTAAAAGTTATTGAACTATTTTAGGACTTCCTGAACTACTCTTGGAGAATTCCTGTACAATGCTAGCAGTTCCTGAATTAGGCTCTGAGTTCTGAACTACTCTACGAGTTCGTGAAGTACTATAAGCGTTCCTGAACTATTCAAGGAGTTCCTGAAATACTCTCGTAGTTCCAGCATTACTCTAACTGTTCGTGAATTATTTTAACAGTTCCTGAACTAGTCTAGGAGTTAAAGAAGTGCTGCAGAGTTCCAAATCTGCTCTATGAGTTTGTCAACATCTCTCAGGTTTACTGAACTATTGTATGAATTTCTAAAATACTCTAGGAGTTACAGAACTACTCTATAAGTTGTTGAACTACTCTACGAGTTCCTGAACTGGTCTGGGAGTTCTCCTAACTACCCTGGCAGTTCATAAATTACTCCAGGAAATCCTGAAGTAGAAACTCTTAAACTGGTCTAGGTGTTTCTGAACTACTCTAGGAGTTCGTGGGAGCTGCTGAAGAACTCTTGGATTTTCTGTCTACTCTATGAGTTCCAAAACTACTGAACCAATTCCTGAACCACTCTTTGAGTTCCTGCCTACTCTAGGAGTTGGTATGAAGACGAGACTAAAAATACGTGTCAGGGCAAGGATAAGGGTAAGGATAAGCATAAGCATGACGATAAGGATGAGGATGAGGATGACGATGAGGATAATCAGAGGGATGAGGATAATGGTATTAAGGATAATCATAAGGATAAGGATAATGGTATTGAGGATAATCATATGGGTAAAGATAAGGATGAAGAGAATCAAAAGGATGAAGAGAATCAAAAGGATGAGGATAATCATAAGGATAAGGATACTGGTATTAAGGGTAAAATAAAGATAAGCAGATAAGGGGTAAGGAAAGGGCTTAGGAAAAAGAATTAGATCAACATGGAGCAGTAGAATCCTCAACTCCAACTTTTCAGGCTTTAAAAGTCGTTTGGCCCCACGCCAGTCTATGGCTTTTGTCCTTGATTTACGTGATCAGCGGCGCTTTGATTTTAATCGCTTTGGAGAAACCAACTTTCGTAGAACAACAAAAAAATCGTACTCAAAAAATTAAACATTTTCAAAACGATTTGTTGGACGATTTGACGCGTTTGTCCATCGAATTGAAACATGATAAATTTTCTTTCGATCAAATCGCTGGTCGAAAATTCGACGATTTCATCGTCGAAATGCACAAACTTCACCGTGCCAGTAAATCGGCTAGAAATTTGGCCGGCGGTGGCGATTCGAGCGACGAAGAAATCAATAGTGATTGGATCAACGAATGGAATTTTGAATCGGCAATTTTTTTCATAACGTCCACCCTGTTGACGATTGGTAAATTTTTTGTTTCCAGGAAATTTGAAAATGATTTAGGTTTTTTTCTACAGTAATCAGGTATTACACTACAGTACACTGTACAGAATGCGAGTACAGCCACTTGAAAAAAATGATCACTACTGGGAAAAATTTGTTACCACTCGAAAAAAAATTGTTACCTTCGAATGTGATGCAGAACATTTTTTCAATATGTTGTAGTGTGTTTCCGCCGATTTTGTCATTTTTTGTCAACCCCCGCATGAGGCCCGCAAGTACCAAGTGGAGCGAGCAACGCAGACAATCAACAGTCGTCTTACTGTAGCACACGTCGGTACCCGTGCGTTGGCTCTCTCCTTGTGTATTATTCTTCTTGTTTTTCTTTCCTCTTTGTTTTCGTTAACCTCGTTCATACCGGTTGTTTTGTTTTTTCTAATCTCTTTTGTTGTGCTTTATTTTTGTACTAGTATTCCCAGCGCCCGTGCAGCCGATGCTAAGACCACGCAGTAAGATGACTCGACTTGTTCTACCGCCACAAGCCCACACTTGCGCCGTTTGTCCTTATGTCTCCTCCGCCGCCTTGTGTGCCTGTTCCGATTATCACCATCATCGTAGTGGCCGGCCTCACCCTCCCATCCGCATGGCGTTGTATGCTGGTGCACTCCAGTATATGGGTGCGGACGGAGTGACAACGCAAGCTGCAGTGTTGCCGAACTTATGGCCTCGCTAGTTGCGACATGCATTGGGAGGTCTCACCCTACGCACCGTTCAAAATCGGCTTAAACAACTGCAACGACTCCGTCGGCCCCGCTGCATGATACCAAAGATCCCTTCCGCCACCCCGGTGACCGCCTGTAGTGGCGGTACCCTTTCCCCTTGCACGTTTTGGATATTTCTTGACGATCGCTTAGGGCGATCTACCGCAAGGGGAGAGGGGTGCTGTAGTGTGTTTCCGCCGATTTTGTCATTTTTTGTCAACCCGCGCATGAGGCCCGCAAGTATCAAGTGGAGCGAGCATCCCCGACCATCAACAGTCGTCTTACTGTAGCACACGACGGTAGGCATGTGCTGGCTCTCTCCTTGTGCATTATTCTTTTGTATTTTTTTTATTACGTGCGTTTTTCCCATTAGTTATATAACATACTCGCTGCCTCCCCCCACGCCCATTTCTGTTTGTTTTTCTCCCTAGTGCGTGGGAGTGAATTTCCTATATTCTCGACCAGCCTCATTTGTAAGTAAGTGTGTTTATTGTGTAAGGTAAAAGTTGAAGAAAGGTTTCCTTTTTGTGTTTATTTTAATTCGGGAGACAATTAAGGAAGTACCTTTCCTTAATTGGTAGGGTAATAAGTGTCCGGTTCAAGTACTATTAGTTAAGTTAATCGGGTAAGTGTGGGCATGGGAAATACATACATTAAGGACGAACCCTGGGATCCCAATCCTCCCTAATTCATCAGCTCCCAACCTATTTCCAAATACAACAAATATGCATCGCAGAAATGTCAAGCTATGCTTCGCACAAATTTCAAGATGCATAATAAAAAAGTTCAAGAGTGTTTTCCGACGTTCGACTTTATTTTCAAGTGAATCACAATTTTTTCAACTGTATCGTGTTGTTTGTTTCAAGATGATAATCTTGAAAAAAAATCAAGATCCCATCTTGAAAAAAAAAAGTATACAGGGTGAGCCAAAAAAAAGACGACCGGTGCTGACTTCCATAACTTTTGAACGGATAAATTTTTTTTAATGCGCATTGCTGCATTAGAATGCCCAGTTTATCTTTGCTAAAAGGCCAAATTTTATGCTCTTAGCGGTTATGGTTACTGTAGAAGCAAAAATTTAGTAAAAGTGGTCATTTTTCAAAAAGTAAAAATTTTGAAATCAAAGTAAAAGTTGTCCTATTGCATGACCCGACAATTGAGCGCCAGACAATTGAGCGCCGACAATTGAGCGCGGACAACTGAGCACCAGACAACTGAGCGCCAACAACTGAGCGCTGACTATTTAATGGCTTAGGCTTAGGGCTTAGGCTTAGGCTCAGGCTTAGGGCTTAGGCTTCAAAAAAACGCTCAATTATAATGCATTAAATAGTCGGTGCTCAGTTGTTGGCGCTCAAATGTCTGGCGCTCAGTTGTCACGGGGCTCAGTTGTCTGGCGCTCAGTTGTCGGTTAACCTATTGCCTCCTAGTGAGGAAAGTTTTGTGAAGCTTTTTACACACAACAATACTTTAAAAGTCTCCCAGATTTGTAAGTTACACGTAATTTAAAGTCATTAACTTCTTGTTTTAATATGGGACAAAATTTCGCTAAAATCAAGAGCATTTGTTTTGGAATTGGAAAAAAAAACAAAATCGAAACAAAATCAATTCTGTCATTGACCAGATCGAAAAACGATTAAAATTATAGTAAGCAGGACACACTAAAACGGCTCTCTTGTAGTTTCTAGCTATTATATGGTCCTCATGATTTGATGTATCGTACTTTTTGTTGTAAAACATGTTGATTTTGTCAATTTTTGTCAATTTTTCAAAATTTACTTGCAAAAAAACCGACGTTTAGTATTTTTGATTCTTGCCTGTCAATATTCGAGTAATCCGGCTGAAACTTTGCAGTTTTTATGCCAGATGTTTTACCTATCGGCGGCATGAAACTGCATTAAAAAAGCTTCACCGATTTGAAAGCTATGAAAATCAGTACCAGTCGCCTTTTTTTGGCTCACCCTGTAAATAATATATACGTTAAGCCTTCAAGGTGGATTTCTCAGGTCAAGGCTTGCTGGCAGAGGTGTTGTATTTTAGAATGGTTGGGGTTTCGGGAATGGAGGCAGGCAGGTGTGGGTTCCAGAATTCGTGCTTAATGCACGTATTTCCAACACCCACGTTTACCCGATTAATTACTTAGCTAGTGTACTTAAACCTGACAACAATTACCCCACAAATTAAGAAAACCTAGTTCCTTAATTTGTCTCCCAATTATGTAATAAAAATGAGGAGAGGATCTTCTCCAAATTTTATCTAACACAAAATAACACATAGGCATACAAAATGTGAGTGGGCGAGAATAATATAAAAATCCCACGTGCTGGGGGAAAACACCAATATTCTTTGCGCACGGGGAGGCGGACCAATGCAAAAAACATATAGCACTAATAATGCGAGAGCAAACCCAACGCACCCATGCTGATTTGGGCTACAGTAAGACGTTTCTCGATGGTCCACGTCACTCGCTCCACTCCGTACTTGCACGCCTCTTCGAAAAATTGACAAACATGGGGATAATTCTACAAATGGGCGGAAATACACTACAACAGAGGGGGCCCTTGATTTTTAGGGGGATGGGAGAGGGAAAAGTTATACAGGCACATTAAGGGTGTACACAAAAGATACCCTTCTGCAAAACATATACATCAAGGTTTGCTGCCTTGTGTGAGGGGATACAGGGGGTGTAGAAAGTATAGTGGACCATGTAATACAATTCGAATTTCATTAAGAATGTGGGTGGGTTGATACGGGGGTGTAGAAAGTACGTCCAAAGCTTCAACTCATAAAATTATACTTCCATTTAGGAAGTATTCAAAGCTTCAAGGGGTAAAATTCGACTTCCGACAAATTCTTGGGATATATGAGAAAAAATCAAAATTCAAAAATCAAAACAATAGGAAACTGATCAGCCATTCTATCAACTTAACTTCATATCAAATAAGCAAAATTCTGGCTTCTTCGAACAATAAGCAATTCGTAACCCCTCTAAAAGTGTTTGTAAACTTTCCTAAACTACAGTATGCTTTAGAGTAATGTCGGCATACTATAGAACAGAATTGACATCATTTTTGAACTGCTCGGCATGGATTTATCCTATTTTCCAAGTCCAATACCCAAAATCCTATGCGTTACACTTGGTTTCAATTTTTTGCCTTTTTATCATTATTTTGCATTTGTTTTCATATTATTTGTTGTTTGATTTCTGTATTTGTGCTTTTTTAGCTTTTCCGTTTTAACTTACATTTTAACTGTTGCATTTATGCTTATTTTTGTTGATGCCTTCTAACTTTTCTCTTGATGTTGTCTTATGCTCTTTCATCTGTTGTTTTTTTTATTTTGTTTTGTTTGTTAATTTGTTTGTTTATATCGATTTCTATTTTTGGTTTATTTCTGTGTTTTTATATTTCGTTTCTTTTATTTTTTTGCCCTTTATGCCATTGTATGAACTTTTTACTTCTTGTTATAATTTTTGTAATTTATTGACGTTTTTTAATTTTGCAGGTTCATGTTTTTGTTGTTATCTTTTGCTTTTGCTTCGCTATTTTTATGGATCTTTGAATTTTTCGCAATTTTTTATTGTTTCCTCCGTTTTTCTGATAATTGTTTATTTTTTTTATCGTCGTTATTTTTGTTTTTTTCTGGTTTCGTGTTTTCTACTTACTTTTTCGATTATACCTGTTCATATTTTCTTACAATTTTGATATTCATGCTCATCTCAATTTGGAAATATTCACAATTCTAATCAATCTTGAATTTTTAATTCTTTCTTTTTCATCTTGATTGTGTGCGATATTTTTTATCTTCGAATTGATTTGACCCGATTTTTCCCCCACTCATACTATATGGGTTCTGTATGTTATGTTTTTGTTTGTTTTTGATTTGTATGTTTTGCATGTTTTTGAGCTATTCTACCCTCTTTAGTGTTTATGTTCATATTTATGCCCTGATAATCATGATCCTGATTTTCTTTATTTCAGATATTGATCTGCCTCCATCTTTTTTCGATTTCCCTTAGTTTTTGGTCCTATTTTAAATTTGATCTTTATCTTTTTTCTTTGTTGCGAGTTTTCTGATTTTCATCAGGATATCATGGTCACATATTTCACTTTGGATTGCATATTATTTTTTTACTTTCTCTTTCATGCTTTTTATTATTTTTTTGATATCTCGATTTGATTGTTTTCCATACTTTTAACGTCATTTTTCTTTTCTTGACGGCTATTTTGTTTTATTCTTTGCGTTTTTTCTCTTCTTTTTCCATTTTATTGATCTCTCCACAGTTTGAAAACTTCACTATGATATGCTTCTATACTTTTCTGTTGAACATTTAGATCATGTTTTTATTAGGCCCAGGATTTTTCTATTATGTGCTAAATTTAAATTCTAATTTTTCTTTCTTGATCTTCATTTGCTTCATTTCATTCTATAATCTTCTCTCCAAAATAATCTAGAATTATAATTGTATTTTTGTCGTCACCCGATTTTCTCATATTTTGAGATCTGCATCCAGAGTTCAAAATATTGATCTCGTCTTCATATTCTCAAGATTATTATCATCGTCTACATTTTTCGGATGGTGATCATTTTTTTACTTTACTGTTATTTTTGTACTCAATTTTTATACTTTAATTTTTTACTCTTATAGATGTAATATTATTTTTTACTTTCATTTATGTAATTTTTTTTTGTACTGAAATTTGTGTACTTTAATTTTTGTGCTTTCAGTTTTGTACTTTTTTTGTCTATTTTCATTTTAATACTCTCGTTTTTAATTTTTTTTACTTCCACTTTGGTACTTTCGTTTTTCTTCTATCATTTTGTACCCTCATTTCTATATTTTTATTTTCTACTTTCAGTTTTGTACTTTCATTTTTGCACTTTCATTTTGGCATTTTTTATTTCTGTACTTTTACTTTTCTACCATCATTTTTCACTCTAATTTTTGTACTTTATTTTTTGTGCTTACATTTTTACTTTCATTTTGGCGCTTTCTGTTTTGTACTTTCATTTCTGTACTTCTATGCGTTGTGTTCTTCTATTTTTGTACACTTATTTTTGTACTTCACTTTTGTAGTTCCATTTTTGTACTTCAATGTTCGGCGCTATATTTGTTATTTATATACTTTCGTTTTTGTACTTTAATTTTTGTACTTTAGTTTTTGTGCTTTCATTTTGATACTTTCATTTTTGTTTGATCATTTCAATATTTTTTTCTACTATCATTTTTGTACTTTATTCCAACGTTTGCACTTTCATTTTTTACATACATTTTTGAACTTTCGTTTTTGTATTCTAATTTTTGTACTTTCATTTTTGTACTTTCATTTTTGTACTCTCATTTTTGTACTTTCATTTTCGTACTTGCATTTTTGTACTTTGATTGTTGCACTTTCATGTTTATACACTGATCTTTGTACTTTCATTTCTGTACTTCAGTTTTTGTACTTCCATTTTGGTGTTGGTACTTTCGTTTTTTACGGTCATTTCTGTAACTTTATTTTTCTATTATCATTTTTGTATTTTAATGTTGTACTTTCATTTCTATACTTTTATATTTTGTTTCTAATTTTTGTACTTCCACTTTTGTACTTTAATTTTTGCACTTTCATTTCTGTAATTTTTTGCTCCAATTTTTGTACTTTCAGTTTTGTATTTTCTTTTGTGAACCATCATTTGTTGTATACATTAATTTTTGTATTCCATTTTTGTACTCTCACTTTTGTACTTTCATTTTCGTACTTTGATTTTTGTACTGTAGTTTCTGTACTTCATTTTTTGTACCTCCATTTTGCTATTGGTACTTTCGTTTTTTACGCTCATTTCTGTAACTTTATTTTTCTATTATCATTTTTGTATTTTAATTTTTCACTTTCATTTCTGTAATTTTCTACTCCAATTTTTGTACTTTCAGTTTTGTATTTTCTTTTGTGAACCATCATTTGTTGTATACATTAATTTTTGTATTTCATTTTTGTACTCTCACTTTTGTACTTTCATTTTCGTACTTTGATTTTTGTACTGTAATTTCTGTACTTCATTTTTTGTACTTCCATTTTGTTATTGGTACTTTCGTTTTTTACGCTCATTTCTGTACTTTTATTTTTCTATTATAATTTTTGTATTTTAATTTTTGCACTTTTATTTCTGTACTTTTATATTTTCTTTCTAATTTTTGTACTTGCATATTTTTGTACTTTAATTTTTGCACTTTCATCTCTGTAATTTTTTACTCTATTTTTTGTACTTTCAGTGTTTTATTTTCTTTTGTGAACCTTTATTTGTTGTCTACTTTAATTTTTGTATTTCATTTTTGTACTTTCATTTCTTCTCTTTAATTTTTTACCCCATTTTTTGTACTTTCATTTTTGTACTTCAGTTTTTGAACTTCAATTTTGGTATTGGTACTTTCGTTTTTTACGCTCATTTCTGCACTTTTATTTTTCTATTATCATTTTTGTATTTTAATTTTTGTAGTTTCATTTCTATACTTTAGTATTTTCACTCTAACTTTTGTACTTCCATTTTTGTACTTTGATTTTTGTACTTCCATTTTTGTACTTTAATCTTTGCAGTTTCAGTTTCGTATTTTCTCTGTGAACTTCAATTTATTATTGTCTATTTTAATTTTTGAATTAGATTTCTGTCCTTTGATTTTTTAACTCTAATTTTTATACTTACGTGTTTATACTTTCATTTTTGTAGTGTATTTTTTGTAGTTCATTTTTTGTAGTTTAATTTCTGTACTTTCATTTTTGTACAGGTTACGGTAATTTAGTACCCAGTACTCAAAACGGCAAAATTTTCCTCATCGCTTACTGTATAGTGGGCATTCCGCTCCTTATTTTGACCACCACCGACGTGGCCAAATTTTTATCTTCGGTCGTCAACGCTTTTTACGTCGAATATTTAACTCTCAAATACAAAATTGGCTCGTTTTTGAGGCTAAAAACGCGGCGTTTTTTCGCCGAGCGGCGTTCGAGCCGAAAATCAATGGCGGCAGCGGCAGTGGACGACGGAGGACCGGTCGAAGCTGCGGGTGTAGAAGAAAATACGGAAAAAATGGCCGAATATCTATGGAGCAACATAGATACGGTTCATTACGTAAAAGTTCCGGCAACCCTGTTGCTAATTATTGTTGTGGCTTATTCGTGTTTCGGCGGATTGATGCTAACGTAAGAATAATATGTTATTATTGTAGCTAAGAATATGTTAATGTAGCTATTTTGAAATGATCAGCAGGTAAATAGTCGTGGGGAATTTTCCTGAAACGATTGATTACTGTAGATCCAGCATGTTGCCCAGCATGTCACCTTTTATGACGTCAGTAAGGCTAAGTATATGTTAACGTATCTTTTTTGGAATGATCAGCAGGTATATAGTCGTGGACAATTATCCTGCAAGGATTGATTACTGTTAATCCAGTGTTGTATTCAAAGATATGTCAGGGGGTTTGAGTCTCAGGCAGGATTGGGATTCCAGGATTCGTCCTTAATGTACGTATTTCCCTCGCCCACGCTTACCCGATTAACTTAACTAACAGTACTTAAACCGGGCCAGACTGAAAACAATTTCACTCCCAGGCACTGGAGAGAAAACACAAACACAGGCGTGCGTGTGGGGGAGGCAGCGAGTACGAAATATAACTAATGGGGGCACATGTTATAAGGCACATAAGAATAATGCACAAGGAGAGAGCCAGCGCATGCGTACGGACATGTGCTACAGTAAGACGACTGTTGATGGTCAGCGTTACTCACTCCACTTGGTACTTTCGGGCCTCATGAGCGGGTTGACAAAAAATGACAAAATCGGCGGAAACACACTACAACACCAGCACGTTGCTTAGCATGTCACCTCTTATGACCTCAGTAAGGTCAAGTATACTTTAACGTGTCTTTTTTGGAATGATCAGCAAGTAATTAGTCATTAGCCATTTTCTTGCATCGATTGATTACTGTAGATCAAGCATGATGCCTAACATGCTAACTCATTTTGAAATCTATATGAGAAGCTTCCAGGATGCCAGCAAGGCTAAGAACACGTTAAGATAGCTTTTTGAAATGATCAGCAAGTACATAGTCGCGAGGAATTTTCCTGCAACGATTGATTACTGTCAATCCAGCACGTTGCTCAGCATGTCACCTCTTATGACGTCAGCAAGGCAGCTAAGAATACGTTAGCTTTTTTTGAAATAATCAGCAAGTAAATGGTCGCTAGTAATTTTCTACAACGATTAATTACTGTAGATCCAGCATGATGCCTAGCAGGCTAATTCAATTTTAAATCTAGATGAAAAGCTTCCAAGACGTCAGCAAGGTTAATAATACCTTAAGCTAGTCTTTTTGAAATTATCAGCAGGTACATAATCGTGAGGAATATTCCTACGTCAATTAATTACTGTAGATCCAGCATGTTGCTCAGCATCTCATCTTTTTTGACGTCGGTAAGGCTAAGTATACGTTAATGTGCCTTTTTTTGGAATGATCAGCAGGTACATAGTCGTTGTTAGGAAAGCTAAGAATATGTTAACGTGGCTATTTTGAAATGATCAGCAAGTACATAGTCGTGAGGAATTTTCCTGCAACGATTGATTACTGTTAATCCAGTATGATGCTCAGCCTGTCACACGTTAGCTTTTTTTAAAATGATCAGCAAGTAAATAGCCGTTAGCCATTTCCCTGCATCGATTAATTACTGTAGATCCAGCATGATGCCTAACATGCTATTTCATCTTTAAATGTAGATGAGAAGCTTCCAAGATGTCAACAGGCTAAGAATACGTTCAGATAGATTTTTTGAAATGATCAGCAGGTACATAGTCATGAGAAATTTTCCTGCATCAACAAATTACTGTAGATTCCGTGGCTAGCATGTTAATTCATTGTAAAATTTAGATGAAAACTTTCTATGACGTCAGCAAGGCTGAAAATTCATTAATGTGGTTTTTTTGAAAAAATCAGCAGGTACATAGTCGCGAGAAATTTTCCTGCATCGATTAATTACTGTAGCATGCCAATTCATTGTAAAGTTTAGATAAAAATCTTCTACGACGTCAAAAAGCCAAACATTACGTTAACGTTGCTTTTTTGTAGATAATCCGTTAAAAAATAAGCTGGGAATAAGTTTGCGCGGCCTTTTAAAAATGATCAGCAGGTAGAAAGTCTCCAGAAATTTTCCTGCATCTGTTGATTACTGTAGATCCAGCTTCACGTCCAGCATGACGTCAGCAAGGCTGAGAATACGTTAACGTGGCTTTTTCTAAATGATCAGCAAGTATATGGTCGTGAGAAATTTTTTTGATTACTGTAGATCTGACAACGCGCGATGCACGTCACCTTTTATGACGTCAGCAAGGTTACGAACACAGTATAATAGCTGATCAGCCGGTGCAGTATAGAAAATAGTACTTTGAGTTGACTGTAGTTATTTCTGTCCGACAGATTGAGGTTGATCATGTTGGGATACTGTAGTTTGGTTCCTTCTGGAAATGATCAGCAGGAGTGGTTGTGAGAAATTTCGCTGCACCTATTGACTATTGAAGATCCTGCATGTTTCAATTTTGAAATCTATGAGAGCTTTTTTTGACGTCAGCAAGGCTCAAATTAGGGTAACACAACTGATCAGGATAATACAGTATACAAAATTTTGCTCATAATTGTCTGTGTTTCGACAGATTTATGTTCATGTAAGGTTATGCGTGAGTACTGTAGCGTGGCACTTTTTGAAAAAGATCAGCAGGTAATTGTGAGAAATTTTCCTGCATCGATTGATTACTGTTGATCTTGCATCATGCCTAGCATGCCGCTTTATTATGAAATAAGAATAGGAAGCTTTTCTACACCTCAACAAGTCGAGTTTACAGTATCGAGAGTACTGTAGAATTCCATTTTTTAAGACGGATAGCAGGTACATAATCGTAGGAAATTTTCCTCCATACTGTAGATCTTATAGACCATCGTTTGGCGTACCACGTCTCAAGAAATTTTAGAAGTTTATTCTGATGTCAGCAAGACTCAAATTACGCAAGATTACTGTCAATAGAATTTCGAAAAAATGATCAAGATGTTATAATGGCGAAATTTCCCTGTACTGATTGGTTACTGTAGATTTTCGACGATATTTTGCGAACTACGTTTTTGACAAGTAGAAGTACTGTAGTGTGGTTTTTTGAAATTGACGTATGATATGAAAATTAGGTTTACTGTATCATTACAGTATCCGACATCCGCAAGAGTATACTGTAGCTGTAGACATCAAATCAAATTTAGCATTTTATCTATCATTCAACAGCTATTACGAATCGAATTGGTCATTTTTGCACGGGCTCTATTTTTCGGTGACCAGCGTTTTGAAAGTAGGTTTCGGCGATTTATTACCCACAAATAGAAATTTCGAGCCCGTCTCCATAGCATACATCTTGTTCGGTTTGATTGTCGCCACGATGTGCGTCGACGTTGTCGGTTTGCAATACGTGCATAAAATACACCAATTAGGCCGAGTGGCCCAAGAAAACGCCGACTATTTGAACGTCATCCAACGAGCCAAATATAGGAAGAAAAAACGGGAAGCTTTGAAAACTTTGTTCGGCATGTTGACCATTGTGAATAGGGCGTCGGTGCCGTCCGCAAGTGAGGATTGTAGAAAATTTCTACAGTAGTACAGTAATCCGGTAAAGCAGTACAGTATGCTCGAATTTCAAGTTTTTACATTTTTGTGAATTTAGGGATGTGTTGTGCAGGTGGATGAGTTAGGCCTCGGACATACTTGTAAGAGTCCGACTAGTTGAGGGGGGGGTAAACCCGAAATTCTGGGGGTGGTCGAAAAAAGTCGAAAATTTTTCGAAAAAAGGCCAAAAAATACACTTTTCTTGCGAATTTTTTCAAGTTAGGGGGTAGGGTATAGGGTTTGCCAAGTTGGGTAGGTCCCCCCAATTGCAGGTATGGCCTCATGTTGTATTTGGAAATAAGTCTGGGCTTTGGGCTTTTCTGTTCAGGCAGGATTGGGATTCCAGGGTTCGTCATTAATGCACGTATTTCCCACGCCCATGCTTACCCGATTAACTTAATTACTTGTACTTAAACCCGACACTAATGACCCTACCAATTAAGGAAAGGATGTTTCCTTAATTGTCTCCCCAATTAAATATAAACTGGAAAGGAGAGACCTTTCTAATTTTATCTTACAAAAACGAAAAACACTTACTTACAAGGGATACGGGGCGAGAATACAGACGATTCACTCCCACGCACTGGGGAGAAAAACAAATAAAGACGTGCGTGCCGGGAGGCGGCTAGTAAAGATATTGTGGCCAGCGGGGCACACGCTATAACAAAACATATGAATAATACACCAATGAGAGAGAGCCAATGCACGCGTACCGATGTGCGCTACAGTAAGACGACTGTTGATGGTCCGCGTCGCTCACTCCACTTGACACTTGCGGGCCTCATTCGGGGATTGACAAAATCGGCGGAAACACGCTACAACACTCCTCCCCCCTGCCATAGTCCTTCCACACTTGGCAACAAGAAACTAAAACTAATAAATAGGCCCTCACAGAGTGGACCTCGTGGGCTCCCAGAGAGGGACATTGGAAATTACTGGGCAAGAGAGACCCTTTACAATGATCTGACTGCATCAAGTACCAGCGCCTGGGTCAAGGGCCTTCAATGTAACCATTAAACACCGTTGAAATATCCAAATAATTATGCAATATTACAAAGAAAGTGGACGAACCACTAAGGGTGGTAAGTTTGTTGGCCGATTAAAATAATCGATGATTACGTTTAATACCCGATTATGTAATGGTGGATTGAAATTTAATCGGCGATTAAATAATCAGTAAGTTCGTTAGCCGATTAAAGGACGATTACGTAATCGCTGATTAAAAATCTAATCACTGATTAAAATCATATAATCCACAGCATTAAAAGTATAATTGCTGATAGAAAACTGTACAACGCATACTGTCTATAGCATCAGCTTTTCCTTCAATATGTCGCCTTTCATTATGAGATTATCGTTATCAATTTTTCTCTTGATATCCACTTCAAAATCCACGTGTCCATAGAAAACCACTAATTTTGATTCTGAAGAAATTTAATTATTTTGAAGAAAATTAAATAAAATCATTTCCTATAGGGTTTCAATTTTTTTATTAAAAAATTTTGATAGAATTTTTATATAAAAAAATTTCGTTTTTAAATAAACTTTTTTGTTTATTTTTTACTTTTATTAATACTTCTATCCAATTAGCTCTCTTGCACTGTCCTTACATAGTTTAAATCGCGACCAGAACGTGTCATTCAAATATACTTCCATCGGATTCGATCTATCCAGAAAATGACGAATTTGTGCTTGATTTTCTGCTCCATCCTCGTTTAGATCCTGCAAAAAATCAACAACAATTATTTTTCAACTACTAAACCGACTACGCAATGGCAAAAACGGATATAATTGGCCTTTCAGACCCAGGATAGAGGAGGATTGAAAACTCGGATTAGGCCGTCTTGGTCTAGTGGTTATCGCCTCTGACTGCTAGTCTCAAGAACCAGGTTTGATTCGGGGTGCCTCTCGAAATGGAATTTCTGGTAGCTGGAGCAGGCAGACACCGCTTTTCATCTTCTTGGGGTGTGTTGGCGAGCTTGAAACGCAGCTTGCCCAGGTCCACTCAGCCCAATTAGCATGTTGGCGATAGTGAGGCGAATGGGGAGGTCGGCCTATTCCATTATGAGGTAGGTAGCCGATCAAGTCCTGCTTGTCAGGCAGATGCCAGCCTGTGCATGACCCAACAATTGAGCGCTAACAATTGAGTGCCCACAACTGAGGGCCAGACAACTGAGCGCCGTGACAACTGAGTGCTGAAACAACTGAGCGCTTACAACTGAGCACCGACAACAGTGCTGACAATTGAGCACCGACAACTGAGTGCGGTGACAACTGAGTGCCAAGACAATGCTTAGGCTTAGGCTTAGGCTTAGGCTTAGGCTTAGGCTTAGGCTTAGGATTAGGCTTAGGCTTAGGCTTAGGCTTAGGCTTAGGCTTAGGCTTAGGCTTAGGCTTAGGCTTAGGCTTAGGCTTTGGCTTAGGCTCAGGCTTAAGTCTGCACACAGTTGTCGGCGCTCAATTGTCGGCGCTCAATTGTCAGGCGCTCAGTTGTCAGTTAACCTAGCCTGTGGAGTGTGTGTGGCCTCCACTAGGCAGTAAAAAGCACCCAAAGAGGGCCTCTCATATAAGGTGGGCACTTGTATCACTGTATAGTCCTGTAAAGCCTGCCTATCCAGCTATAGAAAAATGGGTAGATGTAACCCAAAAATTTACAAAAAAAAGAAAACTCGGATTATTATAATTGCCGATTCTGATAATCAAGCTTTAATCAGCTGACAAACTTATGGATTGCTTTAATCCTGGATTCAATTAATCAGCGTTTAATCCGCCGATAAAATTACCAAAAAAATTTAATCCTCGTGGTGCCGCACCGCACTGGTTGTCCTATTCATACTAACAAGCAGCGCCGCGCCCCAGTACCGTGCTGTGGCTTGTCATACTTCGCCGCGCGTTAGCGCGTGGCACCGTACAGTGCCGCTTTTTTAATTTTAGATTTTTCTCTTTTCAAAAAATGTGTATTGCTCGTCTCGACAAATGTAAAATACGATAAATGCGAAAAAGATAAAAAATACGAAAAAAATCGAAAAATAAAAAGCGCAAAAGAAAAATAAAAATCAATCATTCTTGCAGGGTGCAGATAGAAGCTTGCAAAAAAGCCAAGTCTAAAGATTTTGCTTCAATTTGCTTCTCATTCCAACGATTAATAGCTCTTGAACTGCTGAGAAATATCAATTTATATAAATTGATTTTGAAAAATTGAATATATATGCACGATTATTCATTCACAAATGTGCTATATACAGGATCCAGATTTGATTTTGGTCCGGTCGGACCTGCTGTTTAGCACCCAGATTCGAAGTGGATCCATCTCCTTTCCCTAGTATTCGGGAAATCGGGACGTTCACGGAATAGAGATAAATGCATGGAAATACGGGGAATATGGACTTTCGGACAATTGGGATATTTGCGGAAAAGGGACGTTGGGGGAATAAAGACACAATCGAGATGGAGTATGCTTGCTGTAGGAACATGTTTACACCTACTTTGCATTTTCATAATTTTTACACATTAATGTCTTCATTGCAAATTGAGTGATCAACTTCTTAGTGAATCTTCATTGAAAATTAAGTAATCAATTTGGTAAAATAATTTGACAAGTGTCAGAATTCACCATTCAAGTGAAAAATATGATTCAACTACATGTATAGATGTCACAGTATGCAACAATATGTTACAACAACAGTATGCTGCAACTTTAGAACACATAACTTGTTCGAAAATTTCGTTTCAGTTGAAACCTGATGGTGGCACCGCAAAAATTACAAAAGCTATTCATAATTCAAGGGTGGTACGGCCCGTCGCGGCGCCGCTTTTTAGTATGGATAGAACAACCGGTGCCGCACGGCACTGCATGGTGAAGTATGACAGGGCCTTTAGTCTATGTAAATTAAGTTGGGTGAAAGATTACCAAAAGTATAGAAACAACCAGAATGATTTCACTATCACTGTTTCTTCTTTCTGTGGTGCTCCGTTGCTATGCAAATTTGTCTGCACCAGCTGGACGCCCTTGGTGGATTTGTATGTCGACCACGTAAAATGGGCAGCAAGAGGGTGCTCAACACCTCCCCCATGTCACAGCCAACTTTACAGGAGGTAGAAAGTCTCTCTTTCGGGTATCCTAATCATCTTCGAGACTTTCCACCCCAACTTCACTGGCTCCTAGCAAGCTAGTCTGCCAGCTCCATTAGCCCCGTACTCACCTGGTCATTGAACACAAATGAATACCAATGGCTGGTAGGTGACACCCATTTTGACCTTGGTTTCCAAATACTCTCCTGCTCTAAAGGGTTGATGTTGCCATCCTGCGGAATCGGGTCGATTTTGGACTCAGTCCTGTTTTGCTTGTTGTGTGGACTCCCTTGCTCAATTGGTATAGTCGAGCATGCAAATTTGCTTTCCCTGTCTCATTTTTTCTAAATTAAATTCAAATTTACGGAATTAGTACAATTCAAAGAAGGATGCAGAAATGTTCAAGTATCACTAAAAAATGGCCAAAAAATTTAAAATGGATTTTGTCGCAGCTTTTGTACCACTTGGTCAAGATAATATTTTTGAAGGCCAACAGCACTGAAATTTAAATAATATTTTTTGAGTTTTTTGGTTTTTTAAATTTTTTAGGATTTTTTTCGGAATTTTTCGATGTTTTTACATTTTGTATTTTCTATGAAAATAAGTGAAGATATTATGCAAAAAAGTAGAACTTCGGGCCGAAATTGGTGGGGTGGCTGTTGTCCGCCCATTCACCTCCATAACCTCTAGGAAGCCTTATCCAAAATCCGGCATTGCCTGCACATTGATCTTGGCCACGCCGGGTCTGATTTGACCTTGATTTTGACTTTCTTAGTTCTGTTGCCTTATACCAAGCAATTCAAAAGTAGGGTATCAAAACTGAGCTCCCTGGTCTTGGTGTTGGTTTTGCCAGTTTTCTCGGCCTTCATAGGCCTTCATAATGCACCCGTGGAAACCTCCTCTGACTTGATCTCTCCCTTGACCTGGTTTGCCTTGGAACAGGGCAGGGTTCTGCCTGAGAATGGGGCAGTGTTAGCAATGACATCGTCTCTGCCCTGTCATTTTCTATAAGATCCACTGTCCCGGAAGTCTCTAGTTGTTTGTTTATGAGTTTAAGGGGATGACTCTGGATGTTGTTAGATAATCAACAGGAGCTTCCTGGGGACTGGTTGAGTCATTTGTGTTGAGTAGGTCTGTTGACCAGTGGCCACTCATCTGAGTGGCCAGTATCTTTAGAAATTTTGGTTTTCACAGGCATTCTACAGTCTTATTTTCAAAATTAAAAGTGAGCTCCAAACACTACAACAACAACTTCATCATATTCATTGATTTTTTCCTTTCGTTTTCCAGTGTCCATGCGCAGCAGGAAAAAGTCCAACGGCACAGTTAACGGCGGGGAAGCAGTTTGCGGTGAGTTCAATCGAGTAGTTTTTTTTCCATTCACAAGAACATATGATTAAATTTTCAGTACCACCAATGCCGCCCACTAACGTCCAAGTCACGTCCATCAGCCCTTATTCAATTGGAGTAGCCTGGGTGTATGACGAGACCCCGGCTGGAGCAGTAACATTCAACTTGACGTACAAAATGAAGTGATGCTGTTGATAAATGTATCAAGCAAAATAACAATAATCCATACTTAACTATTCACAGGCAAGCTAAAAATCAAGTACCAATCGTTATAACTGATATTAATGCTTTTGAATGCGAAATCAAAGCTTTAAAATCATTTTCCATCTACGAAATTAGTCTAGTATCGGTCAATCAACACGGCCAAGAGAGTGAACCTGTGAAAATTGTTCAAATTACAGGTGATATTCGATTGTGATCTTTTTTTTGAAAAATGTATGCATTTGTGCCAGACATGCACGGCAAGAATTTTCCACGGGGTAGGGTCCTTGGACTTTTTATCCAGCAGTGTAGGGGAGGGGATAGGCGAACAAAAAACAAAAAAGTTCTGCAAGCCTGTTTTTCATTCAAAATATGCACAAAAATCATCAAAAAAGCTATTTTGGGAAATGATCAGGGGGTGTCTGAGGAGTTTTTTTGGCCAGGAGGGGTGGCCAGGGTCTCAGCTAAGGGGGCTTACCCTCTACCCCCTATGTGCACGTATGATTTGTGTTTATTTTGTTCACAGAACCCGAAACGTCGCCGCAAGATTTGAAAGTTTTCCTTTTGACACCGACGTCCGTACGTCTGACTTGGCGTCCACCATATAAAAAGCAGATGGATGTCAGGGTACGTATATGCCTGCCAAAATGAGACTATGGTTAAGTTAAAGATTAGTGGACCTAATCACTACCACAACTTCGATTCTTTACAGGACGAGTCTCGAGGTAGAATTTGGATGCAACAGTTTGTTAGGCTGCTGTGGGGTCAAGATGATGATGTAACTGTCCTTTGGGTTTAAACAAAGGAAGTTGCAACAGTTCTGACCACAGGCTAACAAAATACAATAAACTAAAACTCTCTCACACGTTTTACCAGATACACTCCAGTACTTCACCAAACCTCAGGCAGAACACCTTGGCACGTACCTCAGGAGCTCCTACCCAAGTCTCCACTCCTAATCTCAATGAAGCTTCCACTATGCTCACAAAACAATGCAAATTACGATTTAAGCTTTGTATTGGGAAAACAAAGGGATGTCGCCAATAAAATAAAAACCAAAGTATAATATATAGCGAATGACAGCGATGCTCCCATAACAATTTTCAATAATGAAAATATAACCAAAAATACGCGAAACAGTGGCAACATGAATCTATGTAAATTTATTCTTTTCTTCGCCACTTTTCGCGGCATCCACCGCCTGCGCACCGATGCTGGAAGCTGAACACGTGCACCCACGGCAACCCTGACAAGTTCAGTCTATCCCAATCTCAACAAACCGATAACTGAATTCAGTTCACTTGAACTGCAGATGACCCAAACACTCTCTGGAGCTCGAAGACTTGAGCAAGCCAAGAGAATTGTATTGTAAACGCGAACTCGCATGCAGGGCTGGTACTCCTGTAGTCTGAGGTTCTAATCTGCGTTTTCTCCATTGCAGAATAGTCGATTAAGTCCACTCAGGAGGCGACGTTGTGTAAAAACGATGCCAATTTATCTCAATAAAAAATATAAATCATAAAAACTGGCCAGTCCAACCTGTCACTTATCCAAAACTATTTACGCCTCTGTCATCCATACAATTGACGTCGTTGCTTTGGATCGACTTTTGGCTAATCTGCGTGGTCTATTCCCAAATGGGTGATTCTTATGTGAGCGATTCCCAATTGAGCGAAATCTTAAATGAGCGAATTCCCATTTGGGCGATTTCAAACGAGCGATAGATAATGTAATAAAATTTTCTTCAAAGTTTCCTTCTTTACCTTATATTTTTCTTTGTATATGTTTCTTTTTTATTTCTTTCTGTGTGTTGCTTATGCTTTCGTTTATGTATATTTTTACATTTTCATCTTTTGTCTCTGCTTTCTTTAATTTTTTTTTGCTCTCATTTACTTTTTTTTTATTTGCTCATGAAACAATATGTTATAAGTTGTCATTTTAAATGAGCATAATCTTCCGTATAATTTTTATAATTTCATTATTTGTGATTTTTTCTTCATTACTCTTCACCTTAGTTTTTTTCTATTAAGCTATCTCCTGATTCTTTCTTTTTTTCTTTTTTTCACATGTTTTTCTTTCTTTCTTGCCGTTTTCTCAATGTTGCTTTTTCTTTCTTGTCACTCTTTTCATCTTTTTTTTCTTTTTCTAATGCTTTTCCGCCTATTTTCACATATGTGTCCATTTTTGTTGACGTTTCTTTTCTCTTGATATTTTCTTTCTTCCACCATTCTTTTATTTTTTATGAAGATTTTTATCACTTACAACGACGAAAGATTCAAGCATGCCAAACTGTACAAAAATTTTACGGAAGAATACGGTTATTTAAAAGGACAACTTGTAAGGTTTTGTATTAGGAGCAGAAAAAGAAAAAATTTGATGACAAGGAGGAAGAGAATGCAAGAAAGCAGATAGAAAAGATGAAAACGTAAAAATGTACATAAACGAAAACATGAGCATTGCATATAGAAAACGAAAGAAAAAAGAAATGCAGACAAAGAAAAATATGAGGTAAAGAAGCAAAATATGAAGAAAGTGTTATTACATCCTCCATCGCCCTTTTGGAATCGTCCAATTGGGAATTCGCTCATTTGGGAATTTGCTCAATCGGGAATCGCAAAATTGGGAATCGCTCACATGAGAATACCCCAATCTGCATCACCTCTCAGATAGACTATGTCCATCTCCGACATGCCCCAAAATTTTTTTACGTCTATGGTTGAATTAAGATGCAGCAGAAACCAAAAAAGTAGGTTCAATTTGATATTTATTTAGTGGAAAATTTTGTACTGTAGAAAAAAAACTAAATTTCTTCACGAGATGGGAAAATGCAAAATCGTTGAAAAAAACACGACGGCTATGCACTATCGATCCCGAACTCCACATCTATGTAGTAAAACGAAATTGCGAAAATCAGTTTCATGATGCAAAAATATGGACGCCACTGTTAGTCAAAGAAGCTGAATAGGATGTCTTCTCTCATGATATCTGTTGTGATTTGAAAGACTACCTCACTGAAATTTTGCTTGCTCGCACTTAGAGACACCCTGTTGCATTTCGGGTCAGTCTGCTTTTTCCCATGGAGAAATTCAGGCTTTTTCTACAGTATAAAGTTTTCCACCAAGTGAAAATACTGAACCTGATTTTTTTTGGCTTTTGCTGCCTCTATCATTTTAAATTAAACGGGCTAAAATATACTCAGAAAATTCTTCGTTTTGTTTTGCAGGATTGATGTGTCGGCTTTTTTTCTGAGAAAACTATCATTTTTCTTGTAAAAATATCAATTTTTGTGAAAAATAAGCAAGATGGGCATCACACCGAAGGATGAAACTTCTGAAATTAGCCAATCAACGGCGTTGCTCCGCCCCCTATATTTGGAACTTTTCAAAGTGGATTTCTGGTGAGATAACAGTTTGATAGCGGAGCGCAATCTTGATATTAACGGTTGGCGTCAGAAATGAACTTATTTTGAACGGGAAATCCGCTGGACTTGTTATTTTTCGAGATTTTTGAGAAAAACGTCATAAGTGTTTGTTTTTCACCTAAAATGCAATAATCAAAAATAATCACAATTTTGGATTCTGTCGACTGCCCTAAGGCCATTTCCTACCTGGTCAAGAACCCGACAAAGGAACGATAATTTGGATCTTTAAACATTACTGCATTTTGGGTAAAAAACAAGCATTTTAAACGTTTTGCTGGAAAATCTCGAAAAATTAAAATTTTTTATGAAAAAGAATAACATGTCAATCGGATTTCCCGGGCAAAATAACCCCCCCCTCTGCAACCCCTATAAAAATCTAAGGCGTCCTTTGCCAGCAAGCCGTGACCTCAGAAATCCACTACTTTGAAGGGTTCCCGTATATATAAACAAAGGAGGCGGAGAACGCTTTTGATTGGCTAGTTTCAGAAATTTGTATCCTCTGATGTGCTGATCATCTTGATTTTTTTCCAAAATGGATGTTGATCTTTTTCAAAATAGAATCTTAATTTTTTTAAGATGACATCTTAATTTTTTAAAAATGAAATCTTGATTTCTTTCAAGATTATGTTGAAAATTTGAAAAAAATGCGTTGCACTTGAAAAAAGTCGAACATCGGAAAACTCTTACTTGTGTCACATTTTACGCCATGTCACGTGTATGACATGTTTATTTGGGAGAGCTGGGGAGGTTTGGGTATCACATCAGGTAATACCGTGTTTTAGACGTCACATTGATGGTGAACCATATCAGATTGATCCTATTACAGTGAGTAATAGGCTGTGACTCCTGATGGATACTGGCATTTTCCCCAGGCTTCCCTGGTTGGCGTTGGGGCCTAACCTGGCGAATGGTGGCTATAGAGAGATCTATAGTTGGTTCTCTGGTGTTGTCCTTGGGGTCTTGCTGTAGGGTAATGGACAACGCTGCCAGGCTAGGTGCGACAATCCCCGAGTCCTGCTCAGTGAGAGTGGGGACAGGGTCACCCGTAAAATGACCTAATTTGTGGGACCCGGCTATGAACCAGACAGCCCCTTTTAGCCCGAACCTGAGAGGTGGAGGCCCTACTTATCTGTGGAAAACTTGGGAAACCGACTTAGGAAGGGTTTCCCAACAAATACCCCACAAATAACAATAATCCCCTGAGAAGACTCACCTAGTCCTGTTTCTCAAGCGATTCGGCGAAACGGGCGGCAAGTCCCTGGATACTTTCGGTCTTCTGGCACTGGAGCGGGGGGATGCGATCCACACGAGTCCTAGCGGCGAGTGGTGGCGATCGGGAGGCGATTCTCCAACGTTTTCTTCGCGAAACGGGGGTGGTCGGACACCTGGAACTGATGGGCAGCGGGTACTGTAGACGGGTAAGCGGCGGACGCAGTAACTGGGTATAAATTTATGCAAATTAATTTGCTCTAAGGCGGCGGACGCAGTGAAGATAGGTATTCGAATTTATTCAAATTAGGTAACAGGCGGCGGACGCTGACAACAAATTGGATGCAGGGGTAAACCCAGGAATGAGCGAAAAACTAAAGAAACATGTCCTTTTAAGGACATGTTTGGCTACAGCTGCAGCTTGGGCGGAGTTTCTCGGCGTCCAAGCTAACTTCTGCAGCTAGACGCGATGCAGAAGATGCCTATGAGCACATAGACATTTTTCGTTCACATGCATTTAGCACTGAGGCCGACTGCAGTGCCTATGCTAAGCATATGAACGTCTTTAGCTAAACTTCTTAGCTAGTCGTTTTTGCGTAACAAAAACGATGCTAATTTTTGGTGATAAGAGGTGAATGGAGTGCACCAAAAATAGCCATGTGCTCGTGGAGCACGACTGGCGGAAGTTTTTAGCTAAAGGGCCTACTGTAGCCCGCGTTCATAAAGAAATAAAAATATAACAAAACGAAACATAGAAATGCATGAAAATATAAAAACGAACACAAAATGCATGTGTAAAAAATCAAATAAACGAAACCATGAATAAGTAATAAACGAAACATGAAAAAATAAATTGTTGACATGATTTGAATCACGTGACGTCGGAGAAATTGAGCGGCACGTGACACTTGTGATGCATCTTGAAAACATTTTATAAGGTAAGGATTTTTTTCAAGTTGTAACAAATTTTTCAAGTGCTAACCATTCGCTTCAAGTGGCCCTTTTCTGTTTTCAGTTAGGGAATTTTCAGCCTGGATGTTTGCCAATAAATTGGGGAAAAAAATTTCCATTGATTACAGAAATAAGTTATACTACTATATTCTATTCATCTTGAAATGATCGACGCAGCGAGGTCGCAGCCAAACTTTTTATCAAAATTGTGGAACGATCGTTGACTCTATTGAATTTTTCCTTCACAATACAGACTCTCCGATGATCACGCTTTTCAATATTATTTCGCACTAAACTACTATATGTTACATATCAATCGATAGATCTTTTCAAGCTCTATCCAAATATACCATGTGGATTCCTGTAGCATCATTTTTCATCGAGTTATAAAGTGTCAGCTATGTCTTAGTGATACAATCTTTTACTACGGTATATCCGCTTTTTCAGAAATACGCAGTCTATTATACGCAAGACGTGACCGCCCCTTTCGAACAATGGTCAAAAGTTCTGTTCGAAGTGCAAAATTTGGAAGGCCGGATCGGCAACCTGGAGGACGCCGAATGGTACGCTTTCTGCATCAGTAGCGTCTACGATCGGGGCCATTCGCCAATTTCTCGCACCGTCTATCCGGTGGGCAGCGTGGCTGCGGTCGTCGACGATATCGTGCAATTGTAGAATTTTAGAAATTGTGTAGTATACTTACCGTGTAGAATAAATTTTTTTACGAAATAAGTTCCATGTTGGAATGACGAACAAAAACCAAAAAAGTATAGGTTCAATTTGACACGCAAATTTTCAAATTTGGTCGACCTTATACTGTAGGAAGATGCTCAATTCCTCCACGCTGTTCATCCACTTTTGATTTGATAGAACTGCGTGTGGCACCTGCTCATCGTTAAATTTTGACTATTTGAGGTTACCGACGGGGAAATTTCCACCGTTCCGTGTTTACCACCCTTGAGCGGGAAATTTTCTTATATTCGTTACAGTAACGTGATTCCCGCGTTTTTCCGTCATGAACTTACTTTTTATGAACTGCCCGTATTGTTCATTCCAAAATAAACAGAGTACATATAATGTATTTGAAAAAAAAGCTTGTAATTCGAAAAATGACAGAAAATTAACTACTGATTATTTATCCATGATTTTGTCGTTATGTATAGATATGAAGCAGGTACGAAGCTTTTAGTGGCCGTGTAACTCTCTTCCTCATTTACTGTCAATATTACTGTAAATTTATTATCGACCGTTTTCGCGATTTTTCGACTAAACGCCGTGTGGGTTTCGATTTGTTTTTTTGCATCATCCACATCCCTACATCCCATCGTTTTACCATACTTGCGATTGGAGGAGGGACTTGAGGACTCCCCCTAACATGATGGAACCCTATCCTCAAATGTTTGGTGAGACCACCAACTCGAAAAAATTGGAAAAATAGCTTTTTTGGTCTTCTTTGGTAGAATTTCCGAAATTTTTGGCTTTTTTTCGATTTTTTGTTTAGTTTAAGCGTCCCCAAAGTTTTGG
The DNA here is from genome assembly GCA_963922205.1 of Romanomermis culicivorax. Taxonomy (NCBI): domain Eukaryota; kingdom Metazoa; phylum Nematoda; class Enoplea; order Mermithida; family Mermithidae; genus Romanomermis; species Romanomermis culicivorax. The sequence continues at coordinate 741,310 of CAWUHX010000157.1, read as the reverse complement.
GGATTTCTGTCTTCCACACCATATTTTTTTTGCTGATCTCATTAAAATAAGCTGTTTGGGAACTTGAATTTCGAAGTGTGGCTAGGTTTTTTTTGCATAGGACAGGCCAGGTCACTGTTTTTTTCCACATTTGCACTATAATGTGGAAAAAAATCTGGAATGTGGAAAAAATTTTTGAGGTCTTTCCACAAATCTGGAAGAAAAATTTGGGATCTTCATATTGAAAAGATGCATTTTGGTGCATTTTAGGAAGTCCAAATCTCAAAATTTTCCGGCGCTTCGCGCCGGTTATAACTTTAATAATCATCATTATTCATTAAGTAGCTCAGGCGCGGCTTTTATCATGTCTACCTTCATTTATCACTTAATCTTTAATAGTTTTCATCATCTTAAACGTAGTATCTCATGTTTTAATTGGTTATCTTCAACATTTTATCATAATATTTAATGAAGATTCACATTTTTTCCTTTTGAGAAAGATCAATACGTCAAGTCTCTATGCTTTATGATTCGATTATTTCTTTGATAACGTAAAATCAATTCAAAAGCTTCTTGGAAATATCTTTCGGAAATTCATCCTCTTTTTACTCATATTTTTCGACCAAGTTCATGAGAGTTTACAAATAAATTATACAGATTTTAAAATTTTTCAAGTAAAATTCTAAAAATTACGACTCTTGAACACTAAATTGGAATCTAATTCTTGAACTAAATGTTCGGAAAAATGATTTTCCAGCATCCCGGAGTTTCAATATACCCAAAAATTTTCCGGCGCTTTGCGCCGGAAAGTACCATCTTTTTTGGGCTTTCACTTGTCATCATAGAGGACTTGACCATTGATTTCTTGTGTAATTCAAGTCAATTATGCTCTTGGATAGTTTGCTAGAAAATTTGTTCAACAACGCTTGTAGATTAGGCTTTTAAGTCGAACATTTCAATTTTTCTCCAATTTTAACAGGGTTGGCAAGACCTGGGTTTTTGGGTTTTTGGGTTTTAGGGTTTTTCTGGGTTTTTCTGGGTGCATTTTTTTGACAAAATTTGGGTTTTTGGGTTTTTCTTAATTCTTTTAGAATGAGGATTTCATCGTTAATTTGAGGATTTCATCGTTAATTTCCCTGTGGCAAATCCAGAACGAGATTGAGGATTTCATCGTTGATTTCCCTGTGGCAAATCCAGAACTAGCTGACCAAAAAAGTGCTGTGTATCAAGAATTGACGCAATACATGATTGAGGCAAAATTACAAAAACAAAATAACTCATTTCGCTACCAGACCAGATGCTCGTCAAAAAGAAAAAGTCTGTCCTTGAGTATTGGCTCACAGATGGAGCTGACTGGCCGCTGGTGCAACGAATCGCTCTGAAGGTACACATAGATAACATGTTATTTGTTTCAATGTATTACATGTATAAAAAGTTAATTGAGGTTTTTTCGCTCGTTGTCTCTACCACATCTTCGGAAAGAAACTTCTCTACCTTTGGCTTCATACATTCCAAGCTGCGAAATCAAATGTTGACGGAAACAGTGCGCAAACTGGTATTCGTTAAGACAAACTTTGGGCTGCTAGAAAGTTCCCGTGACTGTGAATCTGATGAAGTGAGCGAAGCCGAAGCGTGAAATTTGATTTCCGTAATTTTCAATTTTTTAAAATGACATTTCAATTTTTAGTGTTTAGATCATGCAATAAAAAATTCAATAAACAGCCAATCGTTTTAATGAGCCAAATCGATAAAATCGTTGTGCAATGTGCAGTCGCGTGACTCGTGTAAATATGTTACAACCAAATGTATAGTCAGTCTTGAACACTGTTCAGCAATTTAATACACTTTATACGTTAAAAATAACATTCTCATATATATTTTAAGTAAAATGATCATTCATTAGTACAAAACTGGAACAAAAACCCTAGAAAAACCCACCAAAAACCCAGAAAAACCCACCAAAAACCCAGAAAAACCCAGAAAAACCCACCCAAAAACCCAAAAACCCAAAAATGAAGATTTCAAAAACTGGGTTTTTGCCAACCCTGAATTTTAATGAATTAACTTCTTTAAAAACACCGGAAGGCTTGAAAAAGCTCAAAAACAGTGCGATAAAGCGTCTGTGAGAATTTTTAAGCCATAAAACTTATTTTAAGACGAAAAAAAAATTTTTTTAACATGTGGAAAAATATTTGACCCCTTTCCACATTTGTGGAAAAAAACAGTGGGCCAGGTTGCAATGCAGTGTTCTTTTTGTGCCAAAATATGGAATGGCACAAAAAATTTTGAGCGTTTATGCCTATTGGCACAAAATTTTGGCTGGTCAAACATTAAATTTCCCCGATTTTTAAACGGTTTCAGGGGTTGAAAACGCAAATTTTTTTCGGCGCTTCACGCCGAGTCAATCAATGTAATATTTCCTATTCGTATATTTGACCCGAACGCGAACGATTTCTCTTCGAACAGTGTATTATTATCGTTGCAGCAAACTTATTAGGCTGTCAAATGACTGATGAATGGAAATAAATTCTGAATATTCTCTGTCCATTCAGTCAGTCAAATCACATTCAGATTTAAAACTGAAATTCTTACTTTTTGTGTTTGATTGATTCAAATAGAAAAATCTTTATCGTTGGTAGTACAACGTTTCGTTCGACCGAAAATTTATACAATTTTTGACTTTATTTTCTCTAGTCTTGACATTTTTGTTAAATAATACATAGATATTCGTTTTTCTTATCTCACTGACATGGTTAGCTGAAAATATGTAGGTTAAGCACGATTTTTACAAAAAATTAAGATGCGACATATAGACGTCGGATGAGGTGCGAAGCGTCGAAATTTTTTTCTCCGATTTTTGATGTTCCAGGACGCTGGATAAACAGTCGAATTTTGCTGCAGTCGCCAGTCAATTTAATTGTTTTCCATGCTGGGACAAAATGCAAAAAATGATATCGAATGCATACCTGTACCTGGGCCTGGGGGAGGTTGGTGGGGGGACCCTCCCCCCCAACTTGGCCAACCATATACCCAACTCCCCCCCCACCCAGTTTGGAATGAATTGAAAAAATTTGAAAAAAGTGAATGTTTCTTGGGAAAAATTTTCGACCCCTCCCCCAAATTTCAGATTTACCCCCCCCCCCCCCCATACCTGTAAGACCTCCGACCAGTTGGGGGGGGGGGGGGGTAGGAAAAAGTCGAAATTTTTCCCAAAAAAGGCCAAAAAACATACACTTTTTGGCAAATTTTTTTAATTTTTTCCCAACTGGGGGGGGGGTTGGGGGGGGGGAATGATTTTGGGTATAGGGTTGGCCGAGTTGGGGGGGGGGGTCCCCCCCCAACCCCCCCCCAAGTACAGGTATGCCCCCCCCACTGGTCGGAGGTCTTACAGGTATGAACGAATGCATGCAAATCAAAATCAAAAATCTTACAAGCAACCAATTTTTCAATCATCAAAAACTAATTATTTTCAGGATTGAAAGCCTAGACTCTCTTTGACGCCTCCCTCTTCGCATAAAAATACAAAGTTTGATTTAAATTTACGTCCAATAACATTTATCGTTTAGATTGATCATTTTTTGTAATTCAGAGAGTTGGAATTCAAATTTTTTGATCAAAAAACGAATGCCTTGCATTGTAACAAGGGCTTTTTCGTTTGAATTGGCACAGGTTTTGTCATAGTTGTAAAATTCTCGGCTAATTCTGTTTCGAACCTTTTTTCCCTCCTTGTTCATTAAATGAAAGTTTCCAAACGTAGTTTGTAGAGCATTTATTCCACTTTGAATGTTCAGAAACTTTCGATTCCAGTCTCAGAAAATACGTCCAAAAGTGCACCAAACTTTTTGGCTCCTTTTCACAAGTGCGGAACAAATTTCATTAAATGAGAAAGTGGAAGAAAAATGATAAATTCCCCATATCTTTCAAACTTCTCTCCCCATTCCATTTACGGAAGAATTGTGAAGAGAATTTTCGCATGTTCTTGATAGTTAAATGTCATCTATCAAAATATTATAAGCGCGATCAAATGTAAAAATCGTGTTTTTTGACGGAACCTTTGTTCAGTTTGCTCTGATACTTAGGTCACAAAATGTCATTTCCAATTTTTTGTTAAAAAATATGTTCTAAACTTTTGAATATTTTTAGATTAGCTAGTAAAAGCTTATTATTATGAAAGCGAGTACGAGCGTTCTCAGACATTTAAAAAACAGCGCTTTTGCGTTAAAGGTGAGAATTTTCGAACTTGATCGGTTCATTTTGGAATTTGGTTTTTTTTTCAGAATAGTCGTCAAATTCTAGCCCCTCGTACATACGATTGCCTAAGTCAAAGATGCAAGTAAGAAAATTTGATTACGAATTCAAATAATAATGTAATTTGTTGGCAGTGCCGCAGGGCTCTCCAAAAAACTTTCGGCCTTATGATTGAAAAAGATCAATTTTTTTGGTCGGAAATGATCATTTTTAAACGAAAAAAGTCCAGAAATGATAATTTTTTCGGCAATCCCCAAGTTTCATGGCTTTTTCTATGACAAAATCATCTTTTTTTCGGCCCATTTTTCATATTTTCTGCTGGAGAAAGCGAGTTTCCTTCACGTGCGAATTACTTCAAATGAATCTGGAATCTATATTACTTTTTTCCTCGTTTTCCAATTTTTCGCTCCACTAATTACTAGGTCGGAAACGGTCAAAGGCGCCGTCATAGGTATCGATTTGGGAACGACCAATTCGTGCGTCGCCGTCATGGAAGGCAAACAGGCGAAGGTGATCGAAAACGCCGAAGGTAGTCGCACGACGCCCAGTACCGTCGCTTTCACGGCCGACGGCGAACGTTTGGTCGGCGCGCCGGCCAAACGTCAAGCCGTTACGAACGCTAAAAATACGATTTACGCGTCGAAACGTCTGATCGGCCGTCGTTTCGAAGATAAAGAAGTTCAAAAAGACATGTAAATTTTGTAAACTTTTTAAAAAGGCGACTATATTTTTCAAGATTTTCAACTTTTCGTTTTGGTTTTTGTATTGGAAAAGTTGAATTTAAAGTAGAAATGTTTTTGAAAACTTTTAAATGACTTGAATAATCAATCAATACCGGGAAATTTTTCAATAAATAAGGCTGAAAGAAACATAACTTTCAAATGTTTTTGAATCTTCCTAGAATTTTTCTTCCCTGAAAAAGGCTAAATAATGCTATTTTCAGCTCAATTTTTTTCGATGTGGGGTTCCCCTTGTATGGTAGAATTAACCAAAGCATGTAAAATCTGTCAATTTTCAAACAGGGGCTGAAAAACATCCTCGAGGTTTGTCTATGTCAGGCTTTTTTGGGGTTCTCCTAGCGGAAACATTGGAATTTGAATATCGAGAACTTTGTCAAACTCTTTACATTTAAAAAATCGATGAAAAAGCTAACTGTTGTCGGTATATTGGAAACCTTGAACGCGGAAACTTTTGGATCCGTTCTGTACAGCCCTGTTTTCAAAATCCCAAATTTTGTCCAAAAAGTCTACAAAAAGATTTATTTTCTCGATTTTTCTATCTTAAGCAATATCGTTTCGTTCAAAATCGTCAAAGCCAGTAACGGCGACGCTTGGGTCGAAGCGCACGGTAAAGTTTATTCGCCTAGTCAAATCGGCGCTTTCGTTCTAACGAAAATGAAGGAAACGGCCGAAGCTTATATGGGTCACGCGGTTAGAAACGCCGTGGTTACGGTGCCGGCCTATTTTAACGATTCTCAGCGACAAGTAAGATAAAAAAAGTCGGAAATATATACACTTTTTAGGGGTATGCTTAATTTTTAATAAAAGATAAGCTTTAAAAAAATAGTAAATTTACATGCTAATCACATGATGCCTTAATTTAGGAGAATTTGAGACATTCGGCTCGTTGAGTCATTATTATTGATATTGAGTGATTTCAACGTGATCATTGATAATCGATACATTTTATCAGCCTAAAGTTCGTCTTGCCAGTCCGCAAATTTTTGTAACACAATTCGGTTCGGGTTTTAGGATTGTAAAAGTGGAACATGCAATCCTTCTTTAGTTAAAAGTTCTAAAATTCCACTGATTTTACTCTGAAAATCTCTAAATGCTAAATAAGTCATTGCTTTTAATTAGTGCAAAATTTTCGAGCAAAAATTCCCAAATTTCAATAATTCATTAAAATTAACAATTTGTAAATCTCAAATGAACCAATTTCTTGTGATTCTCTATCAAGAGTCAATCTTTTTTCGTAATAAACCTGACATATTTGACTTTCTTCTGTTGGGGACAAATATTTTCGCCTCCTTGCACAAAATTTTGGATATTACAAAATATAAACAGATTTCGGCGAAAAAACCTGGTTAGACTAAAAAAACGCTTCTCTAGGCTTAAAAATGAGGAGAGACCAAAAAAATTTACTATTTTAAATGAGTCCGGATTCGTCTGTCGAGTATTTCTGCCATAATTTTGCTTTTTTGATAAGAATTTTGGAAAAAGATAATAATTAGAGATATATATGATATACATTTTGATGCACTTTAAGAGATAAAAATCTCAATTTTTGCAACTTTTTTGTAAGTATATTTTAAGGCACAAACCCGAGTTTGAATTCAGCAGAAGCATCATGGAAGTGGTTTTCAGAAATTGAATTTTTTCCAACACATGAAGGTATGAAAGATGAGAAGATAAACAAGGAAAGATAAGGAAGAGCAGACGCTTCATTTTTTAATACTATGTACTTTTCTGCTATACAATTAAGAACATGAACTCAAATGCTGCTATTTTGAAGAAGGTTTGTGCAAAAATACGCAAAAGTGTGTTCAAAGAAAATTTCCTTCGTATACAAAGATTTCTTGTCGATGTTTGAACAGTATACATACATGTACAAATAAACGTATACAAGAACACTAACATCTTTATGCTATCTCGTCAAGTAACGGTTTGATTTTTTTCTAACTGATCAAGCCGTACAAAAACGAGATTATAGCGAAAATTCAAGTCCGGGATAATCTGTGTCGATTCTTATCTACGTTTTCGACGCTATAAACCACTCGGCTACAATATAATTCAAATTTTCATCATCTTCTCGAAAATTTTGACCCTACAAACTCAATTTAAAATTTTTCTTTTCAGGCGACTAAAGATGCGGGTCAAATTTCCGGTTTGAATGTTTTACGAGTCATCAACGAACCGACGGCGGCTGCTTTAGCCTACGGTTTGGATAAAACTGAAGACAAAATGTAATTTTTAGAAGGGCAAAAGGGTTTTTGAAGGAGTAGGGAGTCTAGAATTTTATCCAAGTTTTGCCTTTATTGTATAACTTTTGGAGCCAATTACTTTTTTGTTTCAAAAAGTTACTTTAATTCTTTTTTAAGTATCGCAGTCTACGATCTGGGTGGTGGTACCTTCGATATTTCCGTTTTGGAAATTCAGAAAGGTGTTTTCGAAGTTAAATCGACTAACGGCGATACGCACTTGGGCGGCGAAGATTTCGACCACGCGTTAGTCAACTTTTTGGTTCAAGAATTTAAACGCGAAGTAAATAAAATTTTTGACAAACTGTAGGAAGCCGTATACATTCTACCCAAAGTAGACGGAAAGTAAACTGAAAAAATTAGCCATTTCGTTTTCTCAGTGTTTCATTGTGCTCGAACTTTATTGATTTTCTAGAAATAATATCAGTGAACCAATTGATTTCATACAGATGTAATTGTGGGAAGAAGTTCTAATGGAAATCACCCAGGAATCGTCTATCATAATGGCTAGCCGTTGATCGATCCTCCTCGGGATTTTCCGATCCTTTGGCCAGCCGTATTATTGCCATAGGGATCCCATAACATACATGTAATTGGGGGGGAGTGCTATGGGTACCCCCCCCAGAAAACCCTATATTGGTGAAAAATGTCAATTTTTTCATGAAAAATGTCAATTTTTGAACAAACAATTGTAAAAAGTGTGAATTTCTGTTTTTTTCGGTCTTTTTAGAAATAATTACTATTTTCGGACTTTTTCCTAGAAAAAATCGAATTTTTTTACTTGAGAGACCCCTTCGCCCAAAATTTTGGGAATACTGACCCCCAGCCAAAAAAAGACCTCGGGGTCTCGTTAGACGTGTAGTGATCACAAAAATTCTGAAAAATGTCGATTTTTTCATGAGAAATGACGATTTTTGGGTATTGTCAAAAATGTCGATTTTCTCGCGCGTCCCGCCTTGAATACTTTATACACTGTTTTTAAAGACCAAAATTATAATTTTTCAAACCCTTTTTGGTTTTTTGTTTCCTTTGTCTTTTACTTTTGTTTTTCATCTGTGTTGTTTATCTTTTTTGTTTTTTTATTTCATCTTTTTCTTCATTTTACTTCTTTATTTGTCTTTTGTTGCGTTTTTTCGTTCTTTTCTTTCTATTTTTTGTTTGTTTTTATGGTTTTTAGTCTTTTTTCATCTCTTTTCTCTTTTAATTTTTTGTTTCTTTTCTTTTCTCTTTTACTTTTCTTCTTTTTCTTTGTTTTTTGTCCTTTTTTGTTTTTTTCTTCTTTGTTACTTTTTTATTTCCCTTTTGTTGCGTTTGTCAAAACATGTAATGTACAAATTAGAAATGTGCATTTTTTCAGCAAGGAGTCGACCTAACGAAAGACGCCATGGCTATGCAACGTGTCAGGGAAGCGGCCGAAAAAGCAAAATGCGAGCTTTCGTCGTCTTTACAAGTAATTTTGTTTCTGCAGTAAAAAATCAAGAAAAAAGAAAGTTGGATATTCAATATGCGAATTTTCTAGAATCTCAATTTTTTTACGATGTTCAACTTTTTTAGACCGACATCAACCTTCCGTACATTACGATGGACGCCAGCGGCCCGAAACACATGAACCACAAACTAACCCGAGCCAAATTTGAATCATTGGTCGGCGATTTGATACGTCGAACGGTCGATCCGTGTAAAAAAGCGATGCACGACGCCGAGGTCAAACCGTCCGATATCGGCGAAGTTTTATTGGTCGGTGGTATGACCCGAGTACCGAAAGTAAGTCGTGATGATTTTGGAAACGAAGCTTACTGTAGAGTGTCATCCGGTAAAATGCATGATTATCATGAATTTTTTGTAAAAAATGATTTCCGAGTCATTTAAATGGCAGTTTCTCACGTTTAGATTAGAATTTGCTGAATTTGTGAATTGAAATATCCAAGATGAAGGTTTATAATCGTTCAATTTACTATTTTTTTCCAAACTGAAAAATTCAAAATCAGGTTTATAGTCATTCAAATTTATTATTTTGAAGTTTAGATCGAACTCAAATATCCGAGGTCAGGTTTATAACCATTTAAATTTAGAATTCTAAATCTTACATTAGAATTTACGACATATATGTATTGTTGGATTAAATAATTAAAATTTAGAATTTCGAAGTTTACACTGAAATTGACAAAATTTCCGAATTCAAATTTCAAAGTCAAGTTTATTATTATTTAAATCCTAAATTTTGAAGTTAATTTTGAGCTTTACATCGTAATTTACTGTCTCTCTGAATTTAAATATTTCAAGTCATTTTTATGATCGTCTAAATTTTTATTTTTTTCAAGTTTATACGTATAGTCATATGTCCTAAAAAAACCATTTTGGAGAATTTAGGCTAGCTTTTTTCCAAATTTAATGCTTATGTAGATTGTTTATACTTTTTCTATAGGGCCTTCAAAGGTCTCTCGAACGATGTATACGAAAAGTTATAAGTATTAGTAGTAGTTAAGAAAAAATTAATTTAACTAAGAAAGAAAAAAACCACGATTTTCGAAAGTGGACCAAAAAAAACCATGGAACCAAAAAAAACCAATCGATTTTATGCGTTTTTTTGCATTATACGAAGTGTTTTTCAGTTTCTTCCGACTTATAGACCGTGTCAATACATTTTTTTCACATAAAAACGTTTTTCCAAATTTATTTTTCATCAAAATAACATTTTATATTTTACATATATTCAGGTTCGACATTTTAATCATTCAGTGCTGCACAAAAGGCAGCCCATTCGCGACCAATTTCTTGAATTTTCTTGAAAATTTTTTCTTAAAAAAATTTCTTTCATAGAAAAAATTCCTAAAAACATAAAAATTAAAAACTTAAAAACAGGGTTGCCACCGAACCGGGAAAACCGGGAAACAACCGGGAATTTTTTTTAGAACCGGGAAAACCGGGAAATAACCGGGAATTTCGTTTTGGCATTTCGGTGGCAACCCTGGTTTCTCATTAACTTGCATCTTATTCCGCCAATAAACCGACATTTTTTGCAAAAAGAATCGAGCCCTGACCTGTATGTAGATGAATATTTAAGTGAGTTTACTTGAGCTAGAGAATAATTTAACAGCATAACCTTTATATCTTACATATATTTCTTTGACGACATAGAACGACCTAATATTGGCATAAAAAGTAAATCAAACAGTAAACTTTGATAAAAAGATAAAAGGCTTTATTTTATCGGAAAAAATACTAAAAGCTGGTTTCTTCTATTTCATTCGATCCACGTCGGTTTCAGGCTTTTGGAACCAAATTTTTTTTTTGAAGAGAAAATGGAAAGATTGGTATGAGTAACTTGTTCGGCGCCTAGTGCCAAAAATTTTACAGCTTTTATTTCCTAGACAGAAGGTTTAATTTTTCAGTGAATTCATATTCAAAGAATTTTCAGTCGGGCAGACTACAGTTCAAAAACTACGGAAGCAACCAAGAATTTTGATTCTTCAACCGGCAAGAATTCCCACTTGGACTCGAAAAGTTTTAATCACGCAAATGTCAAAATCTTTTTAAAGACTGCAAAAAGGCCTTGGAAAAATAAACCGAGAAAAATCTTGCGTTTCGTCAAATTCTCAAAAAAGCGACACAGGATCAAACATTTATTCATAATATATCGATAATTAAAAGCTATAAGCATTAGCTGGAATGAAATTTTCTAACCGCGCATTGGAATAAGAAGAAAAAGTTCTAAGTAATTAAAATTCGGCACGAAGTCCCGGAAAATTTCTACAATTTTCGGTTTTATAACGCGTAAAATGCATCTCCAGACAGGAAACCACAAAAAAAAATTGTCATCGAAGTCATCCTGTACTTGGGGGGGGGGGGTTGGGCCCCCCCCCCCCAACTTGGCCAACTATGGACCCAACATCATCCAACCCCCCCCCCCCAGTTTGGAAAAAATTGAAAAGTGTATGTTTTTTGGCTTTTTTCGGGGAAAATTTCGACTTTTTACCCCCCCCCCCCCCACAAAAAAAATTTCGGATTTACTCCCCCCCCCCCAACTGGTCGGAGGTCTTACAGGTATGATCGAAGTAGTGCCTAAGCACAAAACAAAAAGATTTTATTACTATTTCACTAGTAGTCGTGTTGCTTGCTTTAGCGTCAATAAATTTGTTTATTTAGTTAACATTTATAGTCATTTTTGTCGTATTTCCAACCGGGAATTTTCATAAAACTAACCGGGAAAACCGGGAAATAACCGGGAATTTCGTTTTGGCATTTCGGTGGCAACCCTGTAAAAATCAATTCAATTCCAATTAATTATATGTATGTTTTAGTAGATTACTTGCCCTGTTGAAATCACTCAAGTTAAAATCTAACCTTGAATAGACTTTGCAGTACGTTCACCTTTCAACTCTGCAATTTTTTCGCGCAACTTTGTACGGCTAAATTTTTTGTTTTCGACAGCCTTGCGTTCCGTTTTTTCTTTTTCCAAAACGCTTCGTGCTGCAGCCTCAAGTTCTTCCGTGTATAATTTCTTTTTTTTTCTCATACTTGGTGTTGGGCATTTCGATTATTTCCAAATTATATGTATATAAGTTGTAGTTAGATGATTGAATCTGAAGAAAAGTGTTGGTTTTTTTTTTGGTACCACTGGTTTTTTTTAGTTCCAAAATTTAAATTCGAAAATTCTCCAAAATGCATGACTGCTAGCGCAAAGTAACTTTATTAATACATAATATATAATGTGTTGAACTATTTAAAAGAAAAACGGAGAAAAAATGAGGTGGTTTTTTTTGGTTCCACTTGGTTTTTTAAGGTTCACTTTGACATGCTACAGTAACCCTGTGAGTTGTTCATAAGAGTGAAAATTTTGCAGGTATGTCGCCCTGAGGGGGCTTAACATTCCCCAAAAAAGTTTCGCATGATTGCGAACATTCATTCAACACAAGCTGTTGAAAGTATTTTGAAAAACAGCACGAAAATCAAACATTTTTTCACGTTTTGGCCGAATTTGCCAAATTTGATTGAATGGTTCCTGAAACATGAAAATTTGTTTATACGTAGGTCCTAGCCTTAGAAGCAATGACACCAAGTTTGGTTTTCTCAATTACAATATTAAGCAAGAAAATAAATGGTATTTTTTTTGGTTCCACTCTCAGTGGTTTTTTTAGGACCCATGACTATACATAATTAACTTACTTTATGAATTCGAATGTCCGAAATTAGACTATCCAAATTTAGAACTTTGAAGTTTACATCAGAATTCGCTCATTATCCAAAAAATGTGGTTTATATATAATGTTAGAATTAAGAATTTTGGAGTTTTGTTTGGATTTGACTAAATTTGTTTATTGAAGGAATATCATACCGAGGTCATGCTTAATTTCGGAGTTAACTTTCAGAAAGAATTGAGTTATCTAAATTCTGGTTAACTCTCGAGTAGTGATACACCGACGGCCAAAAATTTGCCATCGGCCGATGCCGATGCATCGGCCAGGGTCACCGATAGCATCGGCCGATTGCCGATGCATCGGCTGTAACATGTACAAAATGCAACCTGAAGTTGCTACACTATAATGAATTTAAAATTATTATGAATTATTCACAAAGTTCTACTGATATTTTAAACATTCAATAATTAACAACATTTCATTCAGCCAATTTGTCATCAACAACGGCATCTGTTGTACTATAGCTTCACTTTGATTGCTGAGTTCACTAGAAGCTTCTTCAACTGCAGCTTGTTTTTCCAGTTTGCACTATTGAATCCAATCTCAGCAATAAACGGGATCTTTTTCCACTTCTAACATCTTTTGCGTTTTAAAATGATCATTCACTAGCTACTGACCCAATTGGAGCTGATAAAAATTTCATGGAAAGCTAAAGAAATTTTTTTCATAATGAAACTTATTTCCAACTGCACACTATTTTGACTCACATTAGCTAATTCTGGTTTTGTAGCAGCGTTTTTCTTCCATTATTCTAGTAATGTTCCAAAAGAATGGCTTTTGCTTGCTCAAATGTTGACATTGCATATTTTTCGGGCTACAGCTCATCTTCAGATGAACTTGCAATGCCCAAATAGTGTCTGAAATTGGTCAGTTTTGTGTAAATGCTTGAATTATTTACATTAGTATTAATTGTGGCTTACTGAGAAAAGTTGGAGAATGAGTTTGAAGATTCATTCAAATTTTTTTAACATATTTTCATTGATTTTGTTGTTTTTGATCGACAACCATTCTAGCCAATGCTAGTTCAGCTTTGTCTTCTGCTTGCGATTCACAGAAAGCCTAAATTATTTAATTTTGATTTGTATGATCAATATGTGTTATATTTCAAATCTCAATCCATCCTCTATAAATCCAGGATCTAGTAAAGATGCCAAAGCATGAAGTCTATTGTCTTCAATGGGTTTAAAGTGGGCTCGATTATCATTTCTATAAAAATATTGATTTATTTTCCCCGACAATTCCTCCTTTAATGAACCCAATCCAGGAAAGTTGAAATTGTGGATTGAGTGGCTTAAAATTCTTGATCATACGATTCTTTAATTTATGTTTTTCAAAAAAATTTAGGCACAAAATCTAGCTTACTTTTCTTCAGCTTTTCCTCCGAAATACAGGCATTTTTAGATTCATAGATTTTTACAGTTTCTGCAAAAGATTTTAACAAACGGACAAGCTGCCAAAACATAATTATCTAAGGTGTGGATACATTTGTACATGTATTAAAGTATATTCTTACCGCCGCAGCTAAAATATCCCACTCATAGCTTGTCAAATTCTTGTTACCTAGTTCATCAATGGCAACACAGGGCAAATATGCCAGACATTTAAACAACTATTTTCACAAAAAAATAATGTATTCAATTTACTAAAGTAACTGTAAAATATGTATGTGAACAATCTGTTTTTTAAGCATATGCACCCGCATTCATTGTAACAAAAAGTTGCCAAACAATCGGCCATCGGCCGATTATTTGGCAAAACATCGGCCGATGGCCGATGGCAGAAAAACGCAACAATCGGCCGATGCATCGGTCCATCACTACTCTCGAGTTGAAACTTTCAATCAAAATTTACTTGATTTTTGAATTGAAATATTTAGAGTTGGGTTTATAACCATTTAAATTAAAATTTTAGAATTCTCATTACAATTAACTGAATTTTGTAATTGACTAAATTTCATATTTTATATTTTTAATCTCGATCTTTAAAATGTTCAACATAATACGAATTCAGTGAAATTTTGAAATGGTATTTAGATTTAATATTTAGAACTACAAAGTTCATTCAGTAAATTCGAATGAGAGTATTAAGTTTTCGATTAATATGTATTATATCTCGAGAAAAGGCGATTAAATCGTTTCATAATCGATTTTATCGTAAGAAACGAGATTATAACAAAGTTTCGATATTAATTTTGGCAATATTTTGAACCTTGCTTCGAAATGTTACAAAATTTCGAATACAAATTCAAAATTTTCACTTCATTTTTATCATTTTACCATATATTTTACATTCTTCTTTACATATTAGGTCCAACAAACCGTTCAAGAAGTATTCGGCAAAACGCCCAGCAAAGCCGTTAATCCGGATGAAGCTGTGGCCATCGGCGCCGCTATTCAAGGCGCAGTTTTGGCCGGCGACGTCACTGACGTTCTATTATTGGACGTGACGCCTTTGTCGTTGGGTATTGAAACGTTGGGCGGCGTTTTTACGAAATTAATTCAACGTAATACGACGATACCGACCAAAAAGAGTCAGGTATATAGTTGAATTTTTTCATTGAATTTTGATTTTTGAAAAAAGTTTCTCGAAAAGGTGATTTAAATATTTTTTTCCATCTTTTAATTTTTTAGAAATAATTTTCGTCCAATTTTTGCGCAATTTTTCATTCAATATCCGAGAAAATGACTAAAATTTGTCTTTCTTCCACGTCAGGTTTTCAGCACGGCCGCCGATGGACAAACGCAAGTCGAAATTAAAGTTTTCCAAGGCGAACGTGAAATGGCCGCCGATAATAAATTATTGGGTCAATTTTCTCTGGTATATATATATATTAAATATGAATGAAAAAATTTTCCAATTGTGAAATTTTTGACCATCCCCCAAATTTTAAGGTCGGTATTCCGCCTTTGCCTCGCGGCGTCCCCCAAATCGAAGTAACGTTCGACATCGACGCCAACGGCATAACGCACGTGCACGCCCGCGATCGTGGTACCGGCAAAGAGCAAAATAGTAAGCAACAGAGATAGAGGGGGTTACTTTTTAGCTGGCATTCTAGAAAAACTTTCAGAACGACGTGATCGTAAGGGAGAGATTCTCGGAAAGGAGGGGCTATTCAAGCCATAATTTTGGCGGAGAGTGTCCATACATGTTACGGGGCTCCAAGGACTGGGGGGTCGAGCGACTTTTTTGAGTCGGGGGTCAGTAATTTCCAAAATTTTTGGGTAAGAGGTCTCCCAAGGAAAAAGTTTCGATTTTTTTCGCGAAAAAATAGTTTAAAAAATGGTATTTTTTTAAGATCAAAAAAATGTATTCATGGCGCGAAGCACCCAGAAAATTCACATTTTGACCATTTTTTGTCCAAAAATTGACATTTTTCAGAATTTTTCCGACCAAAAGTATGCGGGTCCCCACGGCTACCACATGGCTATGCATAGAATTGGAAAATCCTGAGGGGCGGTCGCCCAATGGCTAGCCATATGGTCGGCGATTTTGGGGAGCGGGGATTCCCATAGGACTTTCCCCCCAATTACATGTAATGGGAGTGCCATAGAAACCTCCCTGAAATGTTGCCAATTATATGGCTAGCCATATTATAGTCAAAGGAACGCCCATTATACGTTTATTCGAAAAATACTGAAAAAAGTCAATTTTTAATAAAAAATTATTTTTTTTGAATAAAAAAGTTCAATTAAGGGCTGTACTGTACAGGGTGTCCAAAAAACCAAAATTTGAGACAACTATTAAAAGGTGTAAAATATTTTTCTCCAGTATTTTTTCCCCGTTTTTTTCTACTTCTGTTCTTTTTTGTTTTTGTTGATTTTTACAGTCATATTCTCTCGATTTTCGTTTGACTTTCTCGTTTTTCTTCTGTTTCTTTTCTGTTCATAATTTTTTTCTTGAGAAAGGACAAAACTTCATTACTTGGGAAATGACCTTTTTTAAGACTTGATTTTCGACGATTAAATGATAATTTTAATGAAAAAATTTTTGATTTACGTGAAAATTTTACCGAATTTTTTTGTTTCATTTTGGATTTGCGGATCGATTTTTCTGGGTTTCGCTCTTTAGAGCATACTTGAAAGCTAGGGGGAGCCCCCGGATTGGTCGAACCCTGCACCCAAACGTTAGAACCCCTTCTCTAACTCAGCAAAATTTAGAAAAAAGTAGTTTTTTTTTCGGGAAAATTTTTGGATTTTTTGGGGACCCTTAAAATTTTTGAAATTTGGCTACCTCCATCGAAAAATTTCGAGCTTGGTCGGCATTCTTACAGGTACATATGCTTCTGAGATCGTTCTTACCTTTTGATAATCGATGTTGAGGTTCAGGGCGTAATGTCTTGAAAAAGATATATTTTATATGAAGAAGAATTTCTTGTTCTCAGACGACGACTATGAAGTTGTTTTTTTAGTTCGATTTGTTGAAAATTTTGTTTATCTCTATCAATATGAATAGTGTTCTAGCTGCGCCTGATTCCTCTGAAGGTATCAAAAAATGGTACAAAATGCGGAAATTATCCGTAATTTTTCGAAATATCATCGGATTTTTACAGGAATTTTTGATCCTGTAGTTTCTGAAATTTTTTTTTTTGAATTACAGTTACTGATCTAGAAAAATTTTAGAGCTTCCGAGCAAAATTCTTCCTGTATAGTAAAATTTATATCCACACTCCAAGTCTGACATTAAATTGATAGTCGATTTGCAAATAGGGATAATTTTTGTCTGAAATCTCGATTTTAATGTTGGTATATTCCCAAGAGAAATTTATTTTTATCATCTGATCGATTTTATGATCAAAAATCTTTTTTTCTTAGTTTGATCATGATCGATTTTTGATCTGAAAAATTATGCTTTTTCAGTTGTTATCCAATCCAGCGGTGGTTTAAGCAAAGATCAAATCGAAAATATGGTTCGTGAAGCCGAAAAACACGCAGCCGAAGACAAAATACGCAAAGTGAAAAAAATGAATTCACAAATAAAGCATCAAAAATGGAGAAATTTTAATTTTTACAGGAAATGGTCGAAGTTGTCAATCACGCCGAATCTTACGTACACGACGCCGAAGCTAAAATCGAAGAATTTAAAGATCAATTGAATCCTCAAGACGTAAAAATATTTTGATTTTAATCGACTTGATAATTTCGCCAAATTTCCCTCGATTTTTTAGACGGAAGAACTTAAGAAAGAAATTCAAACCATGCGCGACCTTTTGTCTCGTAAAGATAGCGAATCGGTCGAAAGTATCCAGAAAGCATCGACGAATTTACAACAAAAAGTCATGAAAACGTTCGAAAATGTTTATAAAAAGGTGAGTTGTGTTTTTAAAAATTCCAAACTGTTAAAAAAGATGGTCTTTAGAAAGCCGAAAGGTTAGAAAGTTTTTTTTGGAAATTTATTGGCAAGATTCAGCATTTCCGAGCAGGAAATTCGAGTTCTTGTGATTTACTAGTTCAAAATGGCCACCTTTTGATGCACTAAATTTCAGAGATGCACGGCAAGAATTTTCCAGGGGCGAACGGTCCACGGACTTTTTCGAAGGAGCAGGGGGGTGGGTGAGCAAAAAACAAAAAAAAAGTTCTGTAAGCCTGTTTTTCATTAATATGCACGAAAATAATGAAAACTGTATTGGAAAAAGTTCAGGGTGGTGTTTGACGATTTTTTTAACAGAGGGTATGGCCAGGGTCTCGGGTATGTGGGTTTACCCCCTATGTGCATGTGCTAAATTTGCATAAAATCCCATTGATCGCCGTGGCAACGCTACAGCCACCAAAGTATCAATGCGGAATGATGGCTGTAACGAGGCACAATCCAGTTTTTGACAGAATGGCTAATTTTCATTTTTATATCAGAATAATAATTTTTCAATGTGCGCCTCGAAACTTTTGTGGCTCAAAATTTTATGAATATCGATACAGTGTAGAATTTTGAGAATTCTACAGGTCATTTTTAGCCTATCGGTTGAAAGTAGGGTCAAAAAAATCGAAAAAAACTTGGTTTTCCGAGAATTGTTTTTATAGATGCTGGAGAACTGTTGAGAAATCGATGATTTACGGTCGTCAAAAATTACGTAAAGCCTGTATTTACTGTAGGATTTTTTTGAAACATGAAGCGTAGTACTTGCTATCAAGTTTCATAGAAAGCATCTTGCTCGGTCTTCCAGCGACCTTTTGCTACAGCTACAGTATGAACCTACAAAATTCTTAGCAGAACTTGATTAATTTTTTTTACAGCGAGCTTCGGAAGCTGCGTCGAGCGGCTCGTCGGAAACAAAAACGGACGATTCAACATCATCCGATCAAAAGAAAGAACAAGAAAACAAATAAATTTAAAAAATTGAAAATGGAAAGGAATTCGATTTTTTCGAATTCACGTCGTTTTCTTTTTCTTCTTTTTTTTGTTACTGAACGCTATTCCTTAGAGAATTTAGCGGACTTTTCGACGTTCGTATAATTTCTTATTAATTGTATAAGTATATAAGACAACGAGGCGTCGTCCTTTTACACGTGATGTTATTTGTTTGTTTCTTGCTCCATTTTGTTGTGTTATAAGAAATTTATCACGTGACGCTGATTTTTGTTAGGTTTCGATTTTTCGAATCTGGTATACAGGGTGTCCGAAAAATGAGGTTCTTTCATTCTATTTATTTCCTTTTTAATGTATCTTTTCTTTGTGTTGAAGGGCTTCCTGGGTGGCGCCGTAGCTGTCCCACCATTGGCCAATGTCGGGGTAGGTGTAACCATCCCGACCAGGGCTCCACAAAAATGGCCGGGTTCGGTACCCGTGGATTGGCTAAATCATCAATCCTACGGGTGGAATGTTGTATGTTGCCATACAACATTTGTTTCCTTTCTGCTTCTTTTCCCCATTCTCATTTTTGAACAGTTTCTTAGTTTCCATGTAATTCGGCGGTTGAATATAATTTTTCCTTCGATTTTGCATTTGTAAAAAAATCCCTACATATTTTAGCTTTTTTGAAAATCGCGAATTCGCGCAGATGAAAATTTGATGACTCGCGCGAAGCGTGCGTGAAAATTTACTACAGTAGTCTGGGCATTCGTTGATCAAGTATAGCAAATTGTACAACTTCTCGATCGAAACTCGTCGAGTGACAAAATTTAGAATTGGTCCATAGTGTTTGACTATTATGAAAACTGCTGTAGTCTTCGAAATCAGCATCGAGGAAGACTGATGATACCATATACAGTGATGCGAGTAAAAAAGGGTTCACCCGTATTCAGCGATTCTCAAAAAACAGCGGAGTCTCAGAAAAGATATTCTCAAAATGACGAATTTTCCGAAAAAATTATCTTTAGAATAGAAAAATGGAGATTGGGTGGGGTAGACGTTTTGACCCATGGTTCTCACACATTTTCGCTCGATTAACCAGATTTCTGACATTATGGCTTTATAGCATGTGTTTTCAGGACATGAAAGCTTTCGATTATGGTTTGTGTTGTCACGTGCTGACGAATTTCGCCCAACGTCACGTGATTCATATCATGTTTTTCCATTATGTTTTTCGCCACTTTTTGTTTTACAGTAACTTATGTTAATTTTGCGTTTCGTTTTTATATTTTACATGCAATATCTGTGTGTACTTTTTGCGTTTCGTTTTTGTTTCATTTTCGCACTTTTATTTCCATACGATTTATTATTTTTCCCATGCACACGTAGACTAGGGTATATAACCCGCTAGTCAGAATTTCCGTTAAAGATAAGCTCTCCGAGCTCATCGCTATATTAGGAGCACAACGTGCACCTTGTCACATGCCACTCA
Organism: Romanomermis culicivorax; assembly: GCA_963922205.1. Taxonomy (NCBI): domain Eukaryota; kingdom Metazoa; phylum Nematoda; class Enoplea; order Mermithida; family Mermithidae; genus Romanomermis; species Romanomermis culicivorax. Next base: position 721,131 of record CAWUHX010000157.1, on the reverse strand, counting down.
ATTCCCCAACGTCACGTGATTCCGATCATGCCGACATTTTGTTATTTTTCATGTTTCGTTTATTACTTATTCATGCTTTTGTTTTTACACATGCATTTTGTGTTCGTTTTTATATTTTTCATGCATTTCTATGTTTCATTTTGTTGTAGTTTTATTTCTTTATGAACGCGGGCTACAGTAGGCCCTTTAGCTAAAAACTTCCGCCAGTCGTGCTCCACGAGCACATGGCTATTTTTGGTGCATTCATGCACCTCTTATCATCAAAAATTAGTGTCGTTTTTGTTACGCAAAAACGACTAGCTAAGAAGTTTAGCTAAAGACGTTCATATGCTTAGCATAGGCACTGCAGTCGGCCTCAGTGCTAAATGCATGTGAACGAAAAAATGTCTATGTGCTCATAGACATCTTCTGCATCGCGTCTAGCTGCAGAAGTTAGCTTGAGCGCCGAGAAACTCCGCCCAAGCTGCAGCTGTAGCCAAACATGTCCTTAAAAGGACATGTTTCTTTAGTTTTTCGCTCATTCTTGGGTTCACCAAGCTTCGTCCGGTTGTAACTCCGCGTCCGCCGCCTTCGTTTAAATTTGCATATTTTATTATACACCTGTGCATCCGCGGCCTTATTACCAATAAATTTGCATAAATTTGCCTTTGTTCACTGCGTCCGCCGCTTACCGTCTACAGTACCCGCTGCCCATCAGTGCCAGGTGTCCGACCGCCCCCGGTTCGTGAAGAAAACGTTGGAGAATCGCCTCCCGCTCACCGCCGCTCGCCGCTAGGACGTTTTGTGGATCGCATCCCCGCTCCAGTGCCAGAAGACCGAAAGTATTCCAGGGACTTGCCGCCCGTTTCGTCGAATTGCTTGAGAAACAGGACTAGGTGAGTCTTCTCAGGGGATTATTGTTATTTGTGGGTTATTTGTTGGGAAATCCTTCCTAAGTCGGTTTCCCAAGTTTTCCACAGATAAGTAGGGCCTCCACCTTTCAGGTTCGGGCTAAAAGGGGCTGTCTGGTTCCCAACCGGGTCCCATAAATTAGGTCATTTTACGGGTGACCCTGTCCCCACTCTCACTGAGTAGGACTCGGGGATTGTCGCACCTAGCCTGGCAGCGTTGTCCATTACCCTACAGGAAGACCCCAAGGACAACACCAGAGAACCAGCTATAGACCTCTGTATAGCCACCATTTGCCAGGTTAGGCCCCAACGGCAACTTGGGAAAGCCTGGGGAAAATGCCAGTATCATCCATCAGGAGTCACAGCCTATTACTCACTGTAATAGGATCAATCTGATATGGTTCACCATCAATGTGACGACTAAAACACGGTACTACCTGATGTGATACCCAAACCTCCCCAGCTCTCCCAAATCCACATGTCATACACGTGACATGGCCGAAAAATGTGACATGGCGAGGCTGGAAAATCGACCTTAAGTCTGGCACTCGCCCTTAAGTGCAAAAATACTTCACCCTTGGGTCGGAACTACCCCCAGGTCGGGTCAATTCCCATTTTAAGTCGGACAAGCCCCCTTAAAATCGGGTACTAGCCATCCAATAAGTCGGAGACCCCCCAAAATTTACTGCCTAATGGGTCGGGAATGTCCCTTATTTCGGGTCACCGCTACTGTAGGTCGGCAACCCCCCTCAAGTCGCGTGTTATTACTGTAAGTCGGAAATCTTTCCCGTGCCACCAAGAGTTATTACTGTAGGTCGGGAATTTGCCCCTTAAAATCGAGTTTAATTACTGTAAGACGGGATTTGCCCTTACGAGTGATCTAAATGTGATCTATATGTGTAAATAATTATCTCATGTGTGTGTATACCCCCCTATGAGTAATAAATTCCCCCTGAGTCGAGTTATTTGTCCCAGAGTTGAGTTATATATCGAGTATTCTGTATTTCTCCTCTGATTAATCCTGTACATTCTACATACTTAGTCTTTGTTGTAAACTACCTTATTTGTTTTCTTTTGCCTTTATTCCCCCCTTTCTCTAACTTTGGGCGGTATACTGTAGCCCTCAGGGTGGGTCCCGTTACAGTACACCTGTGCCCATTCCCGTACTGTAACTACAGTATACCCATACGCGGGTACTGGTATCACAGCTGTAGGGGTTTACGGCCTCTCCTGACTGTTGGTGGTCCGTGACCCCATGATACCGTACACCCTCCACGTATGATTCTGGACGTCATATGTGGCTGTGATCTGTTACTTGTGTACAGTATTTTTGTATGTCGGCGGAAACTGTCGGAATTGCTCACTTTTCCGACCCCAAAAGTTTACACCTACTGTTTACACATTTAACTCGCGTATGTCCAAATCTCGTATTTCCTGCTTTTGGTTATTTTTTCCCCCTTTCTTTTCTTGGTCATCTGAGTGGTGTTGAAAAGAAAAAAAAAAAAAATTTTCTGATGTCACCGCTACAGTATGACACCCTTACGTAAGTTTCTCTCTCTCTTTCTCATCTCTACTTACTGTAAGGTCTGCTCTCTTCTCTTCTCGGGTTGTTGCATCTAGACCATAGACTTTACGGGTCATGTTCTTTGACGTCAGCAACGACAACGTTACGGGTTGTTGTTGTTGTGTGGTTCAGCCTCACGGATGAACCACTGACGTCTGCAACAGCCGCTTCACTTGCTGTTGCTTTAAGGGGTGGGTAGCCCTCCGGGTTCTACTCCTGACGTCAGCAACATACATTACGTGTTGTTGTTCAAGTTAACACTCCTGCAGTAATGACTTCTGACGTCTGCAACAGCTGAAGTGGACGTTGTTGTAACAGATTCGGCTGGTTCACGGCACCCCATCTGTGACGTCAGCAATGGTGACGCACCATGTCACTATTCAAAGATGTGCAGGTCTTACGGGTGCCACATCTGACGTCTGCAACAACTGCATCTCATGTCATTGACTTAAGGTATCAGACCCTCGGTTCCACCTTTTGACGTCAGCAACGGCACCATCAGGTGTTGCTGTATACCGATAGTTGGCTTCAGGGCCCTATTGCTGACGTCAGCAATCACAATATATCATGTTCTCGCAGCAGGAATTGAGGTTACATGATCCTATTTCTGACGTCTGCAACGGTAACATTACGTGTTACTGCAGGGGTTTTGCTGGCCTTAGGCACTCACCCCTGGCATCTGCAACTGCGACATGATACTTGAATACTCTTATCCCAGGCACCTGCAGTCAGCACCAAGGTCATGTGTTGGTTCATACCCCTACCTTATGACGTCAGCACCACGTCACTGTCGGTCCTATGAGTATTCCACTTGAGTCGTAGGTGGTCGCTGGCGCATGGTCCTATCACCTACCTCTCTTGTCAAAGGGTTTGTGTGTGTCTGGGACTGATGCCTGGGAAACATCAGTCCACATACATACACCACCTGAGATGCTCTCTAGTCTGCGTACTGATCAGGTTGTCCGCCCGGGTAGCGGCACTGTCGATCAGCACGTGACTGCTTCAAGCTTTAACTGCAGGTTTGAACGAGTTGCACTCGGCCTCAGCTGGGTTGGTTGTTTGACTCGCGTAGATATTAGGCATTTGCAGTCAGTCCTGCCTGTGTCTGACGTCTGCAAGGGTTCAGCAACCTTCTTGTAAATTTCTTATCTAAATTCACTCATTCTCTTTCATCTCATCGAGCTGTCATACATAGATCTTCTTTAGTGTCCCCACCGTAGTGGTTCCCAAGGGACCGCGGCACAGCCTCCGGTTGGGCCTAGAGTGTATAGGACCCCCTGTCATATTTCATTCACTTGAACGCCTTCGTTAACTGGCTTAACGATGCCCGCGCTAGAGTCGCCACTGACCCAGAGTCTGCCTCCGCGGTCCATCCCCCGTTAGTCATGTAAAGTAATAGGCACTGTTGAGTCCGCCTCAGCGAAGGTATTGAGTACGCCTCGATACATAACTGCGTCCGCCTCAGTTATTTTACACTCATATTCACCCAGGGACACCTTGTACCCATGATCCCTTAGATGTTTTCGGGTGCGCCCTCAAAACATCCAGAGTATATTCATTTTAACTGACTGAGTGTGTCAGAATAGCACCCTTGGTACCCGTGCTCCTTCTCTCTTCCACTGTGTGACCTGCGAACCTCATTACATCTCAGTGATCGGCAACCCGGCCACCAGCTGTATATAATACTCCTGGAGAGTGTCCGTTCTGTTCGAAATGCGGGCTCCCGTTTTGGACACGGCTGTAAGTTACTTGCGATGTCGTCCAACACGGAACCTCTGTATAGTCCATCACACTATACAGAGATCGCAATCGCTCCTGGCGAGTGAGGCCCGTTGCGTAACTGCGCGACCCCTTTGCGTAACTGGGTTTGTAAATTAGTTTTGTCCCTATTTATTGCTCCCTTTTAAGTTCACTTTCAGTTGTCCACACCTTTCACTTTATGCCACTTTATGCGCTACTCCTGGTGAGTAGGATCTTGCCGGCAACGAGTCCGCCTCGCCCCAAGGTTTGTAAACTAGTACAAACGGTCGAACCTCCAGGAAAAATCCCTCCTGAGCGGGTTCATCCGTCATCTTATTTCTCGGCAGGAAAACCGCCTTCGCTCTCTCTTCTTACCTCTATCCTTCTGCCCTTTTTAGGCTATCCTAGTTGCCGGGTCCAGGCCCCAACTCTACATTTTTGGTCGGGATCGATTCCCCCATATCTCAAATCATGTCTCTGTCCATCACGGGCGACCAGATAAATTCCCTTCTGCGTCACCCTGGTGTACTCTGATCTTGCATCTTACAATCCTATTTCATTCTAGCTCCCTTTTCGTGGTCGCTAGTCTTAAGCTAAATCCAGTTTACCTCACAAATGCCGTCGCGCACGCGTTTTCCGAATTCACGCGCTCTTTCGCTGCGAATTCAACAGTAGTATTCACTTTCACTTTACACAATAGAGACACCCCATCGTTCCTGCCGTCTCAGTACCCAGCCTGTACAGACCAGTGAGCCGCTCTCTATTCAATTTGACTTAATTGCTTCACGGGCAAGGACGTCTGTTCTAACCACCTTACGGGAAAACGAACCCTCGGACATGAAGTCGGAAGCTGATCTCCCTTCACAGATCGAGAACAAGGTCCAGGCAGCATTTGAGAATGCTCTTGGACCCCTCAACCAAAAGTTAGAGGCCATGAATGGTTGGAGGCACCCTCCCGTGTCCAGCTTTATGGCCCCTCCCACCTTCTCCGGTGCTTTTGGTGAGTCTATCACTGATTTTATGTCGCATCTTACTCGTTTCTTTACACTCCAGGGTGTAAGCGAAACGGATCATGCGTATAAAATCGCCTTTCTGGAGTCATGCCTCACGGGTCCTGCTCTTGCCTCCTACCGGGACTTTAGCAGCAGCACTCCAATACCTACCCGCTATGAAGAGTTTACGGCTTTTCTACGGAGAGATTTTCCGGTAGGGCGCGACTCTGATCTGCATCAACAGCTGATCCAAGATCGACTGCAGAAGCCGACAGAGTCCGCGATAGTCTACCTTGAGCACCTCAAGAGACTATCCAGGGTAGCGTATCCAGATCTCACGACGGATGTCCGAGACTCTATCATCAAACCTATCCTTCTGCGAGGATTGAAACCGGTCCTCCGAGATAGTATCAAGTTTAGGGAGTTTGCGACTCTTGAAGAGACACTCAAGGCAGCCTGTTACGCAGAATCCCAAATCTTTCGGGACGAGATTCGGTTCACAGCACCATCTAACGCTGTCTTCTCTTCAGAACCTAAACACGCCGGATATAATCCCGATATGCCTAATAGAAGCGCTAACGGTCCTCAGAGCAACGCTCAAACGTCGTCATCCTCCGCCGATGAGGTTCGCCGCTTGAAACAGGAAATGGCCAGGCTAACGGCCCACGTAGCAAAGCTCACGGCCCAGCAACGTGCTCCAGCGCCGATCCAACAGACGCCGCCTCCACAGCCGTCGACACCAAATCAGTCCGCTGGGCGACGCTCGGGAGCACACCTTCAAACGTGCTCCTTCCACAGACTGTGTACACATAGCGACGCCGACTGCCGGGCCCAGCATCCCACCGGTGCCGCTCCCTGTAACAACACAGCTAACGGAGGTCGCTGTTATTTTTGCCGTACACGTGCCCACCCCACGGACCGATGTGACAGGCCATGCCCTCATTGTCATCAAGTGCGAGTGCACCGATCAACTGCCTGTCCGCAGCGCAATTCGGCAAACACGGGTGAGAATGTCTACCAACATACTGGTTATTCTTCCCAGGGGACAAATGTGTATTCTCAGAGAAATGGTTATCACCCTCCTAACGGGATGGGGAACCAATATCGGCAGCCCATACGTCGCAACAACGCCATTGGGGCTACCGATGGCCCTCCTCATCCAGATCCTCTTGACCTGGATGATGAGGCACTTGCTGAACACCTGACAGATCCTTCACAACAGTGTTATCCTGTCTGCGTAATCAGTATTGGATTTTCAGTGTCCAAGCAGCCCAGGTACCCATCCCGATAAATGTATCGGACATACCGCTGCCACCACCACCACCAAGGTATGCGATGCCGGTCACTCTGGACCCCTCGACGACACCGCAGTTTGTTGGCCACGCTAACATCCTCGCATCGTATCGCATCCCCAAAATTAAGACTGCCGAGCCAGCTCCTGCCGCGAACACGACGTCTTCAGCGCCACCCACCCGCATCGTCCCTCCAGGACCACCGCCTTCGATCCCCACGGATTCGGCTATGGAAGTCCTCGACCAGGTCGAGCCCATGAATTTGTCAGGTATACTACCTTCTTCTTCAGGTGATCCTAGAGTAGGAACCAGAAATCTATCTCAGTCCACGACTCTATCGATTTCTTGTTCACAGCGCCATCGCCCGTCCAAGACGCGATGTTGGCCATCTGGTCAGTTGACCTGGCCAAGAAATACCCGCATTTGCCATGGACTCTGCTCAAGGAGCCATCGCATGTCGAAGCGCTCACGGCCGCCGACGTGGTGCTTGCGGCACCTGTTTCAATGCGACTCTTACGACCCGACGTCGCCCGACGGGCACTCGAGTTCATTGCCAATGGGACTATCACAATCTCGCCCGTCGAGAAGTTCTTATTGGATGGGGAGCCATCCTCGCCTTCGGTCGATGCCGTCCGCCGAGCAGTCGAACAGGCCAGTCGGATACTCCTGCCTGCTGTCGCGGCTACATCACCGACAGCAGCGTCGCCTGTTGCCGCGACATCGCCAACAAAAATGGACATTACTGTTTCCTCGCCCTCAGCCAAGGAACCCGCAAATGATCCAAAACCGCCGGCAAAAGCCCAAACCACAACGTCGGCACCAGCCCAAAGTCCACTGTCGGCAACAGCCCAAACCACAACGTCGGCACCAGCCCAAAGTCCACTGTCGGCACCAGCCCAACACACATCGTCGGCAACCGCCCAAACAACATCGCCGGCACCAGCCCCAGAGACATCTCCGACCGCTGCGACCGAGTCACCCGTCGTCGAACCCATGGCCGTCGATGAGACCTTACGTCCGGTTAATGAGGATGTCAGCATTGTTGAGAAATCACCGTTCCCAACGGCAGTCGCCCCACGGTCGCCAAAAGTCAGTATCCTCCGGGAAATCCACCCCTGTGGTGGATTGGTTCTCGATTTCCCCGGCCAGGAACCCATCTCGTCTGACAGCGACGAAGAAGAAATCTGACACTGCCCCTCAGGCCAGATTTGTGAAATTGTGTGAACACTTACAAATTACGTTTGTACAGTTGTCCTTGATAATAAAATTGACCTTGGTAACATCACTGTTTCTAGGGGTGAGTTTGTCAGCACCGGCGGCTCAGTATCAATTTTGTGGTCTCTCAAGAAGCTGACATCCACTTGAGTTACCACAACGCGTAGAGTGTAAACCACCGCAATCTTCATGGAGCCCGCGGCGCATGAATGTTACGGTGTATGTCCCTTGTTCGGACCCGATTACAACCACAGCGTGGAAATGCACATTGCGCACCCGCAAAGTCTGCACCAACACTGGTTTCTTCGGCTCTAGGGGCATCACTGCAGACGTCATTACCACTCAGCACTTAGCGCCTGCGGCCTGCACGCTAGCACATTGCACTAAGATGTTTGGTTCACAAAAACTTGTCAGCATTCGCCCTGGCTTTTATAGCACAAACCAAACATTGGAAGTGATGTACGAATGGTGCTGCAGCGACGTCTGCAAGACAGTGACTAACCTCTTCATCGAGGAGGGACAAGTCGCTTCGTGGGACGGCACTACGGCCCTAAGCACCTTAGGCGATGTAGGTGGATGCAGTCCCACTGCAGGTCAGTGCACTACTCTAGACGGGGTCATTGTCTGGCCTGCACAAAACTTCACGGCGCGGTGTCATTATCACCCCAAGGGAAATTACACTGCGTCCATGTCAGGGAACCACGCCATCATCGATGATCTACAGGTTGCCCTTAAGATCCCGGGAAACTCCCGCGTCTTCCAACTGTGTCCAGAACTTCGTTCCACCACAGTCCGGATGGATCAGGGTCTTCTCCTTCGCATCCACGGGAGATATAACTTGACCCAAAACTTGTTCAGAATGGCAACGGACACACGTCCCGATCCTGTCAATGCCAAACTGAACTATCTGGCTCAGCAGATCAAGGAGTCGGAAATTAATGGTTTCCGGTTCACGTGGCTTGAGCTCTGCTCTCACGCTCAACGCTATCTTGATCTGACTTGGCAGTTGCTTCGCTTCGACCCTACATTGGGTGCCCGGGCATTCCTTCAGAGGAATGACCTGATGGCGGAATTCACAGGCGATGCACTGACAATATGGCCGTGTCAGAAGGTCAACGCCACCTACGTTTACCACTCGTACCGGGTGGGAAACATTTGCTACAAGTACTTACCTGTACAGGTCGGCGGCACCATCTATTTCGCCACCCCCGGTGGTCCGGATCTCATTAAATCTAGCCCAATCGTGCCGTGTCATCACCACTTTACAGGGATTTTCCGAAATCGCTAGGGCTGGTTTACTGAGTCTGGCGCGGTCCATGTGAGCCACATTCCACTGGAACTCTTCTGGAAGCAGCGTTTCAACATCACTCACTTTGAGGCACCAGCACTCTTCCATGACCAGTTGGCGATGACCCCTTCAAACTTTGCCTTCTTTAAACAGTACGTTTACAAGACTGAGCAAATTGAAGCGGTATTAAACCGGTTGGTAAACTTTACCGCTGGTCTATCCCTGCAACCAGACGCCATCTACCAGGCCTTTGCAGGGGTAGGAACCAACATCAAGGCCTCCCTGGAAGGTGTCGGTTTGGCAGCAAACCATGTGATTACTGGTCAACAACACAACATCGTTCAGGGCTTGCATGCTGTCCTGAGCGGGCCGGTTCAGTTGATCTTTAACACCCTAATTACCCTGACAGTGCTGATCGGTGTCGGATACCTTGCCTATCTTGGTGTATCTTATTATCTCAGCTACCGTCTGCAGAACAAACAGGTCCGGTTTGTTAGCCGTTTCTCCCCGTTGGGTCTTTACCGCAAAGTCCAACGCTGGATCGGTTTTCACTACGTGCAAAACGATGTGCCCTCCCAGCTTGACCGAATCACACCGTGTTTCGTCATGCTGCTGGATACCAAGGAAACTCCTGCTTTCCTTGACACGGGTTGCCCACGCACTATCATTAGCCAACGCCTTCATAAGGCCTTGGCTAAAGAGAGTCCGAAGGCGGTCATGGTGTTCCAGCAACATCACGACTTTAACCCATTGATGAGCATCAATGGTAAAGCCATTCATACCATCCTTTCGGGACCATATGAAATCATGTTGCCCGGAAACCGCCAGCCGAACACACGGATCGATATACATCTCCATGTGTGCAAGACTACGTCTCCCTTCCCGGCAACTGTTGACCTCATACTCGGATTGGACTTCTTAGAACAGTTCAAGAACATTATGTTTGACTACCAACGTAATGTTTGTCGGCTGGACGCAGTAGAATTACCCCTCCTGCTGACCACGCCGGAGATTGACCAGATCGACTCCTGGTGGGAGAACACCCGTGCTCTCTCAAGAAGCTCACACAGGTCGGGATCACGATCGCGGTCCAGGGCTTCGTCCATCTCTCGGCCTCACTCACGGGCCTCCTCTATTGCCTCATCAGGTGGGTCAACCAGGGGATCCCGGGCCTCTTCCAGACGGGCAAGTCGTCATCTGTCGACCTTGCACGGGTCAGGTTGCCCTCGACCTCCGCCTGGAAACTCTCCAGTTACGCTAGAGAAAGGCCGATACCGTGAGCCAAGTGATTCAGATGCTCCGGCATCACCCGTGCCAAACGCGCCACCGCTATCAGACACCGAGATTGAATCACTGGGAGCTACTCAGAGCCCAAGGGACCACTCAGACCACGTACTCACGGTGCAGGATGAGTCCACCCTTCTGAATGACCCGGAACCCTCCGTCGGATACGCTCTAGTAGGTCTACTACATCGTACTGGACTGCCGATTCCAAAGCGGTCCAGTAAGACCAAACATACTAGTGGTGCCACCACACCTGATTCCGGTCATGTGGTCACTGCTTTTTACCCAAATGATATTCGGACACCCCATATCAAAGTTCTACTCAACAACTGGGTAGAAGCGAAGGCACTGGTCGACACAGGAGCTGTTTTCTCACTCCTGGACCACAAGTTAGCGGCCCAGCTGCCCAACTTGTCACTATCACCAACCAGGGCACGCCCTATCGCAGCCAATGGGTCCCCGATCCCACTGCTAGGAGCAGCCTACATCACAGTTACAGTGGCTGATGTCTCTGAACGGATTCAGGTCCAAATACAGGAGAACTGTTCAGCTGAACTGGTCCTCGGAACAAACTTCCTTGGCCGGTTCAATTGTGTCAGTTTGAACTGGGAGAAATCCTTCCTCCAGTTCAAAGAAAGTAGAATCCCCTGTGACGGTCTCATCCACAGCCCACCTTCTGCCGGTGGCGCTTTGCCCCTGAAGGACTTGGTGATTCTAGAGCCTCGCTCCCTGACACGATTCACTGTACCTGTTCCACCAATCTATACGAACGTACCTGAGGTGGCCTTCTTTCCGAAGCACCTCACCGGATCTCAAAGACACGTATATTTTGCTGGAAGCGTGAGTAGCGTGATCAACGGTCACATACCACTTCAAGTAGTCAACCCGAATACTCATTCCATGGTTCTCTACCCGCACATGACCATCGGTCATGTGCAGATGCACAGTGAGCCCTCACGGGACTCACCGGTCGACTCAGACACCGTCCTCGATCGTCAGTGGGTCGAGGCCAATGCTGTAATCTCACCGGACATCTCCCCTCCGGACCGGGCAGCCTTACTCGATCTGCTGGTTGCATACACCGACCTTTATGCTCTTGATGAAAAGGACACAGGTTCCACTGATCTCGTGCAGCACGAAATCAGCACGGGTGATGCCCGCCCAGTCCCCCGTTTCCCTTACCGGTCCTCACCTAAGGAAAAGGATCTCATCATGCAGGAGGTCAAGGCGCTCCAGGAGAAAGGTATTATTCGGCCGAGCACGTCACCGTGGGCTACTAATACTGTCCTGGTACGCAAGAAAAACGGTTCTCACCATATGTGTGTTGACTTTCGTGGTCTTAACCAGGTCACGAAAAAGGATGTCTACCCTCTCCCACGGATAGATGACATCCTCGACACACTCAAGGGTATGAAGTATTTCACTACCCTTGATCAGGCTAACACTTATTGGTCAATCCCGATCGCCGAGGCGGATAAAGAAAAGACGGCATTTAATACGCCTATTGGACTTTACGAATTCAATTATTTGCCTTTCGGTTTATGCAATGTGCCAGGGACATTTCAACGCCTTATGGACCTCCTCCTTACTGGAATCCAATGGCGTACGGTTCTGGCCTATCTCGACGACATTTTGGTGTTCGGGAACTCTCACACCCAAATGCTTGAGCGCCTGGCAGATGTGTTCGCCCGTCTTCGCCGGGGTGGAATGAAGCTCCGTCTGAGCAAGTGCAAATTCTCGCACTCAGAGGTAGAGTACCTAGGCTATCGCATCTCACAGAGCGGCCTAGAACCTGACCAAGCCAAGCTGGCCGCCGTCCAAAATCTACCCATTCCACAAAACGCCAAAGACATCAAGTCCTTCCTAGGCCTCGTGTCTTACTACAGGCGTTTCATCCCTGGTTGTGCCCGGCTCAGCGAGCCACTCACCAAGCTCTTACGGAAGGAAACTACTTTCCAGTGGTCAAAACCCCAGCAGGAGGCGTTCGATGAACTCCGCCGCCTGCTGACCAACCCTCCTATCCTGCGCCATCCGGACTTTTCGAAATCCTTTATCCTTCAAACTGATGCAAGTATTTCGGGGATAGGAGCGGTTCTAAGCCAGTTAGACGAATTTGGATACGACCATCCTGTCGCGTACGCCAGTCGGGGGTTAACAGCGGCCGAGAAAAACTATTCCATTGCAGAACTGGAAACTCTCGCTGTTGTCCATTTCATCAAGCACTTTCGACCATACCTCTTCCAGCACAAGGTGGTCGTTCAGACTGACCATACCGTGGTCAAAGCAGTGTTGGAGAAGCCTAACCCCTCTGCTCGGATCGCCGGGTGGGGACTCGCGCTCGCCGAATTCAAACTGACAATTCGGCCGCGAAAAGGTCAGTCTAATGGTAATGCTGATGCATTATCACGCCTGCCGGATCCTAACTCCCTCACCGGTCAGAGTATTGATGATACTCCCCTCTACAGACCTGAGGGGCACGTTATGATGATCACCGATGGTGCACAGCACCTGGCGAGATCAAGGACCTTGACCGATGGTGTGCAGCACCTGGCGCGTTCAAGTAATTCAGCACCGATCACTGTTGGTGCGGAGCGCCCGGTACGATCAGAGCCTTATGCCGAGATATCAGTTGGTGCGCAGCACCCCGACCTTTTCGCTGCTCAGCTGGAGGATCCGGAGTTAGCCGACATCATTCGCTCTCTAAAGCCTCTGGGCGACCAGAATGATGTGCGAGGCTACCATCTGTTGGATAACGTTCTTCAGAAATGGACAGGCGAGTCCAATAAGATTGTCATACCCAGATCCATGGTTACTACCATTATCCGGGCTCATCATGATGACATCTTAGCTGGACACTTTGGTGCTAAACGTACTGCGCGGCTCATTGCTCACAGATACCACTGGCCTTCCCTCAGTCGGGATGTCAAGTCATTCTGTCAGTGGTGTGATCTTTGCCAATGGAATAAGCCCGCTCGACAGAAAACCACTGCGACCCTGAAACCTATCACCATCACGGGACCGTTTCATCGGGTAGGTGTCGACTGTATGGGACCAATGACCACTAGCGAAGCTGGCAACCGTTTCATCGTAGTCTTCATCGGCTACTTTACAAAATGGGTCAAGGCTTTTGCTACTCCGGACATCACTGTGCACACCATAGCCCGGCTGTTTGTAACGCAAATTGTCTGCCGGCACGGGGCACCGCAGATTCTTCAATCAGATCGTGGCACTGATTTCACATCAAAACTGATGACTGAGATCACTGCGATCTGCGCAACAAAGAAGATCCACTCTACCGCCTATCATCCAATGACCAACGGCGAGGTGGAAAGAGCTAATCAGACGCTAGCCACACGGCTACGTATGTATGTTCAGCACGGACATACTGATTGGGATGAACACCTACCATACTCTGTGTTTGCCGTCAATATCAGCATGAATGAGTCAACAGGGTACTCGCCCTTTGAACTCATGTACGGTCGCACACCCATGCTCCCTGTTGATGCCGCGCTCTCATTCAACCCTCCGGCCCATATCATTAATGTTTCCTCATATGATATGGAGGTCAAAAGTCATTTCACGAATGCGTTAACCTTAATCCAGAGTCGGATTGAGAAAGCACAGGAGGCCTATGCACGGTCTTACGACCGGAGGGCACATGATGTCTTGCACAAAGTAGGGGATCAGGTGCTCAAACTGCGCACCTCCAGCAAACGTGGACTTAATCCTAAATTGCTGCCCATCTACGATGGGCCCTATCTTGTAACAAGTGTGGCATATCCCAATGTCACACTTCGTCTCGAGACGGATCAGGAAGACACTGTACATGTCAACCAGCTTCGACTTTACGTGTCCCCTGAACCACCGAGTGAAGCAGAGGATACACCTCCCACTTCACAGGCAACGGATTCGGCACGCTTATTGTATCCTTCAATAAGCCGGGACTTTACACCGAATTTGATTGACCCACATCTTGATGCAGAGGTCCCAGACCCTTAATTCAAGATGCATTCTCTTCATAGTCCCCGCTTACGGACGAGGACCTCCTTTTTCGAAGGACCGCCGTGCCCCTCACGAAGTATCCATCCTTATCCATGCTGGATTTGAGTGGATAAAAGAGAATGTTCAGCAACCAAAGCGTCACATCTTAGGCACATCCTCACGCGATAGCCTACACTTCACTGGGTGCATCCTCTGCGATAACCCGATACCTTACACTTCACTGGGTGCATCCTCCGCCATTACCCGATAATCTGTACCTCGCTGGGCGCATCCTCTGCGATAGCCTACATCTTGCCCTGAAAATTTTTCTTTTCTGTGTTCTAGACTTTCGCACAGGATATTCAATGTCTGCAACTCCACGCATCAACAATTTCCGGTCACCATACTGTCGAACGAATTACGATCAAAGGAGGCTCCATCCGCCAACAACCCAACGGACCTATTTGACCACTCGCCGTTGCACCTTGGAACGACCCACGACCACGGACACACCGCACAAACCTCACTACTAACCACCACAAGGACGAGGACGCCCTTTTTCGAAGGACCGCCGTGTCACGTGCCACTCAATTCCCCAACGTCACGTGATTCCGATCATGCCGACATTTTGTTATTTTTCATGTTTCGTTTATTACTTATTCATGCTTTTGTTTTTACACATGCATTTTGTGTTCGTTTTTATATTTTTCATGCATTTCTATGTTTCATTTTGTTGTAGTTTTATTTCTTTATGAACGCGGGCTACAGTAGGCCCTTTAGCTAAAAACTTCCGCCAGTCGTGCTCCACGAGCACATGGCTATTTTTGGTGCATTCATGCACCTCTTATCATCAAAAATTAGTGTCGTTTTTGTTACGCAAAAACGACTAGCTAAGAAGTTTAGCTAAAGACGTTCATATGCTTAGCATAGGCACTGCAGTCGGCCTCAGTGCTAAACGCATGTGAACGAAAAAATGTCTATGTGCTCATAGACATCTTCTGCATCGCGTCTAGCTGCAGAAGTTAGCTTGAGCGCCGAGAAACTCCGCCCAAGCTGCAGCTGTAGCCAAACATGTCCTTAAAAGGACATGTTTCTTTAGTTTTTGGCTCATTCTTGGGTTCACCAAGCTTCGTCCGGTTGTAACTCCGCGTCCGCCGCCTTCGTTTAAATTTGCATCTTTTATTATACACCTGTGCGTCCGCCGCCTTATTACCAATAAATTTGCATAAATTTGCCTTTGTTCACTGTGTCCGCCGCTTACCGTCTACAGTACCCGCTGCCCATCAGTGCCAGGTGTCCGACCGCCCCCGGTTCGTGAAGAAAACGTTGGAGAATCGCCTCCCGCTCGCCGCCGCTCACTGCTAGGACGTTTTGTGAATCGCATCCCCGCTCCAGTGCCAGAAGACCGAAAGTATTCCAGGGACTTGCCGCCTGTTTCGTCGAATCGCTTGAGAAACAGGACTAGGTGAGTCTTCTCAGGGGATTATTGTTATTTGTGGGTTATTTGTTGGGAAATCCTTCCTAAGTCGGTTTCCCAAGTTTTCCACAGATAAGTAGGGCCTCCACCTTTCAGGTTCGGGCTAAAAGGGGCTGTCTGGTTCCCAACTGGGTCCCATAAATTAGGTCATTTTACGGGTGACCCTGTCCCCACTCTCACTGAGTAGGACTCAGGGATTGTCGCACCTAGCCTGGCAGCGTTGTCCATTACCCTACAGCAAGACCCAAAGGACAACACCAGAGAACCAGCTATAGACCTCTGTATAGCCACCATTTGCCAGGTTAGGCCCCAACGGCAACTTGGGAAAGCCTGGGGAAAATGCCAGTATCCATCAGGAGTCACAGCCTATTACTCACTGTAATAGGATCAATCTGATATGGTTCACCATCAATGTGACGACTAAAACAGGGTACTACCTGATGTGATACCCAAACCTCCCCAGCTCTCCCAAATCCACATGTCATACACGTGACATGGCCGAAAGATGTGACAACCTCTTATCAGCAAAAACTAGCGACGTTTTGCAACATGAAACGCCTAGTTGGAAATTCTCTCTAGATGACCTTCATATGTTTAGCATGGAGAGTGAAACACTTGCCCTAATGCTTGCAACGTACCTGCTGAAGCAGTACTGTAAATATATAGCATACTGTATGTGATAAACATTTATTAAATATTACTCATTTTCGTATTTTATCATCTCAAGGGTGTCTGGGATTCACACCCAAACATTCCTATAAAATTACGTGACGTACTTTATTTTGATCCGTTCACACCCCGGTAGCCCAATTAAGATGCCCTAATTAATTTGCACAAAGGGCAGCTGGTCCCCTAGAACCTACACTAAACTATACATTCCACGGCTACCATAATCCCCCATAAAAATCGTAAACAACACCTGCACACAGTAAAATATGTAAAAGCCCTGCCAGACAGTAGTCTCAAGTGTAACGGTAGCGACGGTCCCACAAAACATGTGTATACAGAGAAACCTTTACAGGAAGCATGCACAGAAGCACAGAGGTGTGGCCAAGCCCACCATAGGAAGCAAGCAATACACAGAAAGCATACAGTACCAGGAAAGCATTAGAAAGGCGTAACTAAGTAAGCATAAAAAGCGTAGCAGGAAGCGACGATTGGCAGAAGAAAATGGACAGAAGCACGACCTCCAGTGACGCCCAGGGAGTGGCCAAAAAGGTCGTATAAAAGGAGAAGCAAAGCGTGATTTTTGTTATTATTGGTTAGAATTCTTGGATATTTGAATCCGTCGTTTTGAAACTGCGCTTGTCCCCGTTTTTATATTTGCAAGCAGCCATTTGTACGAAAGCAACTTAAATCAAGGCCCCCATTCGTTATTGTAAGTCGAGACTGCATTTTCGTATTGTCGTATCGACGTCTCAAGCAGCCGTCGATCATTGTATCCGTATCGCCCCGTAATACCGCCCGCGCCCCCATTTGTTCCCCCCGTAACGCCATTGGTTAAAGTAAAGTGCTTCACACAAAATCTGGTCATTACATATTTTGGTGACCATACAGTTACGTTAACCACTGGAACTCCCTGCCCCCAATTAGGTGTACTCTTATCCGGGCATTTAGAAGCATTAGATAATACAGTAGTAATGATTTCCTACAGTAAGACAGTATTCGTTGAAAGCAAACTGGAAATCCCCTCCAACGAGACATTAAGCGATACATTTAAACGAATACAGTGTGAAGCAAAAATTGAAGCATTTAAGCAGAAATCCCAGCGTAAACCAAGAATGACCCACCAAACGCAAGATCATTTAGGAGAAATCGTTAGAGAACAGATAAACGATTTATTTTCAGAACATTTTCGTACCCTACGCACACAATTGAATCAGAATACAGTAAACCCTACCCTAATAGATGATCTAAGAACAGCAAACATTCGTAATAACATGGCAAATAATTTTTACGCCAAACCTACAGTATTCACGGGTGGCGTGACCCAAGATTATGGTGAATGGAATAAACGTTTAGAACAATTCATGGCACTTCAAGGCATGAAAGATACAGACGTACAGTTAAAGTTGGCATGTTTAGAGATTCATTTAGGAGGAGCCGCGTTAGCAAAATTCAAAAGTTTAGCAAATTCCGAAAACCCTCCCCACACATACGAGCAGTATAAAGTCGCATTACAGACATTTTTCCCAAACAATAGAGATAATGAGCTACATCAACAATTCTTACGCGAAAGAAAACAAAAGCGATCAGAAACAGTAACGGAATTCTTATTTGATCTAGAACATCTCGCAACCCTCGCTTACCCTAACTTTAACACAGACGCACGAGAAATGATCATAAAACCCCTCTTTGTAGAAGGCATGCAAAACGAAATCAGGGAAGCAATTAAGTATAGAAGGTTCGCGACTCTAAAAGAAATGTCAGACGAAGCAGCTTACATTGAACAGCAAATTCTTAGAAATGAGTTAAAGTCCAACGCCCTCCCCTTCATACCCCCAAAACCCGAACCCATCTTTTCCCTAACCAAAAATACTGAACAACAGGATCTTTTGCATCAGTTAGAACAACAAGTAAAAGATTTACAGTTGCAGATCAAACAAAAACCTCAACCCCCACAACAGAGTAGCTACAACAATTTCAGTAACAATACTTTCAGCAGGAATAATCCTTACAGGAACAATACCACCCCTAGGCAACCCACATGCTTCCAGTGTGGACAAATCGGACATGTAGCTCGTAATTGTAAATCAGTAGGCACCCGAAAATCATGTGAAATCTGTTTCCGTAATAATCACAGTACACATGATTGTAAAAGCCGATGCATCCACTGCTCCCAAACAGGACATAGATCTGATAACTGCCTTTCAAAACCCTACTCAAATTTTTAATGTTTTTTATGCAAGCAGAGAAGTCATACAAGCAGGTACTGTCCAAATCAACAGAGTCATAATATTCAAAATTGCATTGAGTGCAGGCAACCCCAACCCCTCATGGACATTGATGACCCTGCATTTTACTCAACATTACCCGCCATAACTAACGGCCCTCAGACTACTTTAGGAACAATTATGCCCACTACCCACCGCCGTAGTGACAAATATGTCCTCGACCTGGACATACCCGATTGGCGCGCCACATCACCACCCCCCACGCCTGAAGCCGCAAAAATCAAAAAATCATCGCCCACCATCCCTGTAAGCTACAAGATCCCCCGCAAGCAAGACACCACGTCGCCCACTGCCCCCAAAACTCCATCGAAAGCAGGCCGCAATTTGTTGTCCTTTCTCCACGGCCTAACCCCCGAACTCTACCAATTCCACCCCCGCCAAACACTGCTACCAACCCCCACAAGTAAGCAAATCCAAACCCCATCCCATGACTCAACTTCTAAAGTTTTACAGACTGTTCAGATTGCAAACCGGCCACCCCCCCCCCCCCCAGCTCAAAACCGCAAAAAACCAATGGCCACAGGCCAGAGAGAAAATGTACAATGCCCCGCCGCCTCCAATAACACATTGTATTGGCCGATGTTTTGTATATTTCTTTGTATAGTAATCCCCACATCGTGTAGTGCCCAATTTCAGATCTGTGGAACTTCATTGGGCGGTCACTCAGTCAGCATACCAAAACTCATATCATGCATGCCCCCTTCCACAGTAGATAAACCCATACAGACATTCGGAAAAATCTGTATCCCCTCCACTAAGCCTCACATAACAGATGCATACAAATGCAGTGTCCGCAAATGGAAAATTTGTACTAATACAGGATTTTTTGGCTCAAAAGGTATTGTCTTTGACCAAACCAAAATGCAAAATCTAACCCCGCATGTTTGTAAGGCAATCATTATAGACAAAGAACACAATGGTCAAAAATTATACGAAACTCAACCAGGATTTTGGTCAACAAACAACTCCCTAAGCATAGAATACACATGGTGTTGTACAGACCACTGTATGTCAGTCACTAATGTCATCATAGAAATAGGACAAATAGCATCTTGGAATGGAAAATCTATGACAGGTACTTTAGGTGACCTGGGGTCATGCAAACCGACATCATGTCACAGCTGACGGATCCATTATCTGGAATGAAACAGCATTCGAAAACTTATGCCCCTTTGAATACAAAAATACACATCCCATAAAACTCACGCAAACCCACATGATAATCGAAGAACTACAAGGTGCATTCTCGGTTAAAAACACACTCTTTTCGAACCCCAATTGCCCAGAAATCCAAGACAGCATTCTAACTGAACAAGGCATTATTCTACAATTAGACAAAAGCACCCCACATTGTAACGCATTTTTAACCCCAAAAACCAACGAAACCCATACTACACTCTACGATTTTGATGATTTTGAACCCATTAACGCGAAACTAAACTATCTAGCAGACAAAATCGAGGAATTCGAAATTCAAAATTTCAAAAATGTATGGAATGAATTATGCAGACAGGCACAGCGTCACCTTGATCTCCTATGACAAATTTTGCGCCTTGATGCAACCCTTGGGGCGCATGCATTCCTACAGCGAACCGACATCATAGCAGAATTTGCAGGAGAAGCCCTCACAGTCTGGCCCTGCAAGCAGGTAAATGCATCAAAAATCTTTTACAACCACAAAATCAACCAAACATGCTACAAACTTTTACCCATTCTCCTAGGAACCGAACTCATGTTTTCGAATCCAGGAGGCAACGATTTGACCCCTTTTTCATGAACCATTGACTGCTATCACATGCATGTAGCCCTTTACAAACAGAATAATACATGGGTCAGTGAAACAGGATCCCCGCATGTCACAAATTTACCTTTAGAAATTGTCTGGAACCAAAATTTTTCCCTTTTCCATTTTAACACACCCGCAATTTTTCATGATCAACTTGCAACTATTTCAACCAACTTACTCTTTTTGAAACAATACATTTACAAAACTCATACACTCAAAAACGTTGTTAAAAAACTCGTCAATTACACTGCCCAAATGTCTCTCAATTCCGACACAGTTTACAACATGATCTCAGGCATTGGCCAAGCACTCAGAAATACCCTCTCTGGCGCCGGTCAAGGCATAGAACATGTAATAACTGGTACCACCCAAAGTCTCATGGACGGATTAAACAATTTACTCAAAGGACCCCTACAAATCATTATCAATCTAGCCGTTATTACTGTAGTTATTGCAGGCATCTTTTATTCTTTTCTCATTCTTCGAAAGTATTTCCCCTCTCCCAAGCATCATGCCACACATGAACATGCGTATGAAATACCATCAAACAACAGACATTTACATGCGACCATTCCCCCATCATTTGGCCATGCTCTCTTAGAATTAGCTAATCGTCGTGAGGCACAAACACAACAGAAATACGTCCTTGTCGATATTGATACCCCCCAAACTCCTGCAATCCAACTCATTAATCAAATTCACCAGTCTGCATCAAACAAGCCACCCCAAAATGTACCCGAGAAACATACCCCTCATATTCCAATCACACTTAATGGCAAATTAATCACAAAAGGCATGATTGACACTGGTGCAGTCTACTCACTCATTGATTCACTGATCGCTCAAATTTTACAGTTAGACATGAAACCCCCGCTAGTCCAAACCAAAGCAGCAAATAATCTCCCAATTCATTTTGTAGGGACCACTTTTGTCACAGTGACAGCCCAAATGATTCAGGAAACAATCATGGTCCATGTCCAAAAAGATTGCACAGCAGACATCCTTCTAGGCAAAAACTTTCTCAGTCGATTTTCGGAATACACTATCAACAATCAAAAATCTCAGGTCAAATTTGGCAACGTCATACTACCCTGTGATGGCCTAGAATATAGCCCCCTTTCGACCCGTGTTGGAACCTATCTAGACGAAAAATTAGAATTACCACCCCGTACAGTAACCAAATTTACTGTCCCCTTGCCCAAATCTTACCTACAAGTCAAACAGCTTGAATTGACCCCGAAACCCAAACAGAACCCAAATGTCCATTTCCCAGCTTGTGTCTCTGAAAACCAGAACAGTCGCATACCCATATCGGTCTTAAACACACAGGCCACAGCCCAAACTCTTTACCCTGGAACATGCATTGGTACAGTCTCATGTTACATCCCAAAACAAAATGCTTCCGCTAAAGTAACCCCCTCCACGCAAAACCAGCCCAACCGTTTTGATACATTCACATGGTTAAAAGAAAATGTTAATTTAACCTCCAGTGACCTCACAGAAACCAAGAAAATGCAACTCCTATGCGCCCTATCGAAGTATCCCACATTATATGCTCGATCCAAAATGGACGTAGGTAGAACCACCTTTGTTTCACATACAATTGACACCAATGACTCCCAACCTGTATGCAGGCACCTTTATCGGACTTCCCCAAAAGAAAAACAAATCATACAAGCAGAAGTTGAGCAACTCGCAGCAGCAGGTGTCATAAGCCAAAGCAATTCTCCATGGTTTACCAACACAGTTTTAGTCCCCAAAAAAGATGGAGGCTATCATTTATGCATTGATTTTAGAGGTCTCAATAAAGTAACCAAAAAAGATACCTATCCCTTGCCCCGTATAGACGAAATTCTAGACACCCTTCGTGGAATGAAATATTTTACGTCCCTTGACCAATCCAATGCATATTATTCCATTCTCATAGCACAAGCCGACAGAGAAAAAACAGTCTTTAATTGCTCAGCCGGCCAGTATCAATTCAACTACCTCCCCTTCAGTCTCACCAACGCCCCAGCCACATTCCAAAGGTTAATGGATTTATTCTTTCGAGCTTGCAATGGAACACATGCCTTGTATATCTCGACAATGTCTTGGTATTCGCAGACTCCCATGCCCAAATGCTGGAACGTTTAGACACTATTCTTGCCCGATTCTCACAAGCAGGCCTTAAACTAAACATACAAAAATGCAAATTCTGCCAGCCCCAAGTCCAATACTTAGGCCACGTGATTTCTCAGCAAGGCATTTCACCAAATCCCCATAAGGTACAGGCCATTTATGACATACCCTCGCCCAAAAGCTCAAAAGAAGTTAGGTCATTCCTTGGCCTACCTTCTTATTATCGTAGATTCATCCCAAATTGCTCTCAAGTTTCTAGCCCACTCACATCGCTACTCAAAAAGAATTTGGAATTTTCCTGGGGCCCTGAACAGCAAAACGTATTCACTAAGCTAAAAGAATTACTCAT
The DNA here is from genome assembly GCA_963922205.1 of Romanomermis culicivorax. Taxonomy (NCBI): domain Eukaryota; kingdom Metazoa; phylum Nematoda; class Enoplea; order Mermithida; family Mermithidae; genus Romanomermis; species Romanomermis culicivorax. Next base: position 698,198 of record CAWUHX010000157.1, on the reverse strand, counting down.
TCCTGCCCCAATACTGCAGCATCCCGATTTCACAAAACAGTTTATTCTGCAAACCGACGCCTCAAAACTCGCATCGGCGCCATTCTTAGTCAGCTAGACAGTAAAGGTCAGGATCGATCCATTGCTTTTGGGAGCCGCACACTAAAACCCGCAGAATGCAACTACCGGATAACTGAGTTGGAAACCCTTGCAGTAGTTGAGTTTGTCAAGTATTTCCGCCCCTACCCTTTCCAGCAACATGTTATTGTACACACTGACCATACAGCAGTCCACGCAGTTTTACAAAAGGAAAACCCATCATCTCGCATTGCCCGTTGGGGATTAGCCCTCGCCGGTATTCAACTAGACATTCGACCTCAGAAAGGCCCTGCTAATCGCAACCCAGATGCTGTTTCTCGATTCCCCTCACAGAGAGCAAAGCAATCCTTTGACATTGAGCAACTCGAAACCCGCCCCGAAATATTCACCATCAATTCGGTTCTTGAAGCTGAAGCAACTGAACAAGAAGAGCAACAGAAAAATTTTGCCGAACTCCAACTCACTGATCCGACTGTCAAGAGTATTCTAGCAAAAATTGCCCTAAAACACCCCCTTACTCTGATCAAATTCCCAGTGCATCAAAATATCCTCTCCCGTATAGTCGACAAACAGGCAAAACTATAGATTCCCAAGTCACAAGTCCAGCATCTCATTGCCTCACATCATGAGAGCAAATTCACAGGCCATTTTGCTGCCAGGAAAACTTTACACTTGCTCAGACAAAAATATTTTTGGCCCCAAATGAGCTGTGATATCAAACATTACTGCAAAACTAGCCACCCATGCCAGACACAGAAAGCCCTCCGGCACAAAGTGCATGCAAATCTGGTACCAATTCAGCAGACTGGCCCATTTGATAGAGTCGGTGTTGATTGCATGGGGCCGTTACCCCTCACTGAGGATGGCAACCGATTCATTGTCATCTTCATCGATTATTTCACCAAATATGTGGAGGCATTCCCGACCCCTGACATCACTGCAGCCACTATGGCTAAGTTATTCGTAACCAAAATTGTTTGCCGTCATGGGTCCCCAAAAATCATCCATTGTGATCATGGCTCCGATTTTGTATCCGATCTCTTTTCACGGGTCACTAGTTTATGCAATACTCATACCACCCCATATCATCCCATTGCCAATGGGGAGGTTGGGCGTTGCAACCAAACTCTAGCCACCCGTATCCCCATGTACATCAATTCAAATCATACTGATTGGGATGCTTATCTGCCCTATGCCGTTTTTTCGATCAACATTCATAAAAATGATAGCACCTCGTATCCCCCATTTGAAATACTCCACGATAGGCAAGCTAATCTGCCCTCAGACGCAGCCTTAAATTTTTTCCCCACATCCTACATGGTTGATTTAGACGATTACACCCTTCGTGTAAAATCACATTTTACAGAAGCACTCTCAACCGTGCAGCAAAGTTTACAAAAAGCTCAAGACCACTATACCCGTCAGTATAACAAGCATGCTCAAAACATCCAGTACAAGGCAGGTGATCTTATTCTTTACAAGAATCATTCGTGTAAACAGGGTTGACTCGCAAATTCCTCCCTCGCCAAAATGGGCCCTATACAGTTCAACATTTCATGTACCCCAATGTTACACTTAAACACCCCCATAAGAATATCACATTTACGGTGCATGTAAACGAGACAACCCCTTTCTATCCTCGGAGAGCAACTATCAAATCTACCCCCACACCTCCTCACCCTCGAAAGCCTTGAACGAGGACGTTCAACTCCGGAAGGAGGGAAATGTAACGTACCTGCTAAAGCAGTACTGTAAATATATAGCATACTGTATGTGATAAACATTTATTAAATATTACTCATTTTCGTATTTTATCATCTCAAGGGTGTCTGGGATTCACACCCAAACATTCCTATAAAATTACGTGACGTACTTTATTTTGATCCGTTCACACCCCGGTAGCCCAATTAAGATGCCCTAATTAATTTGCACAAAGGGCAGCTGGTCCCCTAGAACCTACACTAAACTATACATTCCACGGCTACCATAATCCCCCATAAAAATCGTAAACAACACCTGCACACAGTAAAATATGTAAAAGCCCTGCCAGACAGTAGTCTCAAGTGTAACGGTAGCGACGGTCCCACAAAACATGTGTATACAGAGAAACCTTTACAGGAAGCATGCACAGAAGCACAGAGGTGTGGCCAAGCCCACCATAGGAAGCAAGCAATACACAGAAAGCATACAGTACCAGGAAAGCATTAGAAAGGCGTAACTAAGTAAGCATAAAAAGCGTAGCAGGAAGCGACGATTGGCAGAAGAAAATGGACAGAAGCACGACCTCCAGTGACGCCCAGGGAGTGGCCAAAAAGGTCGTATAAAAGGAGAAGCAAAGCGTGATTTTTGTTATTATTGGTTAGAATTCTTGGATATTTGAATCCGTCGTTTTGAAACTGCGCTTGTCCCCGTTTTTATATTTGCAAGCAGCCATTTGTACGAAAGCAACTTAAATCAAGGCCCCCATTCGTTATTGTAAGTCGAGACTGCATTTTCGTATTGTCGTATCGACGTCTCAAGCAGCCGTCGATCATTGTATCCGTATCGCCCCGTAATACCGCCCGCGCCCCCATTTGTTCCCGCTGTAACGCCATTGGTTAAAGTAAAGTGCTTCACACAAAATCTGGTCGTTACATGCTTAATGTACTGCACTGGAAAATGTCTATGTGACCATAAGCATTTTCTGCAGCGATTTCCGCTGTAGAAGTTAGCTTGGGTGTGTCTTAGCTCCGCCCAAGGCATACTGTAGATTACAGGGCCCTTTAAAAGGGCTTGTTTCTTTAGTTTTGCACTCATTTTTGGGCCTAATCGTCTTTGCCTTTTACAGCCTGCATTTCTGCCTTCGCCTGTGTCGTTTTATTATAAATTTACATATTTTGCCTGCATCTTCCGCCTTTCTTAATAAATTTACATATTCGCCTTCGGTCTCCCTTGCGTTGCCCGATACCATAACCCAATCTTAGGAGTTTACCCCGTCGGCTGTTGATCGAGAACCCCCGTCGCCTCCCTGAGGAATGTTTTGTATCATCGCTTGCCAAATCGCATTTGCCGACCCTCCATGCTGAATCGCTTTCGGATTACCATACCTGCTTCACCGTCATCCTTAGGACCCATGTACAACCCTTGACCTCTCGCCCCAGCGCGAAGTACTTTGAGAAGAGGATACAGTGAGTTCTCAGCCGTTATTATTGTTGAGGGTATATTTGTGGGAGTCCTCCTTAAGCCAGTTTTCCCTTGAGAGTACCCTCAGTTAGAAAACCCCTAGAACCCTTAAGGTCAGGGCCAATAAGGGGATTTAGGTTTACAATCGGGTCCCCTACAGTAAGCCATTCCATAGGTGGCACAGTCCCTCATTCTCAGTGAATGAGGACTAGGGATTGCCACCCCTGACCCGGCCGCGTTGTCCATTATTCTACAGCTGAACCCTAGGACAAGGCCGAGGTACACCATAGTTTTTCCTGTGGTAGTATCAGCTGGGTTAGGTTCCTGAAACGAACAACCTTATGGCGCCACCCAATGGGGCCACAGCATGTCACTCACAGTGTCATGGCCGTATTTCCTATGGGATATGGTATGGGTTTACCCATCAATGTGACTGATCACCAATCTACTTAATGTGACATGGCTCATAATTCAGTTAATGTGACAGTGTATTATTAACATGTCTACATGCATGTTTTTGATTCCCTTATTGACTTATTCCCTTTTATATTCTTCTTATTTTGTGCCATTTTTGTTCTTTTTGTTTAATTTTTGCAGGTTGTCTATTTTTGTTCTATTTTTTATCTATCTTTTATTAAATTGTTTCATCTTTTGTTTCTTTATTATTTGTTTTGTTTGGCCTTTACTTCTTAATTATTTTATTCATTTCATTTTATTTGCTCATTTCATTTTGTTTTATTTATTTCTTTAATTTAATTTTTTAGCTCCATTCAAAACAATTTAATCCGGAATCCGTATCATAATTTTTTGTTTCTTTCCATTGTTTTTCGATTCTCCAACTATCTCGATTTTCCGACTGTGTTGATTCCTTGTCTGATGCTATTCTCCGACCGGTTTGATTCTCCGACTATATCGATTTTTGGACTGTTGTGATTGCTCGACTGTTTCGTTTCTTCGTTTATGAATTGTTTTTTTGGTTTTCGATTGTTCGACTTCTTCAAATGTCCGACTACCTCTACACTTACCTAATGTTTTTCGTTTGTTAGGTTTTAATCAATAAAATTGAATTGTCAAACAGAAATTGTTGAAATTAATCATTTTGAGTAAAAATCGGCAATGTTGATCGAAGATTATAGAATATTTATCAGAAATCATTAAATCTTGAAATTTTATGAACCTTAAAAAACCACAATTAATTTTTTTAAAATAAAAATTTATCGAGAATTTGATGTCACGTGCCGATGAATTTTGTTGAACGTCACGTGATTCACATCACATTTTTTTGTTATGTTTTTCGCCACGTTTTGTGTTACAGTAATTTGCATCAATTTTACCTTTCGTTTTTATAATTTTTACATGCATTTTCTGTGTGTACTTTTTATGTTTCGCTTCTGTTTCATTTGCGCACATTTTATTTCCGTTTCGATTTATTATTTTCCATCGCACATGTAGACTACAGTATGTACCCACTAGTCAAGAATTTCCGTTAGAGATAAGCTCTCCGAGCTCATCGCTGTAATTCGAGCACAACGTGCACCTCTTATCAGTAAAAACTAGCGACGTTTTGCAATGTGAAACGACTAGTTTGAAATTCTCACTAGTTGATGTTCCTATGTTAAGCATGGAGAGTGAAAACTCGCCCCAATGCTTAACGTTGTGAACTGGAAAATGTCTATGTGACCATAGGCATCTTCTGCAACGATTTCCGCTGCAGAAGTTAGCCTGGGGGAGTGTTAACTCCACCCAAGGCATACTGTAGTTTATGGGGCCCTTTAAAAGGGCTTGTTTTGTCATTTTTGTGTCCTGTCTTCGACTCTAATCGTCTTGTTGCATTTTAGCCTGGGTTTTGCATTTGCCGTTTGTTGCCTTATTATATTAATTTACATATTTCAACTGCGTTCGCCACTCATCAAATAAATTTGCATACTCTCGCCTCTGGCCTTCGTTTACCTTACCAGTTACAGTGACCCGACCGTAGGAGCTCACCCCATCGCCGTTGATTGAGAACCTCCGTCGCCCTCCTGGAGGAAACGCTTGATACCACCGCCTGCCGACCCGTAGCCGCATTACTGTTTACGCCAAATCACTCCAGATTCTCGTACCTGCTCACCACCATCCGTAGGACCCATGCGTTGACCCCAGAACCCGTGGCCCAGCGCCGTGTACTTTGAGAAGAGGATTTAGTGAGTCTTCTCAGGGGTTATTATTGTTTAGGGTATATTTGTGGGAATCTCCCCTAAGCTAGTTTCCCTTGGAAGTACCCTCAGTTGAGAAAGCCCTCAGACCCTTAAGGTCAGGGCCAATAAGGGGAATTAGGTTAACAATCAGGTCCCCTACAGTACACCATTCTGCGAATGGCACCATCCCTCATTCTCAGTGAATGAGGACTAGAGATTGGCACCCCTAACCCGGCCACATTGTCCATTATTCTACAGCTGAACCCTAGGACAAGGCCGAGGTACACCATAGGTTTACCTGTGGTAGTACCAGCTGGGTTAGGTTCCTGAAACGAAGAACCATAACGGAGCCACCCAACGGGGTCACAGCATGTCACCTACAGTGTCATGACCATGTTTTCTATGGAATATGGTATGGGTTTTCCCATCAATGTGACTGATCACCAATTTAGTTAATGTGACATGGCTCCCCATTTCGTTTAATGTGACATTGAAAAAAATGTTGAAATTTAATGAAAATATTCAAAAATACTGGATTTTTACCAAAAAGTATTCAAAATTCTGAAATTTTTTTGCTCAAAACTTCAAAAATTTAAAATTCGAAGAATCTCGAATTTTGAAAAATCTCGAAATTAAATAAATTTAAAAATTTCTAAAACTTCAAAAATTTGAAAATTCAATATCTCGAACATACTGAAAGTGTGAAATATTTCTAAAATTTTAAAATTTAATAAATTTAAGAATTTAAATATGTGAAGAATTTCAAAATTTAAAAAAGTTTCAAAATTTGAAAAATTTCAAAATTTAAAAAAGTTTCAAAATTTGAAAAATTTCAAAATTTTAATTATTGAAAATTAAAAATAAAAAATTTGAAGAAAAATGTTTTTAAAAACCTGATTTTTATATCTTTTTTTAGTGCAGTAATTATGAATTTTCATCAAAAATTGTTGAAATTATTCACCCCGATAAGCAAAACGTATATGTATATTTGATGCTTCAATTAATCGGCCATTGAGAATCTGGTCGAGGAATCGAGTCAGTCGAGGAAATGGTACTTAAAAGCAGTCGAACAATTGATAAAGTCGAAGTATTGCTATCAGTGGAAGAATCAAAATAGTCGAAGAAACACAACAAAACGACCATTCTATTTTTAGTAGTTTTGCATAGGTCGGAGAAACAACAGTCGAAGAATTGACATGGTCCATGAATCGAAACAGTGGGAGAAACGACATGGTCGGATAAATGTGTAAAGTACCTGCTAAAGCAGTACTGTAAATATGTAGCATACTGTATGTGATAGACATTTATTAAATATTATTTCATTTTCCTATTTTATCGTCTCAAGGGTGATTGGGATTCACACCCAAACATTCCTATAAAATTACATGGAGTACTTTATTTTGATCTGTTCACACCCCGGTAGCCCAATTAAGATGCCCCAATTAATATTGCACAAATGGCAGCTGGTCCCCTAGAACCTACACTAAACCACACATTCCACGGCTACCGTAATCCCCCATAAAAATCGTAAACAACACTTGCACACAGTAAAATAAGTAAAAGCCCCGCCAGACGGTAGTCTCAAGTGCAACAGTAGCGACGGCCTCATAAAACATGTGTATTCAGAGAAACAGATACAGGAAGCATGCACAGAAGCACAAAGGTGTGGCTAAGCCCACCATAGGAAAAAGCAAGACACAAAAAGCATGCCGTACTAGAAAAGCGTTAAAGGGTGTGACTAAGTAAGCATGAAAAAGCAAAGCAGGAAGCGACCATGGACAGAAGCACGACCTCCCGGGACACCCAGGGAGTGGCCAAAAACGTTCGTATTTAAAGAGAAGCAAAGCCTGATTTTATGATTATTATTGTAATTCTTCGTTTTCAATCCACGCTCGTTCCGTTTTTATATTTGCAAGCAGCCATCTTTTCGAAAGCAATTAAACCGAGGCATTATTATTATATTTGCAAGTGAATGCAACGTTCATTTTTGTATATTCGACGAATCAAGCAATCCTCGAACCCGCCGTAATCGTATTATTGACTTGCCCACGCCCCCCTGTTCCGTTATAGCCGTTTCCGCCCTAACGTCCAATTGGTTGAAGTAAAGTGCTTCACAAAATCTGGTCGTTACAAATGCCTCACAATTTTTTTTCAAACCTTCTGCAAAAAATTTTTCTGACATATTTTTTAGTGATTTCGGAATGGTCTGTTCATGCATAGCTCAACTGCAACTGAAGCACAGAAGCATGTGAAACTTGAATAACCATATGCAGCTAAAAATTAATTCTCAACTTGCAAAAACGGTTTTAAAACACCTAATTTGCATATTTAATATAAAAATGATATGTGCGTTTACTCTAACGAATAGAAGTTTTTACTATTCGCTGTATTGAGAGATTCGCTGTTTTAAGAATCCTCTTTTTCGAGACATCGCTGTTTTTAGAATCACTGTTACTGAGTCTCGCCATTTTGAGTTTCGGTGTTGTGTGTTTCACTGAATGAGGGTGAAACCTCTTGAATCCGCTCACTCGCGACCTGTTGTAGTTTAATTTCGTTGGGATTTTGGGAATGAAGGCAGGCAGGAGAAGATTCCAGAATTCGTCCTTAATGCACCTATTTCCAACACCCACGCTTACCCCATTAATTACTTAGCTAATGTACTTAAACCTGACAATGCTTACCTATTACATAATGTAAAAGTGGAGAGAACCTTCTCCTTACTTTTATCTAACACAAAATAAACACTTACGCATATAACCAATGAGTAGGCGAGATAACATAAAAAAGCCCTCATGCCGGGAAAAAACAGTATATTTGCGCATGGGGAGGCAAGCTAGTGGCGAACATAGAACACACAATTAATAAAGAGCAAACCCAACACACGCATACAGTAAGACGCCTCTCAATGGTCTACGTGGCTCACTCCACTTTGGACTTGCACACCTCTTCAAACGAATGACAAATTTCGAAAAAATCTTACAAATCAGCAGAAACACACTACAACACCCCTCCCCCCTAGCGGTAGATCCCCTTAAGCCATCGTTGTTAGACAACCAAAACTTGCAAGGGGAAGGGACTCTGCCACTACAGGCCATCACCAGGGTGGCTGAATGGGTCTTTGGTAGCACACAGCGGGGCGGACTGAGTCGTTGTAGTGTTTTGAGCCAATTTGGGCGGCGTGTAGGATGAGACCTCCCGCTGCAGTCCGCAATTAGCGAGACCGAACTGCACGGCAACACCGGGGCCAGTGTTGTCACTCTGTCCGCACCAGCATACAGGTCCATGCGGATGGGAGGGTGAGGCCGGCCACTATGGTTATGGCGAAAACAAAGTGTGACAAAGTGGCGGAAACACACTACAACAGACCTTCATCAAAATTCACTAAAGTATCTAGACATTAATTAGAAAATAGAAATTGTACAACTTTATGATCGAAACTGGTAAAGTTACAAAAACTCAGAATTGATGTTTTCTGATGGAACCGTACTGTAATCTTGGAAATCAGCCTCAAGGAAGCCTGAAGACCCCAAATACAGTGACACAGGTGAAAATTAGTTTCAATTCAAGTCGCAAGTGGAAAACTTTTTACTTGTCCACTGTAGACTTGGAAAGATGACAGCGTTCGGGAAGATTGGGGACAATTTCGATTACAGTAATAAGCCTACTAATTTTTAGGGTTGAACTCACTTTCATTTCCAATTTTAAAATAAATCGACTGAAAAATTGCAAAAGTAAGCATTATTGCATGCTTCTACGGTTTTATAATTGCCAATTTTTTGAGTAGAAAAATCTATAGTAGAAGCTATCCACGAATGTTTTTGACGACTAACTTGTTATCTTTTTTCGACTACTTGCTAGCATTTCATAGAAAATGTACTATTAATTTGGAAGATATAATAATTATCATAATTTTCTTTATTATTCAACAAAAAACAAAGAAAAAACAAAATGCAATTCAAATTTGTATCACAGTAAATAATGCCGGAAAGTGTGGTTCAAGCTGAAAAAGAGTAACGAATATAGATGCGGTTTTAGGACAAAATTGGACTTTTATGCACCTTAGACTATGATACTTTTTCCACGTTTTTTAAACATATTTTGTCTATGTTTTACACACACTAGTCTTAGGCTTAGGCATGCATAGGCTTGGACTTAGGCTTGGGCCTAGGCATAGGCTCAGCCTTGGCTTGGGCTTAGGCTTTGGCTTTGGCTGTGGCTTTGGCTTTGGCTTTGGCTTTCGCTTTGGCTTTGGCTTTGGCTTTGGCTTTGGCTTTGGCTTTGGCTTTGGCTTTGGCTTTGGCTTTGGCTTTGGCTTTGGCTTTGGCTTTGGCTTAGGCTTAGGCTTAGGTTCAGGCTTGGCCTTGGGCTTAGCCTTGGGCCTGGCTTAGGCTCAGCCTCGGCTTGGACTTGGCCTAGGCGTGGGCTTGGGCTTGGGCTTGGGCTTGGGCTTGTACCTGGACTTAGGCTTGGGCTTAGGCTTAGGTTTAGGCTTAGGCTTAGGCTTAGGCTTGGGCCTAGGCTTAGGCTCAGCCTTGGATTTGGCTTTGGCTTTGGCTTTGACTTTGGCTTTGGCTTAGGCTTAACCTTGGGCCTAGGCTTAGGCTCAGCCTTGGCTTGGGCTTGGCCTAGGCGTGGGCTTGGGCTTGGACTTGGACTTAGGCTTGGGTCTAGGCTTTGGGCTTAGCGTTAGGCTTGGGCTCAGCCTTGGCCTTGGGCTTAGGCATAGGATTAGGCTTTGGCGTAGCCTTGGGCTTAGGCTTGGCCATGAGCTTAGCTTTGGGCCTAGGCTTAGGCTCAGGCTTGGCTCAGGCTCAGGCTTGGGCTTGCCTTGGGCTTGGGCTTAGCGTTAGGCTTAGGCTCAGGCATAGGATTAGGCTTTAGCTTAGCCTTGGGCTTAGGCACAGGCTTAAGCTTAAGCTTAGGATTACTTATAAGTAAAAAACTTGGAAAAAATTCAAAAGGCAATAATGCGCATAAGTAGCGAAAACTTAATAGTACTGCGAACTTGCGATCGGGAATTCTATCATTAGCATCTTTTGTATTTCTTACTCACTTTCGTATGGCTTCTTCATTGCTTGATTTCCCCTTAAAAATTAAGATAGACGCACATTGGGTTGAGCAAAAACATGTCTATAGTTTGTTCTTTTTCAAATGCTTGTTGATGAAAAAGTGTGGGAGGCTAGCAGTATAGTCTGTTTTCTTGAAATGCTCCCAAAATAAATCCGGGAAGCAAGTACTATTTTATTTTCTTGCTAAGCTCTACGTGTCATATGGGACTTAAAAAATTGTCTCAACACTCAAGTCATAATCACAAAATTTTTAAGTAGAAAATTCAACAGTTAAAAGTTCATGGTTAGAGGACTTTCAAGTCTGTGTATATTTGCGTCATTTTTCATTTTGGGAGCATGAAAAAACCTATGGTCCACATTTTTTAGATTTTCTGCGAAAGTGCGTTCTATACATGTATTGGAATACTCAAATAACCTTGTGAGTTTTGAGAGAAGAAAATTCTGCAGTAAAAGCTCCACGTGAAGGATTTTCGCGATGACATGAATTTTTGCGATTTTTCAGTTTAGGAGAAAAAATAGACTATAGATCAGCTTGCATGCAATTTCATTATGACATTAATAGATTTTGAGTCACACATTTTACCAACTTTTTTCTGTCTTTACTTATGCTTTATGTCCTACAGTACATCCGAATAGAAGATCAACAGACTGTAGTCTTCCAGTACAAAAACTCAGTTGGGGTACTGTATATTGTTTCATCTATACCCTGAATGCCATAAATGAACAAGACAAGATCAGCATGTTTTTCAAGTAGTAGCTTACCGTCCTCGGACAACTTCTAAAAATTCTACACTAAACGCATTGTGCAAAGAAATTTTGATCCCCCGTGCAAATTTTTGTCATTTTTCGACCTCACGACTATTTCACAAAAACGCAGATTATATATTTTGATTTTTTTCCTAAATTCTCATACAAAAATATTCTTTTGCGTCACCAAAATCTACGAAATGCAATAACTTTAAATCTTGCTGACGTCAATTGTCCGCTCACACATCAATACTTACGGCGGATCGTAGAAGCAAGCCATCGTGTAGGCCAAGAAGAATCGGGAATCGGACGTTTTTTGATCGGTCAAACATTGCGAAATGGCGCAACCGACTTTACTAGTCGACGACCAGACCAACTTTGTGAAAATGAAGATTGCTTGCCAATTATATGAAAGAGTGGGCGAAAGGTCAAATTTTATGACTCGTCCAAAAAAGTACCCTAGCAGTGACTTTTTGTGAAACGAATTTAGTAACAAACGATTTTTCGACGTGTGTTACCAAAAAATGGTTCGTGACCATACATGCACATAGGGGGGGGGGGAGTCGGGAGGAGATAAACCCCCCCTACCTGAGACCTTGAACACCCCTATCTGGTCTGAAAAAAATCGTGAAACACCTCTTCCTGAACATTTTCGATGACAGTATTTTGTTGATTTTGATGCATATTTTGTATAAAAATATGATTAAGGAGCTTTTTTCTTGTCTTTTTGCTCACCCAACCCCACTCCCTCTCGATGAAAAGTCCAGGGACCCTCCCTCCTGAAAAATTCTTGTCGTAGAGGTCTGTTTGTGACCCGTTACTCCGAACATCCGGTTACATCGAATTATGCATCAAATTCCTCCTACCTGGAACAAGGTCATTTGTGTGAAAAAGAATTTTAGCATCCTGTTACCATGGATGTTTAATTCAGCCTATGCCTCACCTTGAGAAGCTTAAGTCTTAGTCTCACTTAGCCTTAGCTTAAGCGTAAACTTAAGGCTTAGCCGAAGGCTAAACCTAGGCTTAAGCCTAAGCCACGATACTAAGCCTAAGTCTGAGCCTCAGCCTTAGTCTTCAACTAAGCGTGAACCTAAGCCTAAGCCTAGGCATTAGCCTAAGTTTCCCTAAGCCTGAGCTTCTGCCTCCTCAGTCCCTTGGGTAAGCAAAAGTCCTTACCTTGGTCAAAGCGTGAACCTGAACTTGAGCCTGAGCCTTAGCCTAAGCCTAAGCCTAAGGCTAAGGTTGAGTCATAAGCCTAAGCCTAAGCCAAGCCTAAGGTAGCCTGAGCCTAAGTCCTAGCCTTTGCCTGAGCATGAATCGAAGCATATGCCTAAGCCTAAGTCAAAGCTTAAACTTGAGCCTAAGCCTACGCCCAAGTCTAAGTCAATGCCTAAGTCTGACGCTAAGCATGGACCTAATCCTAATCCTATGCATTAATTTGAGCCTATGTCCAAGCCCATATGTGAAGCCTTCAGCCTGAGACTAATTTTGAGCTTGCGTGCCTAAGCATGAAGCTTAGCCAAAGCCTGGGGCTAAGCCTAAGCCTAAGCCAGATCCTGAGCCTAAGTCATAGCTATTGGCTAACCCTGAACCAAATCCCAGGCCCAAGTCTGAGCCTAAACTTCAGCCTAAGTCTAAGTCATAAGCCTATGCCGAAGTCTAAACCCAGGTGTGAAACTCTTAAGCCGAAGCCTCATCCTAAGTCTGAATAAGTGCCTTCGCCAGAACGTGAACCTATGCCTTAGCCTTAGCCCAAGTTCTAGTCTGAGCCTAAGTCTGAGCCTAAACGCAAGTCCAAGCCTAAGCTTGAGCCTGAGCCTACACCTGAGCCTAAGGTTTAGTCCAGGCATGCACGTCAAAAATTTTCCAGGGGCAGGGTCCTTGGACTCTTTATCCAGGGGAGGGGTTGGCGAGCAAAAAAACAAAAAAGTCCCGAAAGCTTGTTTTTTATACAAAATTTGCACAAAAATCATCAAAAAAGCTGCCTTGGAAAAATTTAAGGGGGCGGGGGTGTTTCACGACTTTTTTGGGCCACGGGGGTAGCCAGGTCTCAGATAAGGGGGTTTACCCCCCTATGTGCATGTATGCTCGACTCTAATTGGACATTAAAAATATGAAATATGACGAGGTCAATAGATGATTTATAAAGAGATGCAAAAAGTGGCTTGATGCAGAAAAAAACGGACGTGCATAAAAATTTCACATTCTGAATTGAATATTTTCAGAATTTAAATTTCCTGCGCCTGAAACTGTAAAACCCTCAAAGTTTTTATGCCCAAATCTCGGCAGTAAATTTTTATGTACAAATCGAAACAGTTTTAGGCTTTTACCCAGGAAAAATTGCTCAACTTTAAATTTTTTTACAAAAATCTTACAAATTTTACATATTTTTGTATTTGATACCATAAAACCCTTTAATCTTTTTATACACAAAACCCAATAGTTTTACTCATAGAAAATTCTGCAACTTTAAAAATTTTTCCAAAAAATTTGACGTTTTAAAAAATATACAGTTTCAAAGTTTACTTTACAAAAGCTTGTAAAATTTTGTAAAAAAATTTCTGTCTATAGTGAAGCGGAACTTTGCATGTTAAAGTGTATAGCATTATTTTCTACAGTGATGTGAAATTTTGCATGTTGAAGGATCGACTGTACTTTCTACACCAGGCATGCACGGCAAGAATTTTCCAGGGGGAGGGTGCTCGGACTTTTTAGGAGGGGGTGGGAGTAGGTGAGCAAGAGAAATATGTTCTGTTTTTCATGTTTGTTCAAAGGATGTTTTTTGTTCAAAAAGTAATTAAAAAAAACTTTCTTCAGAAATATTCAGGGGGATGTTTGCCGATTTTTTCTGGTCAGGGGGGGTGTCCAGGGTTCCAGGCAGGAGGGTTTACCCTGTACCCCCTATGCGCATGTATATTCTACACACCCTGGATTGCTCCATATTTTATATTAATTTGGATAGAATACCCGTACTTTCTATGTCCCCTATAGTGCCCTACATGTTATAAGTGACACATTTTAAGCCTATACTTATAACATGCCTACGTTTTGTGTATCCCTGTCACTTCCATTCTACGATTTCTCTGAAGTATCAAAAGATGATTGGGTTGCTCAAGTGCCCATGCCCGATCTACAACCACGAGATGTTATGTCATGTGCATCGTGGCCAACCCAAGGAATTCTGCTCTGATCTTTACTGCAAGAGCCCACAAAAGTCAGCTTGACCATGTAAAGAATGGCTTAAGATCGAATCTCAAAGAAATTTTCTATTTTAGTTTTATTGATCTTCGCATATTTACCTGTGCGGTCAAAAGTGGGATAAATTAGCAAATTTTACTTTAGAATTGTTGTATGAAAATTTCGAATCCTGATTACTGTTATACAGGGTGAGCCAAAAAAGGCGATCGGTACAGACCTTCATAGCTTTAAAATGGGTAGAGCTTTTTTGATGCGGTTTCCTGCCGTCGATGAATAAAACATCTGGCATAAAAACTGCAAAGTTTCAGCCAGATTGCTCCAATATTAACTGATAAGAATCAGAAACACTAAACGTCAGTTTTTTTGGAAATAAATTTTGAAAAATTGACAAAAATTTCCAAAATCAACATGCTTTACAACAGAAACGTCGTGACCCGACAATTGAGCGCCGGACAATTGAGCGCCAGACAACTGAGCGCCAGATAACTGAGCACCGACAACTGAGCGCCGACAACTGAGCGCCGACAACTGACCGCCGACTATTTCATGTCAGATAAATAACCCAATCAGTTTGAAGTAACTATTTTGCATTTAGGCTTAGGCTTAGGCTTAGGCTTAGGCTTCGTCATACGAATCAAAAATGACCATATTTGTTTGATTCATAATATTAGATGTATGGACATACATACATTATGGTAGATAATCATTGTGGTAGATAATCACTGAAATGCTAGTATTCCGTAGCACTCAGTAAATGAAAAAAACGCTCAATTATAATGCATTAAATAGTCGGCACTCAGTTGTCGGCGCTCAGTTGTCTGGCACTCAGTTGTCGGCGCTCGATTGTCGGGGCTCAATTGTCCGGCGCTCAGTTGTCGGCGCTCATTTGTCTGCGCTCAGTTTTCTGCGCTCAGTTGTCACGGTGCTCAATTGTCCGGCGCTCAGTTGTCGGCGCTCAATTGTCGGCGCTCAATTGTCTGGCGCTCAATTGTCGGTGCACCCAGAAACGTACAATAGCTCCAATCACGAGAACCTTATAACAGCTGGAAACTACAAGAGGTCCATTCTAGCGAGTCCAACTTTCTGTTTCACCAATAACTTTAATTGTTTTTCGGTCTGGTCAATGACAGATTTGATTTTGTTTTGATTTTTCTTTTTTCCAATTTCAAGACAAAAGCTTTGGCGAAATTTTTCCCCATATTGAAACAAGTAGTTAATGACTTTAAATTACGTGTAACTCACAAATCTGGGTGATTTTTGAAGTATCATTGTGTGTAAAAAGCTTTACAAAACCTTTCTCACAATAGGACAACTATTAAATTGATTTTACAATTTTTACTTTTTCAAAAATGACCACTTTTACTAAATTTCTGTTTGTACTAAATTTCTGTAACCATAAGCGCTAGAATGATAAAAATTAATCTTTATAACAAAGATAAGCAGAGCATTCTAATGAAACAATCCGCATTAAAAAAGTTTCATCCGTTCAAAAGATATGGAAGTCAGCACGGGTCGCCTTTTTTTGGCTCACCCTGTATATTCGAATCAAAAGTTCTCAAAATTCTCAGCTCTACATAAAATCATACCATAAAAATACCTGAGTATAATGCCCGCAATATTTATTTTTTCGGCATTTATCCGGATATTTAAAATAGATGTATTCGCCGAACCATTGTTCCATAGTCTTATAAACTACGCTTTTCAATTGATCTTGTTCTTCGATTGGATTGAATAATGGAGCGATAAAAATATTTTCTCCATAATTTAGAGTGCGATTTTTGATTTTGTTATTTTTCTTGGTCGCTTCTTGGTTGTCGTTGATGTATAATTTCGAAGTTCTCGATAGTATACACTTGTCGGCCCATTGTTTTGCTTTCGAAGCCAAAATGTCGTCCCAAATCTGTTTGAAGAAAAAAAAGTATTTTACAAAACATTATGGTTTACATAAATTTTATTACAAAAGCCAGATTTATGTGTAAGCGAGATCATGTTGATCGAAGAAAAAATTCTTTATCAAATGGCTTGAATTTTATTAAAAAAATTTAAACATTATTCTAGAATGTATCACCATTGGTTCCATAGTCCTCGCTTTTGGTTGATTTTTGATCCTGCCGTGAAGAATTTTTCGTCGAAAGTCATTATGCGCTTGAACAACAAAATTCGACAAATCTTGATCAAAAGTGAAATCTTTGATCAATTTGGCATCGTTCGAATGAGTATCTAAGAACATTCCAGGAGTCTTGCGACATAAACTTTGAAAAATTTAATGGAAACTTACTCATTTGAAATAGTACGAAAATAGAAATAGAAACGCTGACGTACATTTTGTGGCAGTTTTCGTGAGAATGAATGAAAGATAAGTTTAAGTTTAGTTCTGCCCTTCTTTAAAATGTAGGTCGACCGCAGCTGACCATTGGTTAACGTGACTTGAAAAATGACCCATTTCTGAGAAAATGGTCTCATCCATCGTTGTCATCTAGAGAAATTCCCTAAAATTGTGAAACCAGGCACAAAAAATGAGAGCCCACTAGGCCAGATTTGTCAATTTTTCGGCACCAACTGATTAACCTCACTGAAATTTTAACGTTCGAAAATTATGAAAATTCCGAAAAACACCCGAAAAAATGAAAGATTTTTTGCAGCATTCCAGCACAAAATGGCCCACAAATTACCAGAGACAGAAAACTGCACTCAGTTTGGTTCATGCAGTTCATTATTCCTTTCCCACAGAGATGCGCAACGTTTTGAACATGTTGGCGATGTACTTAAGTTGGCAGTCATCTCACCATTTATGCAAAATTGAATATTGGGCGAAACCACAATATAACAAGAAAGCAATTTATTTAGTCTGATGTGCATTGCATCACCCCATTAGTTTGTTATTATTCTGATTCCAACCAATAAATGGGGACAGCAGGGGTCATGTGTTAGGCTGCTGTGGGGTCAAGATGATCTAACTGTGTTGTATTTGAAAATAAGTCAGGGCTCTGGGCTCTGAGTTCAGGCAGGATTGGGATTCCAGGATTTGTCCTTAATGTAGGTATTTCCCACGCCCACGCTTATCCGATTAACATAATTAATTGTACTTAAACCCGACACTAATAACCCTACCAATTAAGGAAAAGATGTTTCCTTAATTGTCTCCCCAATTAGATATAAACTGGAGAGGAGAGACCTTTCTAATTTTATCTTACAAAATTGAAAAACACTTACTTACAAGCACAACGCGGCGAGAATACAGACGATTCACTCCCACGCACTGGGAAGAAAAAACAAATAAAGATGTGCATGTGGGGGAGGTGGCGAGTAGAGATAAAGTGGCCAACAGGGCACACATTATAACCAAAAACATATAAGATAATATATATGAATGAGAGAGCCAGCGCAAGCCTATCGACGTGTGCTACAGTAAGATGACTGTTGATGGTCAGCATCGCTCACTCCACTTGGCACTTGCGGGCCTTATTCGCGGATTGACGAAAAATGACAAAATCGGCGGAAACACTCTACAACAACTGGCCTTTGGATTTATATTTATACAAAGGAAGCTGCAACAGTTCTGACCACAGGCTAGCAAAATACAATAAACCAAAACTCTCTCACAGGCAGTGTTTTTTTTTAGCGTCACATCCGTTAGCGCTGGCACTAAAAAAATGTTTACGTTCATTTTTCATTAGCGCAAAAAATTTTCATTAGTGCTGCGCTAAAAAAACACTGCTCACACGGTTCACCAGGTACACTCCAGTACTTCACCAAACCTCAGGCAGAACACCTTGGCACGTACTTCAGGAGCTCCTACCCAAGTCTCCAATCCTAATCTTAAGAAACCTTCCTCTATGCTCACAAAACAATACAAGTTACTGTATAAGCCTTGTATTGGGAAAACAAAATGGCATCATCAATAGAATAATAACACAAAATATAGTAGAGACGAATGGCAGTGATGCTTCCATAACAACTTTTCAATAATCATCATAAAACAAAAACACACGAAACAGTGGCACTACAAATCTATGCTAATTTGTCTTCTTTTCTTGCCACTTTTTGCCGCGGTGGCGTCCACCGCTTGTGCGCTGATGCCAGAAGCTGAACACGTGCACCCACAATGACCCCAACACATGGAGCTTAAGTTTGAGCTGGAGCTTAAGCCCGTCTTCATTAAGCTGGAGCTTCTGTCTGTATTACTAAAAGTTAAGCTGGTGCAGAGCAAGAGATGCAAGTTAAGCGGCAGCTTAACTACATTCTCGTATCTTTTGAGTGGAAACTTGAGATGGAACTTGGTTAAGCTACAGCTTAACATGGTATTACAAAGAAGTTAAGCTGCAGCTTAGCGAAGCTGTTGCTGAGCACCAGATTAAGCTCCAGCTTAACCCTTTATATGTTTTGCATTGGAAGTTAAGCTGTAGCTTAACTTTTCGTGTCAACATTTTCTTCTACCTCTACCATGTTCATTAGTTTATTGTGTCTCTACTATGTTTATTATCTTCGGTGTGCATAATCCGACCATAGTACCTGGTACCTATATGCATTGAACATATAGAAAAATACTAACATGGATAGCAAATGTGTATAAATAAAGCGATTAGTCGTTATGGATTTTCTAGGAAAAGTTTCACAACTTTTTGTCACTTTTTTGCTTTTGTCCTTGCTTTTTATCACATAGTTTATTGATCTGATTACTCATCGATCCTCTTGCTGATCTTTTTAATGTGAACGAAAAAAGAAAAATAAATTCATGAAAAATGTGATTTCTACAAATTCTGTCTTGACGTTCTTCTTCATGAAGCAATATAACCCAATGACCAGCCATTATCATATAACAACATGAAATACGAAGTTAAGACAGCTGCCCCCCAGTCTTAATTTTTTCACATTAAGTTGCAGCTTAAGCTCTAGCTTAACTTTCTTAATACTGGCCAGATTTAACCTCCAACTTAACAGTTGAACAAACTTAAGTCTGAGACTTAAGTTTGAATCTTAAATCTCCTGCTCAGCTGCAGCTCAACAATTTTTTAGTAATGCTGGCCAAGTTGGAGCTTAACTTTTTTTTATGCATTATAACGTAGTAGAGACTTAAGTTGCATATTAAGCTCCAGCTTAAGTCGCAATAGTAATTCTGCCTCAGTTCTTCATTATTCTACACAATTTTATACTATTGTTAAGAAACACAAACACATGACTGCCATAGAATTTTATTTTCAATTAATCTTTCAAACAATAAAACTGAATATTAATTTTCAATATATGAACCATTGTTGTCAACGATTTTTTGCCATCTAGTGAGCAACATTTATAGGCTGCACTGGTGAAATGTGGAAAATTTTGAGTCCAAAAATTCTTGTAAACTAGTTCAGACTTCATCTTCAGTAAATGACTTTTGCTTGAAGTGATTTTGCAACACCTGAAAATGATAATTGTCTGATGGAGCAATGTCCAGAAATATACGGGATGGGGCAGCAATTGTAACGACCAGATTTGATATTGGTTGGTTCTCAGCCTAGATTCTACAATACTTTTACTTGCTGAAAAAATGGCGATGGGGGACAACGGCGATAAAGGGGGCAGGACAATTATATAACAATAAACAAAGTTGACGATCGCTTTTGTCATCGATAATACACAATGAATGCTTGCAAATTATACCACCTTTCACGCTTGCATAGAATATATCAAAATCTCGATAAAAATCTACATAAAATCTGTCTTTTTCCCCGTTTTCTTGTCTTTTATATCACTTCTTTGATCCACGCCCTCGCAGTGTGGGAGGTCCGCTTCCGTCAGCTCGCCTAACCCATCGCTGCTTCACTTACCTGTTTCCACCCACTGTATGCTTCTTTCGCCACGCCTCTTGCTTTAATTTACTCCTAATTTCCACGCTTACATGCCTTTTAACCTACAGTATGCTTTGCGGCCTATGTTTTTTAGTTTTTCATGTGTTTTTCGGTTTTCCATGCATTCCTCCTAAATCTTCTGTCTGGGTCGGGATTTCTGTACTTTCTACATGGGCAGGTGTGTTTACGCGTTTTGGAGGGGATTATTGTACCTACAGAATGTGTATCTTCATGTGCATTACGAGGGCCAGGTGCCAATGTGGAAATAATTATGTGCGTCTTTAATTGGGTCAATGGGGTGTGGGATGATCAAAATAAAGTGCTTCACATGAATTTATAAGAATGTTTGGGTGTGAATTCCAGACACCCTTGAGACGATAGATTAATAAATGAAAATATATCTAATAAATGAATATCACATACTGTACAATCTGTATTTACATTAATGCTTCAGCATGTACGTTGAACAATCACTAATTTTTTCCATGACCGTTTTTTGCCCTATGTGGACATGCATTGTCGTGGAGCAAAATGACTCCTTTTTGACTTGCAGGAGCTGTTTTTTGCGAACCAATGCTTTTTGCGGGCAATCAGGTTTAGCTGTATTGATCTCAGCAATGATGCTTAATCCAGCCAGAAGAAGATGGGAAGAGACGATGCCTTGAATTGACCACAATACACAAAACGTTATCTTTTTGAGATGTGATTGGGGCCGTGGAACCAGATCTGCTTTTGCCCCCTTTGAAACCCATTGACGTTTCTGAATTATGTTGATGTATAGAACCTACTTTTCACCTCCTGTAATGATTCAGTCAAAAACAGGGTCAATATTGAACTGTCAAAGCAATGAATATAGCACTTCCCCACAAATTACATTATGGTGTGTGATTGATCTTCCAACTCTTTGCTCTCTGTACAAAATCTGGCAAACTAGCAATGGACTGTTTGGGCAGAAACATCACCTTTCCCATAAGTCTTTAGTATATTTTTAACACCTTCTCCCTTATTTCTTCCTAAGCAGAATTCCTAACGTATGGAATAACAAAAATGATACTCAGTGTGAGGTGTATCAATTTGAACAAAAAATCAGCAAACCAGGAAGGAAAAAAGGTGGGAGAAATGTATAGGGAAGGTTCCCTCTAGCTGACATTGGAATAGTCATTACTTTATTGGTTTAGAATCTTGCTAAAATTAGCATAGAAAGCAATGTTTATGTTGTGGTCATATATTCCTTAGCTTCCCAATATATTAGTATTTTTACTTTTTCTCAGGCAGCAATAAGACAATAAGTGTTGGCACCAGAACTTTAAAAACATAAAAATTAATTTACAGTAACCAGTCTGTTTTCTCCTTTGATGATGGATGTCATACAACTTTTGATCTTTTCACGCTGCCATCTCCACTTCTTCAGAGGCATTAGCAATTGAATGATTAAGAAACATTAGAGTAGTAGAATTAAATAAAAATTTAATTTTGTAATTCACTGAAAATCCAGCTCAAATGCTGATTTGAATCATTCACCCTTCAGTCTAAATCCTATAAAGAAAAACATAAGAAACTAAGAAAAATGAAGTGAAGTATCACCATTTTTATTTTTAATTTGTTTTTATACAACAATTTGAGTATATTTACTGTGTGTCAAATATACTTGGTGCGTTTTCGCCCATTTTGTCATCATGATCACTGCACTTGTTCGCCAATGTTCACCACCTCTAAATAGATTCTCTGAGTAGACTGTATTTTTAAAGATTACCAAATTCCTCATTAACTACAATTTTAATAAGCCAAGAACTCATCTTTTTATGCCCACTAGGACTTTTGAGACCCTCCAATTTCAGTTAGTGTAGAAAATATTACCAGCTTCTCCATCCTCCATCTGTTTCATTGTAATTTTTCCATGATTGATGGCCAACTTTGATCATCAGTCTTTGCTGCAGTGGTCCTCATTGTCATTACCACTGCCTGCATCTGTAACACAAAATAAGAACAAAGTACAAAACAATCAATAATTGGTTTTATTCAGTGTTCGTATCAGAAAATAACATAAAAGTTTGTTTTTGCTCTTTCACGTCAGTTTTTGCCTGTAGCAGTCCCACAGGACCATAAGAGTTTACCTGGGAAGGTGTTGTCTTCCCTGTATGGTGGTACTTAGTGATGTTCTACTTCTGTGCAGAAGTATGCAGGAAGCAGCTGAATGTAATGTTGAATGATCGAGTGACCATTGATCAGTGGTCACTTACTGCAAAAAGCACCTATTGTGTCATGTTTCCTTGTTACATTTTTTATCCTATTTTTATTCTTATCTTTCATTTTATCATTTGTTTTTACCTGCTATGCGGCATGTTTATACTACCTGTATAGTTTACATCATTTTTTTGAATTAGAATCATTCTGAAGTAGAATCATCCTGCCGATTGGTCTTTTTCTCTTGTTGCTCTGAGCATCAGCTACAATCCAAAGCTACAGAATTGTTGCCTGGATCACCACCAACTATGCTGGGGATATCCTATAAGTTTTGAACTGCAAATCACATAAACTAGCAATCATGTTATGAAACTGATCAGTTTACACTGTACCCTGCCACACAAACCCCATCCATTAAAATTTTAGTCCTTCAAGCAAAAAAATCGACTTTTTAGGAAAAAAGTCTGAAAAATAGTTCAAAAAATGGCAATTTTTTTCTAAAAAGACCGAAAAAATGTAGTCATGGCACAAAGCACCGGGAAAATTCACATTTTTGACTATTTTTAGTTCCAAAATTGACATTTTTCATCATAAAATAACATTTTTCTGTACTTTCCCGACCAAAACATGGGAGTCTCAACAGCTATCATATGGCTAGCCATAAGATTGGAAAATCCTGGGGGGGGGGGCGGTCGCCCAATGGCTAGCCATATAGTCGACAGTTTTTGGGGGACTTCCCATAGCACTTCCCCCCAATTATATGTATGCTCTGGCTGCATGTAGATATGTATTATTAGTGCAGCAGTTTCATGGTTGCTGCCTGGGAATTGGGTTAATACTCAAACTTCAGTTGTTTTTAAATTTACAACCTCGCTCTTTGCTCTCTAGAGTCATACAATGTTCTATCATTCAGAAATTATGACCTTTCTGATTTAGCTGTGCAAAAAATAATTGTTCGAAAAGAGTGGACCTTATTGTCGAAAAGAAGTATCCGGAAATTATACGCCTGAATGATTGTGAAGAATGGTTTGAAAAAATTAAACTGGTATCTTCAAAACTTAATTCATAATATTAAGATATTCCTCATGGGAAATGAAAATTATTTAATGAAAATTATCCCCAAACACTCTGATTTATATCATGAATTGAGTCATTTTGTCAGTATAAATCATTATTCAAATTTCATAGAAAATAATATAAATATAAATAATATAAATATAAATAAATATAAATATAAATATAAATATAAATATAAATATAAATATAAATATAAATATAAATATAAATATAAATATAAATATAAATATAAATATAAATATAAATATAAATATAAATATAAATATAAATATAAATATAAATATAAATATAAATATAAATATAAATATAAATATAAATATAATATAAATATATAATATAAATAATATAAATATAAATATAAATATAAATATAAATATAAATATAAATATAAATATAAATATAAATATAAATATAAATATAAATATAAATATAAATATAAATATAAATATAAATATAAATATAAATATAAATATAAATATAAATATAAATATAAATATAAATATAAATATAAATATAAATATAAATATAAATATAAATATAAATATAAATATAAATATAAATATAAATATAAATATAAATATAAATATAAATATAAATATAAATATAAATATAAATATAAATATAAATATAAATATAAATATAAATATAAATATAAATATAAATATAAATATAAATATAAATATAAATATAAATATAAATATAAATATAAATATAAATATAAATATAAATATAAATATAAATATAAATATAAATATAAATATAAATATAAATATAAATATAAATATAAATATAAATATAAATATAAATATAAATATAAATATAAATATAAATATAAATATAAATATAAATATAAATATAAAAGTGAATTTGAATTTCAGTATTCATTTTCTCTCTAAGATTGTGCGGTATTCAATTTTTGCTCTGAATTTCATTAGACAGTGCCAAGGTTGGTAAATCTAGATCTTTAAGCAACAAATTCAATGCCCTGTGAATCACACATATAGTGAGTAGTTCGTGCTGAGTAGAGCACGTGCCATTAGAGCCCCTCAATCGCGAATTTCATGCAGTAGCATTACAATATCATCTTATATCTGAAAGGCATCTCACAATTGAAATCTTTATTAATTGAGGTATTTAATGATATATTATACAAATATAATGCAGATTTATAGAATATAATATAAACATAATATAAATATACAATAAAAATTAAAAAAAAAAATAAAATAAAAATATATTGATAAATATAAAAAAATTGATAGTGTTACTTTGATAGTTACTATATAATCAATAGTTAATTATAAGCAGTGTTTCTTTGCATATTCATCCAGTTATTCATTCTGGTATTCCGTGCATATTACAATTGTATCTTGTATCATTTAGCCTAGTTAAACGTAGCTATTTACAATCTAGTATTCCAAATAGATATTCACACATTATATCAAAGTGAATCTATTATCAACTTAATCTAATCAATCTTCAAGATACAACACATACTTAGTGATTAGAACTTTTGTATTATATTTCTGGATAGTATATTATTTTACAGTTTTGTACAATTCTCTAATCGATAAGATGTGGGATGATAACAATCAATCTGTTGATTTTTAACAATTAACACTAGATCAAAGCGAGGTATTTAAATGTTATTATTTGATAAAACAAAAAAATTATGACAATTGTTTAGCGCAATTCGACAATTGCCATAATGAAAATCTTTTGCAAATAGTACCATATTTTAAAAGCCGCAAATTAAACACTAATTGGGTGAGTATAAAATTAATCTATTCATTGGGGCTAAAAATCAAAAAGTTAGTAATTCATCGTGAAAAATGCTTAAAGGGGTTATAAACTTGTCATTATATAGATTGAACTTTCATCGCTCCAAGGCTGGCCAATGGAACAATGCTTTCAACAAATACATAATCAGCGAATTTAATTAAATTGATCCAATTCAATTAATATAAATGATTCAAATGTTCAATTGAATCAACAGATTCAATTCAATATTATCAAATTGGTTTCATTCAATTATATTAAATTAGTTTAATTGAATTAAAATCATTCAATTTGATGGAATTAAATTGATTCAATTTAAGTAAAACCAGTTAAATTAATTTGATTCAATTCAAGAAAAACCAGTTAAATGAATTTGATTGAATTAATATGATCTCATTCAAATCAATTCAATTGATTTTAATTCGTATGATTTAATTCATTTAAACTCATGTGATTTTATCAAACTGAATCATATCGAATTAAATTGGATTTAGTAAATTAAATTAATTAAATTAAACTAATTGGATTAAATTAATTAAGTTAAATTAAATTAATTAAATTAAACTAATTGGATTAAATTAATTAAGTTAAATTAATTAAATTTAATCAGCTAAATAGAATTAACTAAAATGGATAAATTAAATTGAATAGATTAAATTAAATAAATTGAATTGAATAAATTAAATTGAATAAATCAAGCTGAATAAATTAAATTGAATAAATTGAATAAATTAAATTGAATAAATTGAATTGAATAAATTGAATTGAATAACTTAAATTGAATAAACTGGATTGAATAAATTCAAATTTATTTGATTGAATTCAATTTATGAAATCAAATTTATTAAATTCAATTGATTAAATTCAATAAATTGAATTAAATTAATTTGATTGCGTTGATTGAGTTTAATCCATTAAATTAGATTAATAACATTGAATAAACCAAATTAAATTAATTTGATTGAATTAATTTGATTACATTAATTGAGTTTAATCCATGAAATTAGATTAATAAAATTGGAATAACTAAATTGACATAATCAAATAGAATTAAACAAAGTAGTGAATTAATCCAATCGAATTTATAGAATTGGTAAAATAGTCAAATTATGGAATTCGAACAATTATTCGGATTAATTAATTAGATGATTAAATTTACTAATAAAATTAAATAAATAACTGGAATCCAATTGATTTGAAAAATTAAAATCCATGATTATATTTAATATCAGAATGAAAATTCTGAGTTGAAAACCTGATTTAAACACCTAAATTAAGTATTTAAATAAATTTCAATTAAAATAAAAAAATGAAGTTAAATACTAGTGTTGAAAACTTAAATTGAATATTTGAATTCAGAATTGATCAAATTCAGAAATGAATACTTGGAACGAATAGTTGAATATAGTCTGTTTTTTATAAAATGCTTCCAAATAGAAAAGTGACACAAATCCGTACTGTCGTCAAAATCGTCAACATGGAGCTCTTACTGTGAAATTTTTCACTCGAAAAATTGTTAAATGTTAGGTTAATGTGCTTACAAATTTCCAGTCCAACATGATATATTGTCTATTAGCAAATCGTGAAAATCTGAAATTCTACTTGCTTTCTACTTTCATTATTTAGAAGCCTTTCAAGAAAAACAGACTCTAGATACATGAATTGAATACTCGAATATAATTATATTAAATTAAATTATTGGAGGCAATATTGAAATTTAATTGATGTTATACTTAAATCAATTTGATTGAAATAATAGAATTAGATCAATTAAATTGAATGAAAGAATGAATTTACTCAATTACATTAATTAATTTACTTGAATGAATTGATCACAAGAAAATAATCAAATCGATTAACAAGAAAATTCATTCCTTCAATCATTTGGATAAGTGTGTGGAATTATTGAATTGAGGGAGTTTAAAGTAAATTTAATAATTCAGTTCAATGATTAAATTGAATAGAATCTAATCCACTATGATTTGAATGAATATAATTTCATCAAGCATAATTAAACATAAAAGGATATTTAAATCAAATATAATCAAGTTAAATATGATTGGATCAAATTTAATTGAATTAAATATTCTTTGATAAAAAATTATTTGATAAAATATTATTTGATAAAATATTGTTTGATAAAATATTTTTTGATAAAATATAGTTTTATTTAAAATATGATTAAATCATATAGAACTAGATGAGAAGTGATTCAATGAAAAAAACTGAATAAAAGTAATGGAATAAATGATACAGCAATCAATGATAGTGGAATAAATAATAGTGGATTAAATGATAATTGAATGAAAATTAGTTGAATAAAATTAGTTGAATGAAAATTAGTTGGATGAAAAATAATTCAATAACATAAATTTAAATAAATAAAATGAATTTAACACGACTGAATTAAATATGATTACAGTAATTTGGATATGATCAAACTAAATTCAATATAACTAAATTAAATTGGATTAAAAAATTAAATTGAATTAAAAATTAAATTGAATTGAAAAATTAAATTGAATTAAAAAATTGGATTGAATTAAAAAATTAAATTGAATTAAAAAATTAAATTTAATTAAAAAAATCAAATCGAATACAATTAAAGCGAAAAAATATAATTAACTTTAACATATTTGGATTAAATAGGATTTAGTTGAATAATATTTTCTTGAATGTGACTGAAAGAAATTAGATTAGTTAAAAAAATGAAATAAATATGATTAAATGTAACAGAGTTGAAAATTATATAATCAAATATAATCAATGTAAATGTTATATATTTAAATATAATTGGATTGGATACATTACATTATCAAATTGAATATAATCAATTTGGATATTATGTAATTGAATATAATCAAGTTGAATATAGTCTAGTTAAATTCAATATAATCATGTATAATTATATATATATATAATACATATATATATATATAATATATATATATATAATAAAATTATATATATATATATATATAATAATAATACATATATATATATATAATATATATATATATAATAAAATATACATATATATATATATATATATGATAAAATGAACCAAATGTTTAATTAATTCAAATATATAAAATTGGATTAAATATGAAATTGAGCTGCTATACTTCGCCCCGCGCACAATATTGTGCTGTGCAGTGCCATAGGGCGCCTGATGAGTGGCTACTATACTTTACGCTGTATGACATCATACGGCACCTGATGGCTGTTTTGACAATGTCAAAATTTTTCATATGGCGACATGTGGCAGCAATGTTTCAATATATCTCGATCGAGTCGATAATCCATCAGAAGGTAGATGGCACTGTACGGGGCATGATAAGTAGCTGCTATACTTACGTGCCATACATGACTGTACACTGTAGTACTGCATGCACAGCACCATATGGCGAAGTAAGCCTAAGCCTACGCCTAAGCCTAAGCCTAAGCCTAAGCCTAAGCCCAAGCCTAAGCTTATGTTGTATGGCAACATACAACATTCCACCCATAAGGATTCATGTTGTAGCCAATCCACGGGTCCCAAACCCAGCCATTTTTGTTGAGCCCTGGTCGGGATGGTTACACCTACCCCGACGTTGGCCAATGGTGGGACAGCTACGGCGCCACCCAGGAAGCCCTTCAACACTTAAGCCTAAGCCTAAGCCTAAGCCTAAGCCTAAGCCTAAGCCTAAGCCTAAGCCTAAGCCTAAGCCTAAGCCTAAGCCTAAGCCTAAGCCTAAGCCTAAGCCTAAGCCTAAGCCTAAGCCTAAGCCTAAGCCTAAGCCTAAGCCTAAGCCTAAGCCTAAGCCTAAGCCTAAGCCAAAGCCTAAGCCAGAGCCTAAGCGTAAGCCTAAGGCTAAGCCTAACCCTAGGCCTAAGCCTGAGCCTAAGCATAAGCTCAAGCCTAACCCTTATATGGACACACTACACAAATACCTCCTTGAGTTAAGTATTTACCATGTTGAACCTCTGTGAGCAGAGGAAATATTAGAGCATTTATAATTCAGTTTAATTCCATTCATTTCCTAAACTGACTACATCCACAAGTTTCCATCTCATTACTTTAGAAAATTATCAGCCAAAAACGTTATGTGAAATAATGCTGACTTACTAATTTTTTAAACATTTAAAAACAGTTCAGGAAAAGTGACTAGAGATTAGAAGCGCCACAAGATAAGACTGACTCATCTATTTATTTTAAATCAACCTTTTTCAGTTTAAGGTACCTAAAACTTCTAGGTGGAAATTCCGATTTATTGCATCAAACATTAAACAACAACTGTGAACATGCCGCAGGCGACGATCCTTGTACTTATGGCCCTATGTTCAGGAACTTTGGTTGTGAAGAGTTCTGGAGATGAAGCTTATGATGAAGAAAAATCGAAGGAAGCTATTCGACTGTGGGTTATAAAAAATCGGCTAGCATATAGGTTAGCTGGGCCGAAAATTTCAGAATCAGATATACAGATTGGGCAACAATTATTGGACCAGGTTCGTTCAGGTGATCCAGCATTTGTGGTCGGTCTTGAATACAATTGTTCGGTTAATAGAGTGCAGGTGAGACATTCCATATGCATTTTACCTATATGTCATTGTTAGGGAAAATTTTTCAATGAGCTAGCACTGAGCTAGCTTTGAGGGTATCTTTAGTCTCAGAGTAGCAAATTTTCCATAATCAGTGGTCTAGAATAGATACGTTTGATTCGTACAGTGTACTTTTACGTAGCAGAAATAGTCGAAGCACTTCATTTTTTGGTTATTATTAACGTACTGACATCCTTCAGTGCAGTGCTTTGTTGGTGCAACTTTCTCTATTCATACTAATTAGCGGTACTGGCATCATGCATTACAATGCTGTGCCTGTCATATATCAGTGCATGATCTTGAGCACTGTCTGCTGCTTTTTCCAAACCTAATAATTTTTAGGGCTTCACTCACTTTTCTCAATAGAACCTTTTACCCCTATAACCCTCAACCATTTATAACCGAATTTTTTGAGTAAAAATTTTTTTGTATGACTTTGAAAATTTTTGCAGGCATAAGGCTCACCAGAAATTTTCTTGTTAAAAGTTTCATGCAGCACACAAAACAAACAAACAATCCAAAAAACCATGAAACTATGGATATGAATTTTCAAAAAAAAATTTGTTTACTACCCACTTGGTCAACAGGTTACCCATCAATGAAACCTAATATTATCATATTTCCAGATAATATGGTGATATAATTTCTTAAACCTTAAAAAATTATATTGTGTAAAACAATTTCCTAAAGCCCCTTGGGAAGTCAGTCCCTGCTGGTGCACAAAACACTTAATTGAAGGCTCAATTCTGCCTGAATAGTCATACAGGTTACAGTGAACTTAATGGTTAGAAATTGGTTTCATTTGTGCATGAAAATTATGAAAAGTCTATATACTATAAAACATAGTTTATACTGGGTCATACTGTAATTTGATGACTACTAGGTTTGGATGTCACAAAAGTGACCTGAATGACCTCTAATTTGTATATTACATATTGAAAAGTGAACTCTCCATCAAAAAGGAAACCAACAGAGGACTAAATGTTTTACATTCCAACACTAACTATAAACTAATGATAAATATAAAAATTATGATTCAGAATACATTCAAGATAATTCAAGATGATCTAAGGCTGTGGTGTGAACAGCTATAACCATGGTTGTGTTACCCATAACCAGTTAAATCCTTGTGAAGAGTGAATATAACATTTGTCAGATCATCATTGATCAAGTTGCTTGATTTCATCATTTTAATAGGATTGAAAACATTCAAAAATATTTTTTTAGATTGGTGAGGATGACAGTTTTTGACATGTGAGGGCAAAAGTATCAGAATAAAAATGTAGTACAATGGTGATAGTAGAAATCTTTACTTTTCCCACAAGAAGTTCAACCTTGATTTTGCCAAAGTTCCTTTGCAAGTTTTTTTTTCAGTTAGAATTTCGCTGAAATGAAATGATGGGGAAGCCTTATATCGAACTTTTAAGCCAGTGAAACAAGCAAAAAGGAAAAACATATTCTCCTTTTTGCCATTTCCTGACATTTTCAGACAAATACGAAACAGTTTTGACCACAACAACTATGCATGCGTTAAATGATGGAAAAATTATAAGTTTTATTCTTTTCTAGTTTTAGCATGTGAACAGCAAGAAAAGTATGGCCCGCCATATACTACTTCTTACCATTCTAACAAATATTCTGGGCGCTGTCACTTGTCTGCTGTCGATAGTTTGCTATTTTCCTCTTACGCAATTTCCTCTGAGTGATTTTTTCTGCAAGGTTATATCAGTAATGAAGCAGCTTTGACCAGAATATAACAATTACTGACCATACATGCACAGCATAGAAATTCTGCTGGGGGTCGGGCAGGACAGGGGGGTGGAACAAAAATTTTCTTCCATTTTTAATAATGCAAAGAAAGGTCTCAGAAAGTCTTCTAAAATCCAAGCAGCATATTCTTCAACCTATATCTGTTAGATATGTGAAATTTTATGCTTAGACAACACTTTTTGAAGTTTTCATGTTACTTTTTTGGAATCAAGTATGATTTGTTTAGAAAAATTCTGAAACTACAGCATTATTTCCATTTTTATGACGACTTTCTCTTCTCTCTTGCTCATTTTCGTTCATCATCTTCTCAATCGTTGCTGGGATAGTTAAATCTGCTGGGAGTCAGCAAGAATCTGCTGGGGGTCAACAAAAATCTGCTGGGGATCAAACCCCTCCCCAAACCCCCCATGTGCATGTATGTTACTGACCTTTATTTTCTGCATTGAGCTAGCAGCTGCCCAACAGCTTCAGAGACTGATCGAAAAAATAGTCAGCTGACCAAGCAGCTTTTATGTCCATGATAACAAACCTTTAGACTTATAGTCTGTTTTTTTATAAAATGCTTCCAAGTAGAAAAGTGACACAAATCAGGAGTGTCGTCAAAGTCCTTTACATAAAGCTCTTATCCTAAAATTTTTCACTCGAAAAATGTTTAAAGATGGGGTCAGTAAGCTCACAAATTTCCAGACCTGTAACGACCAGATTTTGTGTGAAGCACTTTACTTTAACCCAATGGACGTTACGGCCGGAACGGCTATAGCAGAACCGGGGCGCGGGCGATACGGCTACGATAATACAACGAATGGTCGACGGTCGCTTGGACGTCGACAACACAAAATTAGACAATGCGTTTGCATGCAAATAAAATACGACTCGGTTTAACTGCTTTCGAAAACGGTTGCTTGCAAATAAAATGAACGGCTGCGGATGGAAAACGAACAATTACAATAATCTAATAACTACTAAAATCACGCTTTGCTTCTCTTTTTATACCACGTTTTTGGCCACTCCCTGGGCGTCGCCAGAGGTTGTCCTTCTGTCCATCTTCTTCCGCCAATCGTCGCTTCTGGCTTTGCTTTTTATGCTTACTTAGTCATGCCTTTCTAATGCTTTCCTGGTACTGTATGCTTTTCGTGCTTTGCTTGCTTTCTACGGTGGGCTTTGCCACACCTCTGTGCTTCTGTGCATGCTTCCTGTATTGGTTTCTCTGTATACACACGTTTTGGTTGGGCCGTCACTACCGTTGCACTTGAGACTACTGTCTGGCGGGGTTTTACTTATTTTACTGTGTGCAGGTGTTGTTTACGATTTTTACGGGGGATTACGGTAGCCGTGGAATGTGTAGTTTAGTGTAGGTTCTAGGGGACCAGCTGCCATTTGTGCAAATTAATTGGGGCATCTTAATTGGGCTACCAGGGTGTAAAGGGATCAAAATAAAGTACTTCACGTAATTTTATAGGAATGTTTGGGTGTGAATCCCAGACACCCTTGAGACGATAAAATACGAAAATGAATAATATTTAATAAATGTCTATCACATACAGTATGCTATATATTTACAGTACTGCTTTAGCAGGTATGTTACAGACATACACTTTAAGTTGTTCATCAGCAAATCGTGGAAATTTGAAATACTACTTGCTTTCCACTTTCGTTATTTAGAAGCATTTCAAGAAAAACAGACTATAGTTCCATCTTTGGGGGCTTTCGAGGCTCTAAGCTGTTCTTCTATATATGCATAATGTCAGGGGCGAATGACAAAATGAAAAATGAAGATTTTTGGTATTTTTATTAAATAAACTAGCAATTTTAAAAACTACTCTTCCGTGTTTAAAACAAACAGGGTGCTATAATTGCTCAATAAAGGTATATCCAAATGCCCAATGGCGAACTTTAGAAATTTAAACCAACAAATTACGAAATTTTAAGGCTAACAAAATACACAAAACTTTATTATTAGAAGATTGGTATTTATAGAAAACTGGTAATCTTAGGTTATATGGAGGAGGTTTTTATGGTAGAGGATTACGGTAGTTAAGGTGTGGTAAAATTTAGCTAGGTTTCATTATGGTTAGATAAGAATAGGTCATTGGATCGGATATTTTCGTAAGATAGCTGGACTAGGTAGCATTTGCTATGATAAATAGTTGACAGATGCATAAGGGCCAAACTGCATTAGCTGAGGCTAATGATTCAACCATGTATGCTTACTATAGAGTTGGTAAGTTCAGGATTAATGTATTGACACATATTGGTCAGAGTTTGGAACTTTTGGGAATGGCAAGGTTAGGGAACAGTGACAGGATTACAAATATCGTCTAGAAATAATAAAAATAAGAAAACAATTTGTCATAATAAAACTACAATAAACTTTATATAAAAATGATTCTTCTTTACAATAAATTCTAGTCAAATTGGAGTTCAAGCTATAATATTTTGAAAATCCTCTAGACAAATTTTGAGGAAATTCTCAAAGGGTGATTTTTATATTTTTGGATTAGAGTGAGTGGTAGCTTAACTGTGTAGTGGAAGCACCCCATGTTAAAAATATTTTTTTTTCAAAAACGAGTAAACTCATAAATTATTAGGTTCCAAAGGGTGGAGGGCGGGTTTTACAGTTCAACAGTTTTAGGAACTAAAATGGTACAAAAATTTTCCCAAGACACGATTTTTCATTGTCCGAAAAATGTAAAATTTTTACCCTCATATATTGTATCATCAATTTTAATGTCCGGGTTGGACTGAAACGAATTTTCTACATTGAAGTGGAATTTTACACATTAAAGATTTGGGTGTACTCTGTGCATACCCTGTATTGCCCCGCACAGTAGTATACTTTGATGCCTATGTTTTGTACACGGATGTCCTTTCTGTTCTCCCTGTATGGTACCACATAACTACCATCATATTTTGGCAACTGTCGGAAGTTGCCCACAGGTGCACTTTGAATGAGCAGTAGCTCACAATTTCAAAGAAGTTCTGTAGTTTTAGATTTTATAGATGGAAGTATGTGGTCTTTTTCATTCTGGTGTGTTTATATACCGGTGTATCAACTAATTTTGCCCACTCAGGCCTGCCTTGTATTATTGTTTTATTGAATTACATCAGTGAGGTTTAAAGATTTAGGTTATTATTTATTGGCACTAGAATAACAATTTTTGTCTATCGCTCAAGTGTTGGCTCGGAAGAAAGCCTATGCATTGAGCTCGAACTCCTGGCTATCTCTCCTGTTGACTTTTGGATTCTCTTCAGACTTGAAGACTAGACTAACAGATGGCCTGAGGGATTCTTAACCCTTTATCCCATGTCAAATATGACAGGTAATGTGATTGTTTCTTCCATTTGTTGGGGATGTACTTACAGTAGTAGTAATCCCACACCTATGCAAAATTGGTGAATCGACAAAGTCAGGATACAACCAAAAAGACGAATGTTTATCATTCTTACAATTTTGGTGTGTCGTGGGGTAGTCGCGTCCATCTTTTATAATTGTTCTTTTACACCCAATAAAGGGGAGCGTCGAGAGCCCGACACACATTGGCATAATTATATTATATTATTATATTTCATTATTTTATTATTATTATCATTATTTTATCCCTCGCGCAGTGAGTGGAAGGGTGAGTTGTCTTACACGGGATCCAATGCCAAGGTAAAGCCCCAGCTCCTTTGGATATTAGGGCAGTGAGTTCCCTGTATTTGTGTGAATCTTTAGGAGGCTTCCGGGGAGACCCTGAGTGCCCTTCGATTGCAAGAGTTAGAGTTTCCAGTTACTTATTAGTGACTGAAGGTTGTGTTTATTTCTGCTTAGGAACTGTTGCACTGTGTTTAGTTGATTGCTAATAGGAAGCTCCTTTGAGTGACCTACAGTAGTCAGTTGGATACATGCCAATAGTGTCTTGAGTTATATTGCTGATGTCTTTTGACCTAAGCAGAGAAGTAAACATAACACATTAATTGAAAACATATTTGAATCACGAGTCCCTTCAATGCAGCAAAAAAGCTAATCATAAGATTCAATCAGCTGGAATCAACATTGTGCTATAAACTATTTTTACATCTGATATGCATTTGCTGCTAATAAAAAAGTATTTTCCATGATAACATAGTCAGTCATATATTGGAGCTATTATTAAATCTCATACTGGGGCAATGTTTCAGGAGATAGACAGTGGAAAAAATAGCAGCTGTTCAAATAGTTCCGTCCTATCTACTATTCCAAGTGTCAAAATTTATTATATTCTAGCATCGAGCGACACTACAGAGATTTTCATGATTATTCCATCCTACAATGTTTGATAAGTACATTTTACTATTTTACATTTCTCTCGCGACAATCACAATGTTCAAGATGGTACATAGCTATACGCATATGATACATCTATACGACTTGAGTGATCAAATGTGTATGAACAATTTTACAGACCAAAATTCCATCGCCAGGATTTTGGTGCCAGTTGTCAGTGGAGGTATTTTCTACACTTGCGGAGCAGCCAGGAAGTGGAAATGGGTACCACGAAGTGAATAGCATTTAATGTTTGTTTATGACTTTGGAATCTGCTGAATTTTTCAATTTGTTTCTACAGCAAATAGTACTGGAGGTTTGTGAGCGTTTTAGAGGTTCTCTAAGTAAAAAATCTCCTGGAGCATTGTGTCTCATTGCAGCCATCATCCCACAATAGCCACTGGCTCACTATAACTGTGTATCGCCACCAATCAAACAACCTGTAAACGTACCACATTAGCCAC
The DNA here is from genome assembly GCA_963922205.1 of Romanomermis culicivorax. Classification (NCBI taxonomy): domain Eukaryota; kingdom Metazoa; phylum Nematoda; class Enoplea; order Mermithida; family Mermithidae; genus Romanomermis; species Romanomermis culicivorax. The sequence continues at coordinate 661,796 of CAWUHX010000157.1, read as the reverse complement.
CACCCCACTAGAGCCACCAAAATTAGTTGAAGTATAAAGGACTAAAATTTGGTTCTTCAATTTATCAATAATAATTTTGCAATTTGGAATACGATTTAATTGCTCATACTACTTGTACGAATATGGAGTGATTTTTTCTTGCCTGCCATTGCTGTTGACGAAGTAAGGGTTTCACATGTTTACAAAGTTTTAGATTACCTTCTTGTCAAAATCCCTAACTTTTGTGTTAGTTTCTATTAAAGCTACAAATAAAGGCATCCAAACACACAACAGAATTCAAGCCTTTAAATAATTGATATGCACCTTTTTGAACAATGATAGGAACTGAAAGTAGGACACAAAGGCATAGTGTGTGATTTTTTTTGTGCTTCTTGTGTTACCTAGTGGTTCAGAGGCTGTGTAAAAAGTGGTACAGAGGCTGTGTAAGACTCAAATCTGCACTCATAAAACATACTGGCTCTGAAATAGGAGCAAATGGAGACTGCCTTTAAAAGTTACTGAAATGCCTATGGGATCTCTCGTCAAATCTACTCGTAGTCTTTCCATACATCTCCTTTGACATATAATTGCCTATAAAATCATTGGTGGCTGTTGCGAGATAGTCATTGAGTGACTGTCTTAAGGCGCCCATTATTGGTTCGATTGTTTCTGTGAGACACTGGCTGTAGTGGAATGGTGGCTCTAGTGAGACAGGATCTGTAGTGAGAAGCCCTGTTTCAATGATTTTGACCAGACAATGCGGATTCTATTTTAAGGGTGTTACCTCAATATTCACAATGGCAAAAAAGACCATTACTCATTATACGTGCTATTTCGAGATATGAGAAAACAACTGCCCATGGATGGGCCCAACGATCCATTATGGTCTATATATGGTGAATTGATATAGAGTACATTTATATTGCATGGTTATCCAGAGAATGTGGTTCAGTCAAAAACGTCCATTTTACCTTGGCCCATCAGCGCACTTGATTTTTGGTCATTAGTAGAGACCGGATTTAGGTGCATTAGGTGCTGAAAAAAATGCAATGAATTTTGACACTATATGCAATATTAGATGCAAAAAGTCTCAAAAAATTGCATTACATAAGTCTACAGCACTAATTTCATTGCGATCAACATAGAAAGTAAAATAGCATGCTTATTCTAATAGGAACCTCTTGAAATATATATTATGCATAGACTCAATATTTTCAAACATCAAATTTTGTCGATGACGATAAAATCGATTTGTAAAATGGAAAAGAGTGATGCAGATACACAATTTTTATATATTATCAGTAAAAAAACTGCTTACTCTGAAAGTTATGAGTGAAATGACAATTTTAGGTGCAAATTTTTAAAAAAATTTGAATTAGATGCAAGTGGTCTCAGAACCACAAATAAGTTGCAAAAAGGTGCAAACAACATGCCCAAATGAGTTGCAAACAACATGCATACGGAAGCACTTATTTTTTCATTTTTATGCCTTTTCAGCATCCTCCATTTAAAACGAAATAAGGTGCAGCACCTGAAAATCGGCTCTCTACTCATTAGATAGGTCATTTGTCTAGTTGAAATGTATAAGCTTGCTTTGAAAATGCTCTGAAGAGTGAGAGTATTAATTCCGTGACCATTCGTAGTTTCCAAAAATTCCAAAAATCTGCTTCAATTTCTCATTCATTGTGGACTGGATCAATGAAAAACTTTGAAAGATTGATATTTTACAGCATGGCACACCAACTAGACAGTGAATTTTGAACAAATGTGATATTGTATTTTTTCAAATGCAATCAACAGCAACTTTGATATAATTTTCTGTTCCATTTGCAGGTATAATTTTTGATTATTTTTCAGGCAATACATGTGATCCGAAATCATTCCTCGTTTGTGCTTGTGAAACAATGATCAGATATGTGGCCCGTTTGCAGGATGATAAGATCAAAGTTGAAAGTATAAAACTAGTGATCAAAAATGTCTATGGTACGCTAAGTAGTATGAAGATAATAAATCATCAAAGTATATGATCACATTTTTAACAGGTTCATTTGCAGCAAATGATACAATAATTCAAGGACCAAGTAAGCAAGCTTTAATTTAGATTCCTGTCATAACAATGGTCAAAACTGTTTAGTAAAAAAGGATGATGTGCATGAAAAGCAAGTACAAAACTTGATGGAAGAATTGCGCATAGAAATTTCAGACAAAGATAGCCGAGATGAAGCCAGGATCAATAATTTAGGTAAAAGCTTTTGTTTCTCGATTTCAGCATAAAAATTCTATTTTCCCCTTTGTTTAGCATACCAATTACGCTATAAACTTCAGATGAGAGCTTTGGAAATCAGTAAGGTTCATCACTGATCTAGGCAAACATTCTCTAAGGCTTTGGTTTTTAGGAGATATGGAAAGGCTGATGGCACCTGTTCCAGGATTATCATAGTTTCAAACTCAATAATCGGGATGCATTTGTATGGTCACACGTTCAAAATGTTTCATAGGACTAGTGAAGAATTGCACGAAATTTTCTTATGTTAGTAATCTAAGTGAGAATTTCTGATTATATGAAATATTATTTAGGGATTTTCGTTTTTTGACTGAAATACTGCTCCAAGACTGAATAAAAGCTTTTGTTGGCTTGTTATGAGGTCTGTGAGTCTCAGGAGTGAATCCTCTATACTCAGAAAACAATGTGATTTACCATGTTGAATATATCTTCGGAAATCCAATGATAGCAGAAAAATAATCCATTAAGATAAAAGTAAAGTCGTAGGCATACTTAGCCGCAACGGGCGAAAAAGCGTGCGGCCCGCACGTTTTTCTGCGGTTTTCAAAAATTTCGGCCCGCAAGTCACCCGCAACTGCATTGCGGTTTAGTGCGGTTTATGGACCCGCAAAGAGTCATCGAGTGGAGTACTTTTTGCGGTTCTGGTAGCCGCACTTGATACAGTATATGCAATTTTGCGCTGAATAACACTGAATACCTGATCTTTATCAACTAGAAAACTCAATTTTTTCCAGAATTTGCTCTGTCCGCCGTTTTTTTTCTGCAAAGCTGTCTTCTGAGGAAAGAAAATTAGGAATGAGGAAAAAAATTTATGCAAGGTTCTCATCGTCGAAAAAATTTTGGGGAATCGAAAACTGAAAAGATGTATTTTGGTGAACATTGGAAGATTATAATCACTGTTTTTCCCGCCGGCTTTTTCGTCAAATGGCGATAGGGGTAAAAATTTTTTCCCTAATTTTCTCAAAGTCTTTTTTCGCTTAAAAATACTCATAGACGGTTTATTTTTGTGTTTTTAAGTATTTAAAACATGATGTTTTTAGAGCGGTTGATTTTTTCCACATGAGAACCGGACCCAAAATTTTTTTCCTCATTTTCCAAAAATTTTCCCCATTTTCGAAAACGTTTATAATGTGCCTACGGATGCTTTTCCATGCAATTAGGAGCCTACGCAAGTATTTTGACGCTTTTGGATTCGGAAACCTCAACCTTGCATCTATCAAGTAATTTCCGGTTCGAAATTGCGGTTAACTATGCTTACAATTGCGGTTTTCCGGTTCCGCATTTTTACGGAACCGCACAAAAGTATGCCATTGTGAGAGCCGCAATCGACCCGCAATTGCGGGCCGCAAAATTTGCGGCCGCAAAAAAACCGGTCAAATATGCCTACGGCTTAAACATTTCATGACTTCTCCGCGAGGAAGTAGAACATCATTAATGGATAAAGAAAAAAATTAAAGACATGTAAAAATGGTGAGTAGTTATATGGATCGTGCCCCAACACCGCCACCGTCCCAACTCCGCCACTTTCTTGTCCTAACTTTCGCAATCTTTCAAAAAGTTTGTTTTTTGTAACAAATTTTTTATGTAACTTAACAACATGACATTGCTAATTCATAGGATGGCAAAAACTGATATTATCATTAAAGCAATAAATACATGGTATATCTATATAATCTTCGTTTGTATAGTCGTACTTAACTATACAAACGATTTTACCGAAATAACCAAAAATAGAACAACGAGCGTGAGACCGGAATTTACTTCATTAGCATATTACCAAAATAACTGTGTGCTTTGCACATTAAAATACAAATATACGTGTCTGTTTTCATTTCTTGTTATCAATTGATTCGAATTTGTGTAATCAAATCATGGATGACTTTGGTCCTATTAAAAATTTTATGAATCAGGAATTAAAGAGTAATTTAGTGGTAATTGCGGCGCATGATCCATTGACACGGAAAAATTATCTCTTACATCTTAAAATATTGTTCGTTCATAGATCTGATAAGCACATTTGGTTAAGTTTAACGTGTTACAAAAAATAAACTTTTTGAAAGATTGCGAAAGTTGGGACAAGAAAGTGGTGGAGTTGGGACGGTGGCGGCGTTGGGACAGTGGCGGTGTTGGGACGGTACCGTTATATGGACTCAGACAGGGGGTTCTTAAAACATAGGCACGTTATAATTATAGGATTCAAAATGTGCTGCTCATAACATGGGGGTAGTACAGGGCGTGTAGAAAGTATGGTCAGATTCAAATTTGGTTAAGCATCTGGGTCGATACAGGCGGTGTAGAATGTACGCCGAAAGCTTCAACATGTAAAGTTTGACTTGCATGTAGGAAGTACACGGGAAGCTTCAATGTGTAAAATTTGACTTCCATGTAGAAAGTACGTCGGAAGCTTCAACCTGTAAAATTCCACCTCTATGTAGAACGTAGACCCGAAGCTTCAACGGGTAAAATACCACTGCCATGTACAGCCAAAGCTTTAGCTGCTAAAACTCGACCCCGATGCTCCATGACTGACTCAGACATTTAAATTGATGACGCAATGTCTCTCAAAAAATTGAAAAAAAACGCCCGAGGGTCACAGAATCTAAGGATCTAATGCTATACACACTTTGTTACAAAATTTTCAGAAAAAATTTGATTAGGGGACACATTTTCAAGTATTCTGGACATATTTTTTGATGATTCCCTATGCTTAAGCCTTGTTTCCGGCACAAGTTTTTCTTTTTTTCATAAGCTTATGGAGGTAGACGCCATAAATCATTGTGGAACTTGTTGAGAGTGGCCAAAGCAGCCGCCTCAACTATGCATTGTTGCAAAAAGAGAGCACTTTTCCCGCTGCTTGGTTGGCTCAGGTGGTTAGAGCGTGCGGACGGTAGCCGCAAGGTCCTGGGTTCGAGTCCCAGACCGAGCCTAACTTTCACTGAAGCCCCGCGTAGCGGGAAAAGGTTGCCTCAACACTGGTGGCCCTTGATGGTCCGTCAAACTCGACGGCGGAGGGATGTTGAGAGTGGCCAAAGCAGCCGCCTCAACTACGGATTGTTGCAAAAAGAGAGCGCCTTTCCCGCTGCTCGGTTAGCTCAGTTTTTTAGAGTGTGCGGACGGTAGCCGCAAGGTCCTCGGTTCAAGTCCCAGACCGAGCCTAACTTTTACTGAAGTCCGGAGTAGCGGGAAAAGGTTGCCTCAACACTGGTGGCCCTTGATGGTCCGTCAAACCCGACGGCGGAGGGATGTTGAGAGTGGCCATAGCAGCCACCTCAACTACGGATTGTTGCAAAAAGAGAGCGCCTTTCCCGCTGCTCGGTTAGCTCAGTTGGTTAGAGAGTGCGAATGGTAGCCGCAAGGTCCTGGGTTCAAGTCCCAGGCCGAGCCTAACTTTTACTGAAGTCCCGAGTAGCGGAAGAGGTTGCCTCAACAACAAATTCGTGGACTTTTTTGTTGGATTTTAATATATGCATCTCATATTTTTGACGAACCCCATGGTGAGGCAGTGTGTCTACGAAATGTTGCAAACGAATAGCGCAAACAAACATAGTCGTTTTTTATAGCAGCCTCTAGGTTTAGGTAGAATTCTAGGGCACTTCTTAATAACACATCTTGAATAATTTCCAAACGGATGAAATATGGAATTTCACAGCAATTACAAATATGATCAAAATTTTGAAAATATTGTATGCCAGATCTTTCATATTTGAACTGACGAAAATGATCAAAACACTCCTTGCACCATTTCGAAACTTATATGGTCGAAAATCCATCAAAGTCAGAATCGAGATGAAAGGGTAGCTGCATGAAAATTTGGTCACTTTCAGGCTTCTGAGTTTTTGGCTCGAGTTCTATTTGATTACCAGAATATGTGGACAACAAGTTTGGTTTTTCACCTCAATTCGTGCTAGAAGAAAAACTCTGATTATTTCGAGAATTCATTTTTTTGGTTAGCAAGGATAAATTATGCATAAAAGTTTTTATTTTCGATTCCAGCATGCTAATTTTTTTTGTCTTTTTTGATAATAGAAGAAGCAGGCATGGAGCTCGGGTCTCCATCCAGAATCGTTGTCTCGGCCTTGCTGATAATGAGGGGTGGCCGGAGCAGGGGTCATAGGCGGCAGCAAAATTTTCTTAATTTGATCTTGTAAGGCCAGCAGATAGTCACACCAATGGTGTTCTGGGAACCGTATACTGGGTGGCGGTGATGGGAAATTATACCCTTTGAGAGGGGCAGCCAGGGCATTCCACTGAGTATTCGAAATGATTTGTTGCCAAAATCTATTTACCTAGCTGCGGCAACGGTGGCGATCATCGGGGGACTAGACAACAACATGATTGTGGCCAAATAGATCGAAATATCCATGGCAGGCGCGAGTGGAGCTACATCCATAGTGGTTATGTTATCGGCAGTGGTCTCTTCCCGGATATCAGTCAACATGTGGGTAGGAAGTAGCGGTGTAAGCTTCAGTCTCCATGTCGATTGGTTGAATGGGCATCGATTCTTCTATAGGAATCAGTGCCAGCGACGAAATGTCGTCAAGCGTGAGCTTAAGGAAGTCATTGATTGATGTGGAGGAAATGGTAAGATTGGCTGCAGCTGGGGGTTCAGTTGGTGCTGAGGTAGTAACCATTGCGGGCAATTTCCCGATGTTGATGCCAAAAATCGGAGTTTCGAGCAGCTTGTCATCGGACAGTTCAGGTGTGGCCTGCAACATTGGGCCGTCCAGCAATTCTTTGGCGGTCAATGCGCATGCCGAGGCCCCAGTCAGCAAGGGTATGCCTAGAATGGCACTGGGAAAGAAAACCGGTTCTGAAAATCAATATTGCCAAGCAAGCGAGAACAGAAGTGGAGCTGGCTGTGGGGGTTCAATGTGTAGTCAGTTTCGTCGATTTCGATTTCCTCCACAGTGCTTTTCATATCAAAATCTTCATCAAAGATGACCGGGCCCAGGGAAAAGCTATTGCAGACGTATGTGCCAGGCTCAAAAGTGGGCTCCCATTGGGGAATGTGGTTCATCCAATCGGTAAGCTGAGTACTGGGGTTACCGTCGGCGCGGTACCACATACAATTGTAAAAGGCCATGCCGGTTATTTTATCGAGTGTATGGGCATGTTTTGGCAAAAGATAACTTACATAGGCGAATTCAGCCGGGGAGCAGGGCGAAGCTAAAACCGCGGCGAGCAGCATAGTGATGGTGAGCTGCTGAAACTAGCATTCATCAACCTACAAAACACTAAGAATAGTGTTGGGGAGATAACGGTAAAGGGTACATTTTTGTATGTAAAACCCAAAGTATAGGGTATTGTGTTTTTTAAACTTGGTAACAAATTTTATAATCTTTGCTATTCAAACCCTGAAACTTCAGATAAAAGCCCATTCCTAGATAAAATCTGTTTTGCCAGATTATCCTCAAAATTTTTCAAAATGAATACATGCTGCATGCATAATCCTATGTTTGAATTTCCACTTAGGTCGAGATGTCAGCAATATAATTGAAGAAGCTATTAGCTGCACGTGGCTGATAACTGCAGGTCACTCAATACAGTTTCCCATATAAGTAAAGGCCAGTACAGTACAACAGTTCTCTAGTAGACTGAACACAACCTTCAGTCACAGCATAACCTGAATTTGCTGAGACTGACACTGATGCTAGCTCGCAATGTAAAAGTAATCAGGGTTGCACCAGAAACTTCCTGCAAGCTACTACATTAAAAAATAAGAACACACTATAATAATATCTGTGAGGAGCGGATGTTGCCTTGGTAATGACTGTTGTCCAACATTCCAAGCGCACTTCTACTTATGGAACAAGTAACAACAAAATATAAATAAATAATAATGCAAATATTGGCTTGTGCAGCATCCCATTTTATCGAATGGAAAATAACAATGACAAAGTTTTCGACAGAACCAATGCACATCCAACTAAATAAAAGTATAAGAATGACTAAACTACTCATTTCTTGGACAAAATTTGTGGCTTTCCATAACTGACCAACCCAACATCCCTGATGCTTTGAAACTGAACATTGGGAGATGAAGAAAGAAACTGTGAACAGGACTTTCAGCTTTTAGGGTGTGACCTACTACTGGATCCCTACTTCACGTTACATTGAAGACCTGACCCCTAAGGGTTGCTTTGTTCACTGTACTTATATATAATCAAGAAAGTTTAGAAAATTTTGATTTAGAAAATGTTGGTCCAATTCTGTCAATCTACCAGTCATCAAAATATTATTATCAATGGGGAATCAAGACTGTGATCAATTTGAACATCTCTGTAAATATTACATGTTTTTGTCTATTGCACATGGTGTGATTTTGCATGCAAGCTCGATGAAAGGTCTAGTCATTGTCACATGTGAGGATTGCGGACCATGTCTGAATGTCTATTTTTCTGTTATTGCATTCTAGCAGCTACAATTTCCATTCTATGCAACAAACCCAGCTATGATGTTAGCAATGAATCCTGTGTGACCATTCCTATGCAAGAAAAATCTACCAGTCGAAAATTTGTTCCTTTTTCATATGGCGGTGGTATTCTATACAGATGTGGAAATTTCACGGAATGGAAATGGGTGCCTCGAAGTAAAAAAAGATTACTATCACATCAGCCGAGAAGAAAATATGCGAATACCGCTTTATTTTAGGGTGTTTTTTAAATTCGACTACGAACAATGGCAGCAATTACATTTTGTTTCGACATATATTCAAGCTGTCCAAAAATCTGACTACTGATGACAGTGGTTGGAAAATTTATGGTAAACACAAGGTGGTCCAAAAACAAATTGTTGCTCTGAAGTGTCCCAAATAGTTTCACGTATCTGATGAAATGTCTGTTGAGCTGTGAGACAAACAATATAGCTTCATTTTAAAATTCTACCCAAAAGATATTTCAGTCGAATCATATGTGTGCTGGAGCTTTTTGGTCTGGGGGTATACAGTTTCACCCAAATTTTAGGGATCCAATAGGTTGCCAATGGAACAGATTGCCCCAACATTTGTGGACCTTAAGGATACATCAAGCTCAACAGTAGAGGGATGTCGAGAGTAGCTACATCAGGTTCAAATTGTTCCCAATGGTATACCCTTTGGAGGGTACCTTTTCAGGGTTGGCTCAGTTGGTTGGATTGTATCGATGGCAGCCCCAAGGTCCTGGAATTGAGCCTAGCTTTTAATGAAAACCCGAGCAATAGCAACAGGTTGCCTCCACAATTAAGCTGTTTACTTGTGTGAAACTCTTGGACCTGAAATAGATCTCAGATTCTCCACCATGCAGCACGTCAGCTTATATCTCCTAGGGTTCATTAGGATATCGCATATGTCTGAGGAAGTTGTTGGCTCTTGTTTAATCTGGTTACAATTTATATATTGAAATGCTTCACATCAATCTTAATCATCAGTTTTTTCATTTTTAGGGAATCAGTGCCATGAACAGTCTTTCCATATCTGTGCTTGTGAATCCATCAATAAATATCTGACGACCCAAACTAGCAAAAATCTATCCGACATCATCACTGATTTGTTTGGCAAAGATCGTAGTAAAATATACTCAATTTGGTATTTTTGAAAGTTTTTACTCAAAAGCTACCTTTTAGCCCTTTGTAAAGGAAGTGGATGTCCTCCGACGAATTTTTCATCATCTGGTAAGTAATTATTATCCTGCTTCCTCCTTAGTTGATATATATCTTTTCTCATAGAAAAAAATGGCAAAGTTGGAGGTGATCTAAAGATCCCGTCTAAAATGAGTAAGTTATGCGCCATCGCTAGATGGTATCCAATTTATTTAGCATTTTATAATAAGGTTCAATTGAAAAAGCCTTTTATGATTTATTGCAAAACAATCAGATCAGGTCGGACAATGCCACTGAAGAATATAGTGCCCAAGCCTACAATCTTGGTTGGAAAAAAATTTGTTGTTGTTCTAATTGATGATTGGGGGAAATCTTTCAGGGTATATGATACGTTGGCAAATATTGATGAAACAGATGCAAACAGGTACTGATAAGCATTGCTGTCTCATAATCCCCTGTGACATCGTCCACACCAGCGTGACCTCATTCTCGTTCTTAGCTGCTGAAAACATCATTTGGAATCATACACATGCACATAGGTGGAGTCAGGGGTGGGTAATCTTTCCAACCTAGGACCCCCCTCTGAACTTTTGAAGACCTTTTTTCATCATTTTCTGTATATTATGTTTGATGGGCATGCTTTCAGAGCTCTAATTTTAATTTTTTTTCTCATTCATTCTTCAGCCCTCTCGAGGCAAAGTTCAAAGACCCTCCACCTTGGCAAATCTCTGTTTTGAGTTGTCTAACTTCATTTTCGATCGAGCAGTTAGAAGATTATAATTACACAAAGATGTAGATCATACAGGGAAGCTGACTGACTTGCCATGATTTTATTTGCTTCTGGTGCATACTGTTAAAATTATCGAGGCAAGTGCCATGTGCTCAAATTTCCATACTATTTCAGATGAACGAAAAAGGCTCAACGAGAACGCATTTTTACCCATAGTTGATGCAAATTTATAACTAAACGACCTTTATATTATTTTTTTACTGCTTAATTGTTATGCCTTAGTTTTATCAAGAAAAGTATATAACTGAAAAGTTAGCTGAAATTGGAATCAGGCCATCTTGGTCTAGTGATCTTCACTGTGACTACTAATGTGAAGAACAAGGTTCGATTCCAGATATAGGTAACCCAAGATGAAATTTCAGGGAGCTGGTCCAGACAGACACAACATTTCTTCCTTTCAGGGTGTATAAATTGTGTAGTTGAGCTTGGAACACTGTTTACTGCGGTCTACTCAGCCCAGTTAGCATCTTGGCAATGGTGCTGTGAATGAGGAGCTGCGCCTATTCTAATATGAGATTGGCGGCCTAACAAGTCCTGTTTGTCAGGCATAGGTCAAAGGTCGCATGAAATGTGGCCTTCACTTGGTGGCAAAATGCACCAGAAAAGCGTCTCTCATATAATATGGGCCCTTATATGAGGGTATAGTCCTGTGAAGTCTGTTTTTCGGGCTAAACGAAAAATCGATAGATGTACACACGAAAATTAAAAAAAATTGATTAATGACCTTTAAATTTTACGTAAAAATGTAAATTTTGAATACTGATGAAAAGTTTTCTGACGTTGAAATGGCCGTTACAGTGAATAACAATCGTGGAAACTTTGCCATCAGAGGCCAATTGTAAGCTCGTATATTATTGTTCACAATTGTTTGAAAAAAGGATTATAAAATATAAAATATGTAGAATATATAGAAAACAAAGATGTGTATATCATATAAATTATGTATATAAATTTCATCAAAACCAAAACTTTAACAGGAAAGTTGGAGTCCATGCTGCATGGAAACAATTTCATTCTGGCAAAACTCTATTGAAGAAAGTTTATAGCTTCATTCTCAGTGCAGATTAGAGTAATTTTAGAATTATGTAAAATTTCATCAAATTTTAATTTTACAAGTAAGGCTTCAATTGTAATTTTATCAAACCCAATATCCGAACATTCAATGGCCAGGTACTGGTTGCACCAATATTCATATTTTATCATCCCTGTGGTATAGTAGTCCAGTAATTATCAATGACTGTTTTTTTCGGTTAATTTCAGCATTTTGGTATGTTGTAGTGTGTTTCTGCAGATTCAGACCGATTTCATCATAAGTAGTTATATTTATCCCAAAATGCCAGGAAATGGCGAAAAAGAGAATATGTTTCTCCTTTTTGCTTTTTTCAATAACTTAAAACATGGATACTAGGTCTCCCCATCATTTCATTTCAGCAAAATTTAAACTGAAAAAAACTTTCCATTTTCTGAGAAATTTCTGAAAATGCCACTGCGCAAAAATGGGATAAATCATTGGAAAATTTGATTATTTGTCGCTAAAACTGATTATTTACAGGGGAAAAAAAACTTTGGTTTAATGAAAAAACAGAATTCTTGGTAATTATTTATGTGTCATTCTTTGTTAGAATTTTGTTGAACTGTATACAATGGAGTGGCCTAGTATTGACTTTTATGCTCAGTGAAATATGGGGCAAGAAGGAGAAACATATTAATCTTTTTGCCAATTCCTGGTATTTTATACAAAATGGTAATTGTTATGAATGCAAAAACTCAAAAAAATATGAAACGTTTGAAACTGTATATTTTTGAAATTTGTAATTAGAAACCCTATCCAATCAGCTGTGATAAATAACGGTATAAACTGTTTGATTAACCGACTTCTGTGGTTTTTAATCTCTTTATTATTTTTAAACAACCGCTGGATTGACGATCAAATGATACCTTCTGATTCCTTGTGATTGTGATACTTGTACTGATCATTTCAGTTAGTTATTTCTGTATACGTAGTTTTTGTCAATTATAGCACTATTTTTGACAAGCCTGTAATGAATTTTATACATGCAGTGGGAGGCATCACGTGCTCTATCATGAAAAAAAAGTATTGTATGATGTGCAGTAATCATGTAGGACTGTAAAAATTGCTACAGGACAAGTGAATTTCATGCGCAGAGGCTTCAAAACGTTTTTGTTTTTTTAAAAACAGGGCGCCTATCTGTTTCTCAGAAATTGGAAAGTTTTTTTTTTCAGTTAGAATTTCGCTGAAATGAAATGATGGGGAAGCCTAATATCGAACGTTTAAGCCAGTAAAACAAGCAAAAAAGAAAAACATATTCTCCTTTTTGCCATTTCCTGACATTTTCAGATAAATACGAAACAGTTTTGACCACAACAACTATGCATGTGTTGAATGATGGAAAAATTAAACGTTTTATTCTTTTCTAGTTTTAGCATGTGAACAGCAAGAAAAGTATCGCCCGCCATATACTACTTCTCACCACTCTAAAGGCAGATTCATACTTCGTCCGGCATCCGGCATCCGGCATCCGGCAAGCTATTTTTAGCTTCTGGCATTCAGTGTCCGGCATCCGGCAATTTGGTTTCCAGCATCCGGCAAATTGGCTTCCGGCAAGTTGCCGGATGGGATGGCAATTCATACTTCTTCCAGCACCAGAAATGCCGGATGACAATTTATTCTTGCTTTTACTATGTTAAAATACTTTGAAATCTGTTCAATATTTTGTTTCAAGAGAAATGGCGTATGAAAAATATATATAATATTATTTTCCAGGTCTACTCGTAATTATTACGATGTCAGACGAAGAAAACTTGCTTGATCTAGCAATTTTGTACTACTTATTGAAGAGAAATTTGTCAAATTTGTCAGTCTTCCATAGGCGTGACTAAACTATAATTACGCCTAGAAAAAATTCTTTATATGACTATCCTGCACATATATATGCTTTCAAGAACGAAAAAAACATACAAAATACTCAGCATAAAAACAAAAAATTTTGCCAACTAAAAAAATCGATACCTCTCGCATACATTGTATATGCAAAAATCAATCAAACACGCGCTTCAATTGAAATTACATACAAAATATGCTTTCCCGCATCGGGAAAAGTACAAACTGTTTCTACTCTTCCCATCCGGCAAAATTCCAGTCTTCCGGCAAAAAAATGAGACGTCAGCGTGGGAAAAGGAAAAAAATGACGTCATCCGGTACTGGATTGCCCGACGATTTGCCGGATGAAAAATCTAAAAATAGACTTTTTTCAAATGCCGGATGCCGGACGCCGGATGCCGGACGAAGTATGAATCTGCCTTAACAAACATTCTGGGCGCTGTCACTTGTCTTCTCTCGATAGTTTGCTATTTTCCTCTTACGCAATTTCTTCCGAGTGATTTTTTCTGCGAGGTTATACCAGTAATGAAGCAGTATAGACCAGAATATAACAATTACTGACCATACATGCACAGCATAGAAATTCTGCTGGGGGTCAGGCAAGACAGGGGGTGGAACAAAAAATTTTTTTTCCATTTTCAATAATGCAAAGAAAATCTGCTGGGGGTCAAACCCTCCCCCCAAACCCCCCATCTGCATGTATGTTACTGACCTTTATTTTCTGCATTGAGCCAGCGGCTGTCCAACAGCTTCAGAGACTGATCGAAAAAATAGTCAGCTGACCAAGCAGCTTTTATGTCGATGATAACAAACCTTTAGACTTATAGTCTGTTTTTTTATAAAATGCTTCCAAGTAGAAAAGTGACACAAATCAGGAGTGTCGTCAAAGTCCTTTACATAAAGCTCTTATTGTAAAATTTTTCACTCGAAAAATGTTTAAAGATGGGGTCAGTAAGCTCACAAATTTCCAGACCTGTAACGACCAGATTTTGTGTGAAGCACTTTACTTTAACCCAATGGACGTTACAGCGGGAACGGCCATAGTGGAACAGGGGGGGGGGCGGGCGATATGGCTACGATAATACAACGAATGGTCGATGGTCCCTTGAACGTCAACAACACAAAATTAGACGGGGCGTTTGCTTGCAAATAAAATACAACTGAGTTTAACTGCTTTCGAAAACGGTTGCTTGCAAATAAAATGAACGGCCGCGGATCGAAAATGAACAATTACAATAATCTAATAACTACTAAAATCACGCTTTGCTTCTCTTTTTATACCACGTTTTTGGCCACCCCCTGGGCGTCGCGGGACGTCCTGCTTCTGTCCATCTTTTTCCGCCAATCGTCATTTCTGGCTTTGCTTTTTATGCTTACTTAGTCACGCCTTTCTAATGCTTTCCTGGTACTGTATGCTTTTCGTGCTTCGCTTGCTTTCTACGGTGGGCTTAGCCACACCTCTGTGCTTCTGTGCATGCTTCCTGTATCGGTTTCTCTGTATACACACGTTTTGGTGGGGCCGTCGCTACCGTTGCACTTGAGACTACTGTCTGGCGGGGCTTTTACTTATTTTACTGTGTGCAGGTGTTGTTTACGATTTTTAGGGGGGATTAGGGTAGCCGTGGAATGTGTAGTTTAGTGTAGGTTCTAGGGGACCAGCTGCCATTTGTGCAAATTAATTGGGGCATCTTAATTGGGCTACCCGGGTGTGAACGGATCAAAATAAAGTACTTCACGTAATTTTATAGGAATGTTTGGGTGTGAATCCCAGACACCCTTGAGACAATAAAATATGAAAATGAATAATATTTAATAAATGTTTATCACATACAGTATGCTATATATTTACAGTACTGCTTTAGCAGGTACGTTACAGACCTAAACTTTAAGTTGTTCATCAGCAAATCGTGGAAATTTGAAATACTACTTGCTTTCCACTTTCATTATTTAGAAGCATTTCAAGAAAAACAGACTATAGTTCCATCTTTGAGGGCTTTCGAGGCTCTAAGCTGTTCTTCTATATATGCATAATGTCAGGGGCGAATGACAAAATGAAAAATGAAGATTTTTGGGATTTTTATTAAATAAACTAATAATTTAAAAAACTACTCTTCCATGCGTAAAACAAACATGGTGCCATAATTGCTCAATAAAGGTATATCCAAATGCCCAACGGGGAACTTTAGAAATTTAAACTAACAAATTACGGAATTTGAGGCTAACAAAATACACTAAACTTTATTATTAGAAGATTGGTATTTATAGAAAACTGGTAATCTTAGGTTATATGGAGGAGGTTTTTATGGTAGAGGATTACGGTAGTTAAGGTATGGTAAAATTTAGCTAGGCTTCATTATGGTCAGATAAGAATAGGTCATTGGATCAGATATTTTGGTAAGATAGCTGGACTAGGTAGCATTTGCTATGATAAATAGTTGACAGATGCATAAGGGCCAAACTGCATTAGCTGAGGCTAATGATTCAACCAGGTATGCTTACTATAGGATTGGTAAGTTTAGGCTTAATGTATTGATGCTAATTGGTCAGAGTTTGGAACTTTTGGGAATGGCAGTGTTAGGAAACAGTGACAGGATTACAAATATCGACTAGAAATAATAAAAATAAGAAAACAATTTGTTATAATAAAACTACAGTAAACTTTATCTAAAAATGATTCTTCTTTGCAATAAATTCTAGTCAAATTGGAGTTCAAGCTATAATATTTTGAAAATCCTCTAGACAAATTTTGAGGAAATTCTCAAAGGGTGATTTTTATATTTTTGGATTAGAGTGAGTGGTAGCTTAACTGTGTAGTGGAAGCACCCCATGTTAAAAATATTTTTTTTTCAAAAACGAGTAAACTCATAAATTATTAGGTTCCAAAGGGTGGAGGGCGGGTTTTACAGTTCAACAGTTTTAGGAACTAAAATGGTACAAAAATTTTCCCAAGACACGATTTTTCATTGTCCGAAAAATGTAAAATTTTTACCCTCATATATTGTATCATCAATTTTAATGTCCGGGTTGGACTGAAACGAATTTTCTACATTGAAGTGGAATTTTACACATTAAAGATTTGGGTGTACTCTGTGCATACCCTGTATTGCCCCGCACAGTAGTATACTTTGATGCCTATGTTTTGTACACGGATGTCCTTTCTGTTCTCCCTGTACAGTACCCCATAACTACCATCATATTTTGGCAACTGTCGGAAGTTGCCCACAGGTGCACTTTGAATGAGCAGTAGCTCACAATTTCAAAGAAGTTCTGTAGTTTTAGATTTTATAGATGGAAGTATGTGGTCTTTTTCATTCTGGTGTGTTTATATACCGGTGTATCAACTAATTTTGCCCACTCAGGCCTGCCTTGTATTATTGTTTTATTGAATTACATCAGTGAGGTTTAAAGATTTAGGTTATTATTTATTGGCACTAGAATAACAATTTTTGTCTATCGCTCAAGTGTTGGCTCGGAAGAAAGCCTATGCATTGAGCTCGAACTCCTGGCTATCTCTCCTGTTGACTTTTGGATTCTCTTCAGACTTGAAGACTAGACTAACAGATGGCCTGAGGGATTCTTAACCCTTTATCCCATGTCAAATATGACAGGTAATGTGATTGTTTCTTCCATTTGTTGGGGATGTACTTACAGTAGTAGTAATCCCACACCTATGCAAAATTGGTGAATCGACAAAGTCACGATACGACCAAAAAGACGAATGTTTATCATTCTTACAATTTTGGTGTGTCGTGGGGTAGTCGCATCCATCTTTTATAATTGTTCTTTTACACCCAATAAAGGGGAGCGTCGAGAGCCCGACACACATTGGCATAATTATATTATATTATCATATTTCATTATTTTATTATTATTATCATTATTTTATCCCTCGCGCAGTGAGTGGAAGGGTGAGTTGTCTTACACGAGATCCAATGCCAAGGTAAAGCCCCAGCTCCTTTGGATATTAGGGCAGTGAGTTCCCTGTATTTGTGTGAATCTTTAGGAGGCTTCCGGGGAGACCCTGAGTGCCCTTCGATTGCAAGAGTTAGAGTTTCCAGTTACTTATTAGTGACTGAAGGTTGTGTTTATTTCTGCTTACGAACTGTTGCACTGTGTTTAGTTGATTGCTAATAGGAAGCTCCTTTGAGTGACCTACAGTAGTCAGTTGGATACATGCCAATAGTGTCTTGAGTTATATTGCTGATGTCTTTTGACCTAAGCAGAGAAGTAAACATAACACATTAATTGAAAACATATTTGAATCACGAGTCCCTTCAATGCAGCAAAAAAGCTAATCATAAGATTCAATCAGCTGGAATCAACATTGTGGTATAAACTATTTTTACATCTGATATGCATTTGCTGCTAATAAAAAAGTATTTTCCATGATAACATAGTCAGTCATATATTGGAGCTATTATTAAATCTCATACTGGGGCAATGTTTCAGGAGATAGACAGTGGAAAAAATAGCAGCTGTTCAAATAGTTCCGTCCTATCTACTATTCCAAGTGTCAAAATTTATTATATTCTAGCATCGAGCGACACTACAGAGATTTTCATGATTATTCCATCCTACAATGTTTGATAAGTACATTTTACTATTTTACATTTCTCTCGCGACAATCACAATGTTCAAGATGGTACATAGCTATACGCATATGATACATCTATACGACTTGAGTGATCAAATGTGTATGAACAATTTTACAGACCAAAATTCCATCGCCAGGATTTTGGTGCCAGTTGTCAGTGGAGGTATTTTCTACACTTGCGGAGCAGCCAGGAAGTGGAAATGGGTACCACGAAGTGAATAGCATTTAATGTTTGTTTATGACTTTGGAATCTGCTGAATTTTTCAATTTGTTTCTACAGCAAATAGTACTGGAGGTTTGTGAGCGTTTTAGAGGTTCTCTAAGTAAAAAATCTCCTGGAGCATTGTGTCTCATTGCAGCCATCATCCCACAATAGCCACTGGCTCACTATAACTGTGTATCGCCACCAATCAAACAACCTGTAAACGTACCACATTAGCCACCACCCCACTAGAGCCACCAAAATTAGTTGAAGTATAAAGGACTAAAATTTGGTTCTTCAATTTATCAATAATAATTTTGCAATTTGGAATACGATTTAATTGCTCATACTACTTGTACGAATATGGAGTGATTTTTTCTTGCCTGCCATTGCTGTTGACGAAGTAAGGGTTTCACATGTTTACAAAGTTTTAGATTACCTTCTTGTCAAAATCCCTAACTTTTGTGTTAGTTTCTATTAAAGCTACAAATAAAGGCATCCAAACACACAACAGAATTCAAGCCTTTAAATAATTGATATGCACCTTTTTGAACAATGATAGGAACTGAAACTAGGACACAAAGGCATAGTGTGTGATTTTTTTTGTGCTTCTTGTGTTACCTAGTGGTTCAGAGGCTGTGTAAAAAGTGGTACAGAGGCTGTGTAAGACTCAAATCTGCACTCATAAAACATACTGGCTCTGAAATAGGAGCAAATGGAGACTGCCTTTAAAAGTTACTGAAATGCCTATGGGATCTCTCGTCAAATCTACTCGTAGTCTTTCCATACATCTCCTTTGACATATGATTGCCTATAAAATCATTGGTGGCTGTTGCGAGATAGTCATTGAGTGACTGTCTTAAGGCGATCATTATTGGTTTGATTGTTTCTGTGAGACACTGGCTGTAGTGGAATGGTGGCTCTAGTGAGACAGGATCTGTAGTGAGAAGCCCTGTTTCAATGATTTTGACCAGACAATGCTGATTCTATTTTAAGGGTGTTACCTCAATATTCACAATGGCAAAAAAGACCATTACTCATTATACGTGCTATTTCGAGATATGAGAAAACAACTGCCCATGGATGGGCCCAACGATCCATTGTGGTCTATATATGGTGAATTGCTATAGAGTACATTTATATTGCATGGTTATCCAGAGAATGTGGTTCAGTCAAAAACGTCCATTTTACCTCGGCCAATCGGCGCACTTGATTTTCGCTCATTAGTAGAGACCGGATTTAGGTGCATTAGGTGCTGAAAAAAATGCAATGAATTTTGACACTATATGCAATATTAGATGCAAAAAGTCTCAAAAAATTGCGTTACATAAGTCTACAGCGCTAATTTCATTACGATCAACATAGAAAGTAAAATAGCATGCTTATTCTAATAGTAACGTGTTGAAATATATATTATGCATAGACTCAATATTTTCAAACATCAAATTTTGTCGATGATGATAAAATCGATTTGTAAAATGGAAAAGAGTGATGCAGATGCAAAATTTTTATATATTATCAGTAAAAAAACTGCTTACTTTGAAAGTTATGAGTGAAATGACAATTTTAGGTGCAAATTTTTAAAAAAATTTGAATTAGACGCAAGTGGTCTCAGAATCACAAATAAGGTGCAAAAAGGCACAATGAACATCCACAAATAAGGTGCAAACAACATGCATACAGGATGACCAGAAGCACTTATTTTTTCATGTTATGCCTTCTGAGCATCCTCCATCTAAAAAAAATTAGGTGCAGCACCTGAAAATCAGCTCTCTACTCATTAGGCCATTTGTTTAGTTGACGTGCACAAGCTTGCTTTGAAAATGCTCTGAAGAGTGAGAGTATTAGCTCCGTGACCATTCATAGTTTCTAAAAATTCCAAAAATCTGCTTCAATTTCTCATTCATTGTGGACTGGATCAATGAAAAACTTTGAAAGATTGATATTTTACAGCATGGCACACCAACCAGACTGTGAATTTTGAACAAATGTGATATTGTATTTTTTCGAATGCAATCAACAGCAACTTTGATATAATTTTCTGTTCCATTTGCAGGTATAATTTCTGATTATTTTTCAGGCAATACATGTGATCCAAAATCATTCCTCGTTTGTGCTTGTGAAACAATGATCAGATATGTGGCCCGTTTGCAGGATGACAAGATCAAAGTTGAAAGTATAAAACTAGTGATCAAAAATGTCTATGGTGCGCTAAGTGGTATGAAGATAATAAACCATCAAAGTATATGATCACATTTTTAACAGGTTCATTTGCAGCAAATGATACAATAATTCAAGGACCAAGTAAGCAAGCTTTAATTTAGATTCCTGTCATAACAATGGTCAAAACTGTTCAGTAAAAAAGGATGATGTGCATGAAAAGCAAGTACAAAACTTGATGGAAGAATTGCGCATAGAAATTGCAGACAAAGATAGCCGAGATGAAGCTAGGATCAATAATTTAGGTAAAAGCTTTTGTTTCTCGATTTCAGCATAAAAATTCTATTTTCCCCTTTGTTTAGCATACCAATTACGCTATAAACTTCAGATGAGAGCTTTGGAAATCAGTAAGGTTCATCACTGATCTAGGCAAACATTCTCTAAGGCTTTGGTTTTTAGGAGATATGGAAAGGCTGATGGCACCTGTTCCAGGATTACCATAGTCTCAAACTCAATAATCGGGATGCATTTGTATGGTCACACGTTCAAAATGCTTCAAAGGGCTAGTGAAGAATTGCGCGAAATTTTCTTATGTTAGTAATCTAAGTGAGAATTTCTGATTATATGAAATATTATTTAGGGATTTTCGTTTTTTGACTGAAATACTGTTCCAAGACTGAATAAAAGCTTTTGTTGGCTTGCTATGAGGTCTGTGAGTCTCAGCAGTGAATCCTCTATACTCAGAAAACAATGTGATTTACCATGTTGAGTATATCTTCGGAAATCCAATGATAGCAGAAAAATAATCCATTAAGATAAAAGTAAAAAAAAGTATACTTAGCCGCAACGGGCGAAAAAGTGTGCGACCCACACGCTTTTTTGCGGTTTTCAAAAATCGCGGCCCGCAAGTCACCCGCAACCGGAATTGGTGGCAACCCGCAACCGCATTTCGCTTTAGTGCGGTTTATGGACCCGCAAAGAGTTCTCGAGTGGAGTACTTTTTGCGGTTCTGGTAGCCGCACTTGATACAGTATATGCCATTTTGCGCTGAATAACACTGAATACCTGTACTTTATGAACTAGAAAACTCAATTTTTTCCAGAATTTGCTCTGTCCGCCGTTTTTTTTCTGCAAAGGAGTCTTCTGAGGAAAGAAAATTAGGAATGAGGAAAAAAATTTATGCAAGGTTCTCATTGTCGAAAAAATTTTGGGGAATCGGAAACTGAAAAGATGTATTTTGGTGAACACTGTTCTTCCCGCCGGCTTTTTCGTCAAATGGCGATAGGGGTAAAAATTTTTTTCCCAATTTCCTCAAAGTCTTTTTTCGCTTAAAAATACTCATAGACGGTTTATTTTTGTGTTTTTAAGTATTTAAAACATGATGTTTTTAGGGCGGTTGATTTTTTCCACATGAGAACCGGACCCAAAATTTTTTTCCTCATTTTCCAAAAATTTTCCCCATTTTCGAAAACGTTTATAATGTGCCTACGGATGCTTTTCCATGCAATTAGGAGCATACCCGAGTATTTTGACGCTTTTGGATTCGGAAACCTACAACCTTGCATCTATCAAGTAATTTCCAGTTCGAAATTGCGGTTAACTATGCTTACAATTGCGCTTTTCCAGTTCCGCATTTTTGCGGAACCGCACAAAAGTATGCCATTGTGAGAGCTGCAACCGACCCGCAATTGCGGGCCGCAAAATTTGCGGCCGCAAAAAAACCGGTCAGGTATGCCTACGGCTTAAACATTTCATGACTTCTCCGCGAGGAACTAGAACATCATTAATGGATAAAGAAAAAAATTAAAGACATGTAAAAATGGTGAGTAGTTATATGGATCGTGTCCCAACACCGCCACCGTCCCAACTCCGCCACTTTCTTGTCCTAACTTTCGAAATCTTTCAAAAAGTTTGTTTTTTGTTACAAAGTTTTTTTGTATCTTAACAACATGACATTGCTAATTCAATCTGTTTTTCTTGAAATGCTTCTAAATAATAGAAGTAGAAAGCAAGTAGTATTTCAGATTTTCACGATTTTCTGACAAAAAATATATCCTATAGGACTGGAAATTTCCCAGCATACTGACCTCACCTTTAGCAATTTTTCGAATGAAAAATTTTACGGTAAGAGCTATATATAAACGATTTTGACGACATCACTGATTCGTGTCACTTTTCTATTTGGAGGCATTTGATAAAAAACAGACTATATATAATCTTCGTTTGTATAGTCGTACTTAACTATACAAACGATTTTACCGAAATAACCAAAAATAGAACAACGAGCGTGAGACCGGAATTTACTTCATTAGCATATTACCAAAATAACTGTGTGCTTTGCACATTAAAATACAAATATACGTGTCTGTTTTCATTTCTTGTTGTCAATTGATTCGAATTTGTGTAATCAAATCATGGGTGACTTTGGTCCTATTGAAAATTTTACGAATCAGGAATTAAAGAGTAATTTAGTGGTAATTGCAGCGCATGATACATTGACACGGAAAAATTATCACTTATATCTTAAAATATTGTTCATTCATAGATCTGATAAGCACATTTGGTTAAGTTTAACGTGTTACAAAAAATAAACTTTTTGAAAGATTGCGAAAGTTGGGACAAGAAAGTGGTGGAGTTGGGACGGTGGCGGCGTTGGGACAGTGGCAGTGTTGGGACGGTACCGTTATATGGACTCAGACAGGGGGTTCTTAAAACATAGGCACGTTATAATTATAGGATTCAAAATGTGCTGCTCATAACATGGGGGTAGTACAGGGCGTGTAGAAAGTATGGTCAGATTCAAATTTGGTTAAGCATCTGGGTCGATACAAGCGGTGTAGAATGTACGCTGAAAGCTTCAACATGTAAAGTTTGACTTGCATGTAGGAAGTACACGGGAAGCTTCAATGTGTAAAATTTGACTTCCATGTAGAAAGTACGTCGGAAGCTTCAACCTGTAAAATTCCACCTCTATGTAGAATGTGGACCCGAAGCTTCAACGGGTAAAATACCACTGCCATGTACAGCCAAAGCTTTAGCTGCTAAAACTCGACCCCGATGCTCCATGACTGACTCAGACATATTTAAATTGATGACGCAATGTCTCTCAAAAAATTGAAAAAAAAACGCCCGAGGGTCATAGAATCCAAGGATCTAATGCTATACTCATTTTTTTTACAAAATTTCCAGAAAAAATTTGGTTAGGGGACACATTTTCAAGTACTCTGGACATATTTTTTTAAGATTCCCTATGCTTAAGCCTTGTTTCCGGCACAAGTTTTTTTTTCATAAGCTTATGGAGTTAGACGCTGGAACTCTTGGACTTTTTTGTTGGATTTTAATATACGCATCTCATATTTTTGACGAGCCGCATGGTGAGATAGTGTGTCTCCGAAATGTTGCTTAATCGAATCGCGCAAACAAACAGTCGTTTTTTATAGCAGCCTCTAAGTTTAGGTAGAATTCTAGGGCATATTAATATCTTGAATAATTTTCAAACGGAAAGGAATATGGAATTTCACGGCAATTACAAATATGATCAAAATTTTGAAAATATTGTATGCCAGGGGCCGGTTTCACTAAAGCGACTTGAGCTCCAGCTGAGCTGCAGCTCAAGCTGCAGCTTAACTCTATATGTTATACCAATGTCGTTAAGCTGCAGCTCAGCTGTAGCTTAACTCGTACACAAAACATGTCGACACAGTTAAGCTACAGCTGAGCTGCACCTTAACGGCAATGCTATAACATATAGAGTTAAGCTGCAGCTTAAGCTGCAGCTTAACTTTCTCGATATGTTTTATGTACGAGTTAAGCTACAGCTGAGCTGCACCTTAACTTTCCGTATAAAGAAATGTTTCCATGGTGCATTGCCCGGACTTTACCCGGCAACTTTTCGTTCGCTTATCGATTTTTTCACAGTCATTAGTAGTGATTTATCGACTAGAAAAAAAAATTCGCTATTTGTTTTAACTTTGCCAGTAGCTTGCGTAGGCAGTTTTGGAGGTTTGTCAAACTATTATTTATGTTTATACGTCAAAATGGACCAAAAAACGAACGAACTGACGAAGTGCTGAAACGCTCATCCCCGAGTTGACAGGCGAAATTTTTTCTAGTCGATTGAAAAAATCGATAATCGAACGAAAAGTTTTCGGGTAAAGTCCGTGCAATCCGCCATGGAAGCATTTCTCTATACGGAAAGTTAAGGTGCAGCTCGGGTGTAGCTTAACTCGTACACAAAACATATCGAGAAAGTTAAGTTACAGCTGCTGTAACTTAACTCTATATGTTATAGCATTGCCGTTAAGGTGCAGCTCAGCTGCAGCTCAGCTGTAGCTTAACTTTCTCGACATGTTTTGTGTACGAGTTAAGCTACAGCTGAGCTGCAGCTTAACGACAATGGTATAACATATAGAGTTGAGCTGCAGCTTAAGCTGCAGCTCAGCTGGAGCTTAAGTCGCTTTAGTGAAGCCGGCCCCAGATCTGACATATTTGAACTGACGAAAATGATCAAAACACTCCTTGCACCACTTCGAAACTTATATGGTCGAAAATCCATCAAAGTCAGAATCGAGATGAAAGGGTAGTTGCATGAAAATTTGGTCACTTTCAGGCTTCTGAGTTTTTGGCTCGAGTTCTATTTGATTACCAGAATATGTGGACAATAAGTTTGGTTTTTCACCTAAATTCGTACTAGAAGAAAAACCCTGATTATTTCGAGAATTCATTTTTTTGGTTAGCAAGGATAAATTATGCATAAGAATTTTTATTTTCGATTCCAGCATGCTAATTTTTTTGTCTTTTTTGATAATAGAAAAAGCAGGCATGGAGCTCGGAAATCGTTGTCTCAGCCTCACTGCTGTCGTCCATAGTCTTTGGTAATTGTTTTTGCCTACGTCGACGATTGATAGATAAAATTTCGTCCAACGACCGTTTGGTACAGTGGGAATTTCCATCATGATCAGGTTTTTCTAGTGGAATGAAGCACGACCTCCAGTGCAACCCTTGTCGTTTTGTTTTGTGGGTGTGATGTGTGTGTGTGTGTGTGTGTTCGGTGATGTGAGACGATTAAATTTTGACTATAGTCTGTTTTTTATAAAATGCTTTTGAATGGAAGAATGAAAAAATAGGTACCACCCTCAAAGTAGTTTACACAAAGCTTCTACTGTAGGATCTTTTACTCAAAAAATTGCAATGACTAGTTGAGTTGGCTCACAAATTTTCAGTCCTATGCTGCATATGACTCAGCCGGTAATGGCAAAAATATGAAACAGTACTTGCTTTCTATTCTTTCATTTACAAGCATTTCTAAAAAAACAGACTATAGATCTAGATTGTGTTGAATCCAAGCCTCGGTTCTGTCCCAACTAGAAAACTCGTACAATCATGTAAATTTTATTCTACAAAGATGTATGAACGTACACTCAAGATGACAGACGTGTTGTGCAGGTCTTTTCTTAAGAGGCGTAAGAAAAGATGGAGTCTTCTGGTCAGAACTGACCTGTTAGAACTAATCCCTTGGCTA
Source organism: Romanomermis culicivorax (assembly GCA_963922205.1). NCBI lineage: Eukaryota > Metazoa > Nematoda > Enoplea > Mermithida > Mermithidae > Romanomermis > Romanomermis culicivorax. Next base: position 635,789 of record CAWUHX010000157.1, on the reverse strand, counting down.
AGCCTCGGTGATAGTGCAACAGTCCAGTTCCCCAGACCTACATTAACAAAGATAAACTTAACCTCAAAATGCGGGGCCTCACCAAAGAGCTCCACAGTCTCCTAGCTGAGACAAGGAATCCCCTCGGGGATAGACTTACTTGAGTATAACCCTTAAAGGGTTTCCCAAGGCTTGCTAGCTGCAAGCTGGCGCCTAGGCCTCTGGCCCTTCGCCTTCGGCGATCGATATAATCTAAATAAAGAACGAATAAATTAAACAATATTTCCGGTGAAATACTAAAAAGAATGTGGCTACACCACAGTTGGTAATATGTAAATAAAGTCGAAGTGCTGGGGAATAGTTTAATGGACGCCAGCAAAATAACAAGAATAATATAAAAAGACGATTATCGTGAACACTGATTTTCACTATCACTTTCTGTCTTTCTTTGGCCCTCCACTTCTATGCAAAAATGTCTGCGCCACTGGTCGTCCATTTCCTCGATTTGCATGGCGATTTCCCCATGCGATTTGCCATCAACAGGGTGCCCAACAGACGCAGCAAGCTCAAAAAAGAGACGACAGCAGAGCAAAATAATACACACAATAATGACGAAAAATTTAACTTACAACACTTTTTGTATAGAAGAAAATAGTGACGAAAAAGGGCGTGTCTGGAGAATAGCTTACAAACTTTCAGTTAAAGAAACGAATTGAGCACATAGCAACAAAGAATCATATGATGAAGAAGAAAAATTCGTGAGCATTGAGGAGGAGAACTGATTTTTGGAGTGGATTAAAAATATGTATGTTTACTAATTTGACATTTTTGGCAAAAAAAGGAAGTTTAAAGAAGAAAAGGAAAAAAGAAAAAAGTATGAAAGTGTAAGGGTTACATATATTTTGCCATTTGATATGTTATAAAGTAGGGTATGGTATAAAATGGAATATGTTACAACATGGCTTATGTTTTAACATTGGATATTATTATAACATGAGATTTGTTATAACATGGGAAATGTTATAGCAGGGGATGTGTTATTGCATAAGATATCTTATAACATAAGATATTTTAAATTATATATTTTTAGAAGTGCAAGCATCGCAAGCCCCAATATCTAGTAATTTTTATAAAAATTCATTCCAAAAACTTCACAGTTTGTCGGATAGTCAGTTTGTCGTCTGTGTTGCATCATTTTCAGGAACCATTAGTGTGCACTAAATCTTGTGCCTCAAAATATTTTTAAAATCATACAAAAATTTGTAGAATATTTCTGAAAAATCTTTAGAGAACGAGTAATTCTGTAAAGCAGCTAGGTTCTGGAGTATGAAAAACTTGAGGATTTTATGCTTTTACAGTTTTATGCACGAAAATTTATGTTTTACAATCATTTGTTGAATTTTTGTATAAGATGTTTAAAAACCAGTAAAATCGCTCAAGGGTCCAACAGTTTTATGGTTTTATGCACAAAAGTTGGAAAATTTTTTTCAAAGAATGAGTAAAGGCTCAAGAATTTCACGGTTTTATGGTATTACGCACAAAGAATTTGAAAATTTTTTCTATAAATCCTTCAGTAAACGAGTTAAAACCATATAATTTCAAGAGTCGAGGGTCTTGAGATGTACCAAAATTTTGGGAGCTTGAATTTTGCCCTCAGAGACATTGCATCATCAATTTTAATGTCCAAATCCGTTTAAGCGTACTTTATACATCAAGCTTCCGTCGTACTTTCTAGATAAAAGTCGAAGTTGACACGTTAAAGCCCCAAGTGTATTTTCTACACCCCCTGTATCGCACCATATGTTATAAGTGGCAGCCTTTGATGCCTATACTTATAACGCGTGTATCTTGTGTGTGTCTATACTTATAACATCTGTATCTTTTGTGTATTGTATGGATATTTTTTGTAATTAAAAAATTATATATTCCATAGGAAATGATACAAAAGTTTATCGGTCGAAGACTAATTAACCATATCAATTATATGGATTTGTCAAGCTCATTGGAAAGTGTTCAGAAAGCCAATCTATAGTTGGTAGTTTACTACACTATGCTGAATTAGCACTTGAGCATGGCTAATGTTTACTTATTAGACATGACAGTTCAATCACACGAGGCATCCAGCATCAGCTGGTCCTATCCTTTCTGCGATCTTGCCATCGATAGGATTGCTTTTGGTCAGCTTACAACTCAGGGGCATAGCAGTAAGTCATGTAGTATATTTCCACAAACTAATTGTCCTCAATCCATATCGAACAAAGGGTCTGTATATTGAGCGTTTTTCATTATAGACATTTGGAATATTTATTTTCATTTTGTTTATTTATTTTCATTTTGTTTATTTATTTTCATTTTGTTTATTTTTATTTATATTTTACATTTTTCTAGTTTTTTACGTTTTTGTATTTTATTTTTCATTTTATTGTTCATTTCTTAGGTTTGACCAACGATTTGATCTATCTGCAAAACAATGTTGTGTCACACATATGGGCGAGTTGGTGGAGCAGGTCTTATGGGCTGAGATGTAAAGATTGATCACAGGAGATGTGGGCTGATGGGTACGGTAGGTAGGGGATAACTGCACCAGTTGGCCTGCTAACACGAGTGACCCCAACTGTGTGGAGAGCCTATCACTGAAGGGTGACTGCCCGTGGACATAGTAGTCAAGGAGATAGACATCATGGCTCAGGATTCCAGAGAGTAATCCTGAAGGAGGCAACAGTTTGGAGGAGCCAACGGGTTGTCCCAGAGGAATGACACCAAGCAAACGAAATCATTCTGGAGTGAATCCCGAGAAAGAAGGGTGATAGAGTGTATTTTCGAGAAATGGAACACTCTGGAGAATGATGGTCCCGATGGAGTGATTCCTAGATAGAGAAGGAGATCACAGAGGGAAACTGTGGGGAGAAGGAAGAGTGATTCAATGGACAGATATCACTCTGAGGAGAGAGGAGAATGAGGGGAAAACTTCCAAGGGAAGGAGATCATTCAGAGGAGAGAGGAGAATGAGGGGAAGACTTCCAAGGGAAGGAGATCATTCAGGGGAGGAGTCTCCCGAAATATAAGGTTGTGGGTAGCTTATTCATCGATGACGAGCAGGGAAGACCAGGGAAGATGAGTAAAGGAAGACAAGGGACGAGGGAGAAATTTATTCCAGTTATTACTGTAATTCTGATTGAATTACAGAGACTGAAAATAAAATAAAGTATAAAATATAATATTGATCAAAATGCAGGGTCAAAGATTGCCACACGTAGAGCCAAGAAAGGAATGTGCTGCGGACTTCTCTTGAAATAAATATCAAAGAGTGGCACATGTATCAGGTGGCACACATAGGCCTGCAGAGAGAGAGCCTGAGTAGAAGTATGCCAAAATAGACACAAGAGAGGGGCGCCTGTGAACGGTATACCGATGTGTGCCATTATAAATAAAATATGCACATGTTGAAATTTATGTTCTATAGTTTGTCATGCAAAACCTACAACGACAAATCACTCCGTTACACAAAGTTGGAATACAAAATGAACTGACTGTGAAAAAACTAGACTGCTCACCAGTGCACAAATAGACAAGAATGAGTTTAACACAACTTTTTCAGCTAGTTTAGTCCATTATACTGTGAACATTCCATAAGCTTCGAACACCAAATGACATAAACTTGCAAATCATTTCATAAAACTGATGAGTTTACACTGTACCCTGCTACATGATATCCATGAGTGAAAATTTCATTGATAAAGAAAAAACATATTCCAATGTCAGAAAGTTGAAGCAGTTCGTAAGTTTGTTTTACCAATTATCAGCTCAGTGAACATGCCTTAAAAATGTGTGCATTAAGTCCAACAGACTTTCAAATAATTCCATATCATACTATTGTAGCTCATTTAATACGTTATTTAAAATTTTCGATGATTTTTCCCTAGAGTAGCAGCCAATTCAGGATTCCATGTATATGAGTCTTTCAACTTTTTCTTCCACAACTTAACAGAGATTTTTAGGCTCAAAAATTAGGCTCAAATGGTTTGGCTTCACTAACTGAAACTATGGATCATTCTCTTGTTGGCATTGAGCATTGGAAACTGAGTTTCAGCTGAGTGAAACATCGATTTTATCTTTGTTGGATTTCGCTAGAAAGTTCAAGCTGGAGATTAGCCAAACTTCAGGTTCGATCCTGAGCTCAAGATAACCTTGACCACGATAGAAACACATGACATTAAAAAACTTTTATGTGTAGTGTGACATCTAAAACTCTTTTTGTCAGTACCAAGAGTTGTGTGTAGGTACAGAACGTTCCACTGTACTGCATGTGGATGTCTGCATTTTTTACTGTAGAAAATAATTCAGTGAATTAGTCAGTGAATTTTTAGTAAGGTTCTCATCTCCTTTTTTCGATAATTTATTTTTATTTCAATTGTATACTGGCCACCCAGTTTTATTATAAAGAAAAAAGAAAATGTTATAGCTCTGATAGTGTGATAAAAACAAAAAGTTTAGTGAGTGAATATTCAATTTGAAATTGTTTTATTTTTGTGTTAAATTGTGTTGCCTCTTGCTCCTGAGTGATGATTCATTTCAATTTTTGACAAATGTGCAGAAAAACACTGACATTAAGGCCACAACAACCTGCGGTCAGTTTCACTAAAGTGGCTTAAGCCTGATCTGGGACGTCATCTTGACCACAAAAAAGGAAACTTCTGTTTCGAGGGTTCCATTGATTACAAGATCATACCAAACTCAAGATTAGTGTAACATAGAGATCACCTCAAGCTTGTACTTTAACCTGATCATGGGATGTTGAGTGTTACTAATATTTTTCATTTAATCATGATTCTGACGTTGGTTTTAGACACACACACAAAAGTTAATCTTATATACATTAGACGTAAATTAGAACTTTTTGATTTTTTTGTCCTCCATTGTTGATACATAAATCGTTTGCATTATTGATTGATAAATCAACATCTTCAATTGGGAAGATTTTTCATGATCAAACAAATCAGTTAGATTGGTTGAATAATGCAGAAATATAAGACTGTCATTTCTTTCAACTTGATTTCAGTGTACAAATGATGAAATAATCAATAAAACTATAAGAAGTCGAACAAAATACATTTTTAATTGCTAGCCAAATTTTTAGCACTTGTCATTGTGTCATGTACAGCCGTTATATTTTCGTGTAATCCAGGGCATGAATTTATTGATTCTCCATTCATAAGTTTTGGAATTCCGAAATGTAAAACCATTAATCTCTTAAACACTAAAAATTTTATAACGATAGACTAGTTTTGGTTTCAACTTTTCAGTGTTCTTCTTCCGAATTCTCATTTTTATAATCAAAAGATGTATTTAGAACACAACTTCTATTCAGTGATTAATCTTCTATTCAATAGTAATCAATATTTCTAGTTGGGCATGAATCTACCTTCACAAATCATGTTGGTCTTTATCCAACTTACACATTTTTAGATTCACTACCTAAGTCTGGTCGACCTTCCTCTACTCTTAACATCCAAGTAGGATATCCCCTGATAAAGCTATTAATTTGATGTGAATTAATCGTTACCTTTTTTGTTGCACAAGTGGTTTTTTCACACCTCATGTAATTCCTTGAGCATTACAGCAGATTCAAATAGATTTTCATGATTCCCTATATTTACTACACCCGATCCATCATCTCACACAGCATTTGTTTGCCTTATAATATGACTTGATTATCTATTGTGCAGACTCTAAAGGGGCCTGTATACCCACTTATGCTGGATAATTACTTTGATTTTTTGTAAATCAATATCTTCTTCAAATTTCATCAGGTACACCAGAACTAATTTTTCCTATAGCTGGAAATGCAAGCTTTGCAGGACTATATGATAATATATATGGGCCTACCTTATATGAGTGGTGCTCTTTGTGTTTTTTCCACTTAGTGAAGACGAAATACCATGGGCAAGCATCTGCCTGACAAGAAGGACACATGTTCAGCTGTGTACGTCGTTAATTGAACAAGCCCACCTCCTCTCTGATGTACCTCATCATCGAGATGCAACTGGGCCCAGTAGACCTCTCCAAGTAGTGTTCCAAGCTTACCTACACAATTTATCAACCCCCTATACCCCTAAGGATAAAACATTGTGCCTGCCTAAGCCAGCTAGCAGAAATTAAATTTAAGGTAACACCCAAAATTGATGTTCTTGAAACTAGTACTTGGAGATGATAACTACAAAACCAAGACATTCCCTTAAATTGTTATTTTCATCATTCATATTTTTAGAAGAAGAAAAAAATTAATCAAAGATACAAAAAGAAACAAATTGTCAATTATTCCCCCATATATGACATTTATTAGGTACATATTGATGCAACATTGTCAGTCCTTTCTTCACTTTTTATAATAGCTGCGGAACATGTGTCAACCAATATAGTATGTTCATGCACTTTAATTCGACTCTCAGGATACGTTGGGAGAGTAAAATAAGAATCATGCCTCATGATCTTGCTGATACTACAAAAATTAGACTGGTTCAAAATTAAAATTGAAATAAAAAAAGCTTGAAATTAAACTGAACAAATAAAAGATAGGCATACTCAGCACAGTGATTTTATTGCAAAAGTTTACCACTGATGTCAAGTGTACTCAATAGAATGTATTTACATGACTATTCATCATTGTTGATTTTACTGAAAAATAAAACATGAGAATACAATTCTGATAAGTCTACTTATCCTAGTTCCATTCAAATGAGGAAAAATAGCAACACAACTACATCAATGCTTTCTTGAAACATACAAATAGATTTCCTTCAGATTTTTTTTAATTTGACAATAAACCTTCACGAATAATGCATCGACCTGTAAAATAAAAAACTTTTAATTATAAACATTGGAATGTTTATCTTTAGTGCGTTTTGGTGCAAAGGCTTAATCAGACTCTATGGAAAATGAATTTGATGACAAAAATGGGACAATTTGCACCTCGCAGGACGGAAAAATTTTAGAAAACTATTTTCTTCCAAAGATAGTATGAAATTCCGTCTCTGATATTACCTTTTTATTGCAAATAGCATGGGCAAAGAAGTTAAACCAACCAAATGCGATGTTGATCCCAAAGGAAACTGGAAACAGTGTGAAGTTTTGGCTAAATACTGCATATGAAGTCAGGATAAATGATGCAGTGCTCAGGATAACTTTGACAACCAAAGTCGCTGCTGATATTCTAAAGAAGATATTAAAATGCAGTTTTCTTCAATCACCTGTCAGTCACAGAAGTGCAAAAGTGTTTTCATCCATTTTATGTTAGTAAATCAGGGGGTGAAATATATGCTTTTTGAATATTTAGAAAAACTTACTCACATACTCTCCTTTCTTTCTTTTGCATTGTGGGCAAAAATTTGTGCATGCCTGATATTCCTGTTTCTATAAATATCATAGACATTGAAAAAAGTATACCAGCCAAGGTTAATATCGACTTTGGAACATGATTGTTGTAATTTATCCAGCATGAATAATCTGATGGCAAATCATCACTGAAGCAAATCAAGTAGACAAGAATACCAATGGTGAAACCTGACAGAGATAACTTTTCAAACTATAAAATTCTAAAAAGTAATCTATATGGTCTTACAGAACATGGAAATGCATGAAACAAACTTGAATAAACTGGTGTTCCATGAATTTAGTGTGTTCGTCAATGAAAGATGGACACATATGCATTCTAACAATATAAAATTTCCATAGATGCAGTGGAATATGATCAGCAAAGTGGCAGTTATCTTGCACATCAACTATAATAATCACTGATTGGACTAAAATTCTGACTTGGTAAAAGATCCATCTCACTTCATTATCGATCCGGAAAATAAAGAACATAATCATTAGATGACTGGAGCCAAGCATAATGTCTTGACCACATTGAATTTGATTAACGAATAGTTTTGGCCTGAAAAAGAATAGGTGTCGTCAAATGTTCAACACATTGGAACTTGAGAAACATTAGAATATTGACAATATTTGAATTCAAAATTATTCTCTTGGAAAACTTCAGTCAGATATGATCTAATCTAATTAGTACATGTAACATCATTTGCTCATGCAAATGATTCCATCAACTAAAAGACATGGTTCTAGATTCACCCAGGTACTTACACCATGGCTAGGGTCAGCACTGCAGAAGTCATTGATGTACCAACAACCCACATACTGCCAAACATGTTCATAAATTTTGCGACAATTTGATAAGTTTCAGGCATAGGATTCTGAAAAAAAATGAATCAGAACATTTATACAAATGAGCTCATTGGCTTGCTCTCTCACACATGGTATCTTTGTTTCATTATAAAATACATAATCTTTATTGTAACAGTTTTTGAATACTTTATCAATCTCCTGTAGACATGTTGATTGGCATTGTTTAACTGTAAACCAAGGATTCATCAGATTCACACCTAAAAAACAGCAATACGATCTTTGTAGAATTTAAATTTCAAAATAAATTTGGTGGAAGAGTTTTATCCACAGTGAGTGAAAATATAAAAGCAAAGTACAAAGGATTGACACCTAAAACAGCAAATCTGTAAAGTAAACCTTGAAACTGCAGATAACCACAAGAGTGATTTTCAAAAGTTTGAATACAAGAATGTCTGATTCTGAAATAATTGAAGTATTGGTGAAACGGATAGTGATTACAGAGGACAAAAAATTCAGTAAAATTTTCAAACATTTTTTAGACTGCTGTACTTAGCACACAATTCACTTGCCTATGTTTGAAAAGGGTAGAACTAGACAGATATAAAGTTGCATAAAAATCAGAAACAGAACAAGAAATACAAAAAATACATGAACTCAAGTAATAAGAAGCAGTAAGAGTGAAATACAAAATAGCTCAGGCTGAAAATTTTGGAACATGTTCACAAATTGAAAAAAAGTCGAGAACATAACATGCAGAGGCCATACAATCATGTTGAAGGGCTTCCTGGGTGGCGCCGTAGCTGTCCCACCATTGGCCAATGTCGGGGTAGGTGTAACCATCCCGACCAGGGGTCAACCAAAATGGCCGGGTTCGTGACCCCTGGATTGGCTACAACATTAATCCTACGGGTGGAATATTGTATGTTGCCATAAAACAATCATGAGGAATTCGAGCAACAAAATAAAATCAGTGTTACTATGACATCAAACGTCATTCATGAATTTTGATATTCATGCACTTTGGTATTGGCATTTAATATTAACATTTCTGTATTTATATTTCGATACTGCAACACATTTGTTTGTCAAAACTGGATGAATCATATCACTCACAAGACTAACCCTTACATAATACAATCTGATAATGGATTTATGTCATGAAAAGCAAACCACATCCAAAATGCATTCAATATTCAAAATTTGTCAAAAATTTTCATTTGTATAAGTTTGAAGAAATTTGTTTATTGAAAATCTTTCTTTTGGGAGTAATCGTTTTAAGGGCAGTTAAAAATTGCTCAGGAGCTTTTCAATTAAGGGAACTTAAGGGAACAAATCTCAAAAGGTTAGCTGAGCCTTTATGGACAAATGCCATTTTTAAGTAGAAGAGCAAAAATTGCATGACAGGATGTCATTTGAGGGCAACTTTGATGTAGTACCTTTCAATATTCCTGACATGACTGTTTTTACCATAGTAAACAATTACATTGATTCCAACTCACTCAGATCTTCGGCAATTGGTTGTGCAGTGGTAGCAGCAGGAGAATTTTTCCCATTCATTACCATGCTAGTTGCCTTTCTATCATCTTGACTCCCAACAGCCGAAACTTTCCCATCTGAAAAACAGGTCATGAAGCAACTTTGTTGGACCACATAAATGTCCAGGAGAATAATCATTTAGTAACATCACAAGCTCTACATTTGTTGAAATCATTGGGGCAGTTAATTATTTGCCTACAATATAATGCTTAGATCTGGTTGCCAAAACGGAGCTAGTGAGACTACAGTTGGGCATGATAAGTATAAATCCACGAGAGAACTTGTGATCAAATAACTGTGGAGTTTATTAAGTTATAAGCACTCACTTCTAGGTATCAGCATTGTAAACATACCAGGTAGTGTTTTTGCCTCGGATTTTGACAAATAGCTTGCTCTAGCATATATACTCACAGAACTAGCAGGAAAAGCATTTACTCTCTGGTCTAAAATTGAAATGATTTTGACTTGAGAAAAATATTTTTCAGAATAGTACTTTTTGATGTTGGATGAATTAGAGAAATAGAGGATTTCATGGTAGTAGCTTTTTTTGAATAGGTGACTTCTAAACTGGTATCACCAGTTGGATTTGTGTCGAACTTTGCACCATTCAAACCTGTAAAAGACATAGACTTGAATTTAGAGGGCACAACCTGTAGTAACAAAAACTTACTTCTCAATGTTGGCACTAGTTCAGTCCTTGTTCTGGAAACTGTTGAATAAGTGGTTGTTAAATCATTATGAATGTTTCCAAAAATCCAATCTGAAGTGTAAACAACAAGGATTTGATGTGAAAGGACTTTGTCACTTCAGATTCTCACTTCTGGTCTTGGGACGAACAGTAGGAGATGACATTCTGACAGCAGATCGGGCTATTTGATTTGACCCATATTCCACAGAGTTAGATGTCACCTGACTGTTTGCTGAAATAATGATAAACATTTTTCTCCTTGGAAATTTCAAAGCTTGATTCGTTCATTTCAGGAGTATATCCAAGCAAAACAGTTGAATTGCTTAAATCCTACCAAACATTTTAATTTCTTCCATACTTAAAAAGAATAATGCTTTCAATGACGTTGATGCTATTTTTATTAGGAAATTCGCAGACTCTTTCCCCTAATCTGACTGAAAAGCTGTTCTGACATATATTAATTCGTTATAATGAACAATCAAATGAAATATTTGTTTCATGTTTCATGTATTACTTTTTTCTTTTTTTCCCAGTTTATGCATGACATTGCTATTTTTTATGGAATTTGAAACACATAGAGACATTGTGCCACTATGTGATATACTGACCTGATATCAAGAAGTAATGTTATTTTTGAAACGAAATTAAAGATATGGAAATCTTCCAGTGATATGAGCAATGTTTTTATATGTATCATTAAGCTGATTGAACAAAAGTCTATCATAATTTCAACCAGCACTTTTTCAGCAAAGTGGACCCCAATGTTTACATCAATTTATTGATCATTAATTTGTCAGATTCCGAAAATATTGGAATAAAACTGCAGTCATTGTCTTTCCAATAGCTGAAAAAATAGTGTTTTTAGGTTCGGGTCTGTTACCATGAATAAAACCTACCTCTTGTTAGTTGGACTCAACCAAGCTTTTGCTGAAAAAATTCAGCAACGAATCGTCCTGTTCACAATTTTTGGCTAGAGTGAACTTTATAACAATATGACACAACCGATTTCCATGGAAAGCAATATGAATCTATCACAACTTTTTCCAGTTAATGTTTTACATGATGTTGTGACTGTTCTAGAAGGTTTGTTCCCTAACATATGCTACCTCCTGAATCACTTCATAAAACTGACATCTTTACACTGTACCCTGCTCACATGATTTTCTGTATGATGATGAAGAAACAAAAGCTCAGCTCAAAAAATGTGGGGCATGTTCACAAATTAAGTAAGAAGATTTAAAAGAAATGGAGCTTTTCTATTGAAAAATCATTTGCCAGTATTATCAAGGCAAGAAAATCATGAAGAATTCGAATAACATTACAAAGTAAGGGTGATATCAAGTATAATATATGATTTTTGATACTCAGATGCTTTGGAATTTAGATTTGATGTCTTTCCATTTTCTTGCATTGATACTTTGTTACTACAACAAATTGATATGTCGAACTTAAATAAATTTTATCAATCACAACACTATTCCTCATTTAATTTGATTTGGATATAGGTTTCTGCCATGCCGAGCAAACTGCATCCAAAATAAATTTTAATGCAATAACTTTCCATATTCATGGTGTTACTACTTTGTGAATGATGAAAACAATTAAAGTGACTTCAACTGACGTTCAGTTTCTCCAGTCGGTTCTGCAGTGGTAGAGACTGAAGAATTTTTTTCTGTTCACTGTTATGCTAGTTGCTTTTGTATTATCTTGACTTCCAACAGCTGAAATTCTTCCATCTGAACAACAGATCATGAGTAACATCATGGAATAAAATGAATGTTCAGGAGAATCCTCATCAGTATTGTCATGAGTTCTACATCAATTGAAATTTTCAGGGCAGGTTTGATTATACACCCACAGTCATACATGTAATTGGGGGGTTGGCCTTTTTTGGTATTTTTTGGGGAAATTTTCTATATTTTTCGCCCCCCCCCGAATTTCGGATTTACCCCCGCCCCAACCGGTATGACCTCTCACAGGTATGCCCACAGTATAAACCATATATCTGGTTTCCAAAACAGGGCTAGTCAGCAAGAGGAGTTGAACGTTAATCAAATCTAAATCCATGAGAGATATTATGATAAACTAAATGGTGAGTCTATTAGGTTATGAGCACTTACTTTTAGGTATCAGCTTTGTAGTCATACCAGGTAATGCTTTTGCTTCAGATTTTGTCAAATAAATTGTTGTGGCATACAGACTTGCAGAAGTATCTGGGAAAGGATATACTTCCTGGTCTGAAATTAAAATGATACAGTCATTGACCTGACAGTAGTATTTTTAAGAAGAGAACTTTTTGCTATTGTAAAAGTAAGAGGAACAAAAGAAGTCCTTGTCTTAAATTCTTTTGAATAGCTGAGTTTGGAATCCTTGTCACCAGTGCGATTAGCAAAGAACTTTGCGTGGTTAAAACCTGTAGAAGGAAACGTAGATAGTCTTGAATGTACAGGCTACAAGATGCAGTTTAAAAATTTACCTGGCAATGTTGGCATTGTAAGACTAATTGATCCAGTTGATGTTTTGGAATCTGTTGAATAAGTGGTTGTTGAATCAACCTGGAAATTTGTGAATGTCTGATCTGAAGTGTAAGTCAAATTGCATTGATATGGAAGGCCTATGAAGCTTCATAATAGTACTTCTGGTTGTATAGCGAACTGTAGGAGATGACTTTGTGACAGCAGATTGTGTCAATTGGTCTACCCCACATTCCATAGAGGTGGACGTCACCTGACTGCTTGCTGAAATAATAACAATTTTCATTCCTTGCAAAATTTGAGCCTAGCTTTGTTCATTTTAGGAGTTAATCCAAGCTAAACAAATAAAATTTTAAAGTCTTACCAAACATTTCAAATCCTTCCATACTTATCGATGGTGACACTACAGATGGGGTTGATGTTTTGATTAGAAAACGTGCAGGCTTTTTCTTTGAAAGTCGGTCTGTGATATGGAAAATGTTAAATGTACCATCGAGCTGGCTGAACAACATGCTATCATAATGTTCCGCCAACACTTTTTTCAAGTGGACTCTAACGTTCACATCAATGTTTTGATAATTAATCTGTCAGATACCCAAAGTCTGCATCTTTTCTACAGCTCACAAAATAGTGTGCTTTTTTGGTTTGGATTTGTTACCATCACTAAAACTTATCTCTTATCAGTGTGAATCAACTCAGATCTGGGAATTGGATATTACACTTATTATATAAAAACTTGACAATAAGTCGCAATGTTCACAATGTCTGGATGTGACCAACCTCACAACACTATCATATGACCAGTGGGCAGAAAAAAAAACAAAAAAAAATTGATGAATTTATCACATCTTCTTCTTAATGTTATCAAATTGATGTTATCCATGAGGTTGTATGGATTCTAGATGCTTTGTTCATGAACAGACGTTACCTAATGAATTGCTTTGTAAAACTAACATGCTTACACTGTATCCTGGTCAGATCCTCTCCTGTATCTGATATTTAATCTTTTGTACATCAGATTCATAACATGAAACTGTTGAAATTTATGATATTTCAATGTTTGGGATACTGTAATTCAGGGCCGTTGCCAGGAATTTCTTAAGCAGAGGGAGAAGATTGAGCAGGAAAAAATCTTTGTGCTGAAAATTTTTCGGTTTCCACATTCTTAAACGTTGTAAAACGTATCTTCATAAAAATGAAAATAAATTGGAATTAAACTGATGAATCGAAATACCTCTCTTATTTTGGTGCACAACAACGAAAAAATTTGAAGAATTTTGTGTTCCAAAATGCTGGAAAATGAATGTTCACTATAAATATTTTCAGATAGAAGCTGTAAATGTGCAGTCTTGGATTGACGTTTTTATCATTTTCAATGCCAATTGCAAAGGTTCATGTATGAAAATGTTCAAAGAACTGGAAACAAAGCGAAAGAACAATATTATAAGAAGTAATGAAAAATCTCCATTATGAGCAAAACATTGACTTTCAACCAGTAAAAACGGCATCAAACAATTCAATTAATTGAAACTGCTGAAGGTTAATTAGTAAGTGGAAGAAGATATGCTAATGCTCATCTGAGTGAAAACAATGACTGTTATATTCATGACTGGTGTGGAGCACCTGTAAATTGTGATGTTTTGACCTTCTGATGTTCATCAAAATGCATCTATTTGGTTTTGAATTGAAAAAAAAATTTTTGCAATGAAAACCATGCCCAAAAATTTTTTCCTCAACAGACTCTATTTGAGGGGAAAAATAGTGTTCCACGCCAGACAAGAGAAAAATTGTAAATATTGATAGAAAATCTCATTTATCGCCAAAATATCACTTGTAACTAATAAAAAAAGAGATGAGATACTTCAGTTAATTGAAACTGTTTAAGGTTAAATAGTATGTGATAGTCGATATGGTAATGGACACACCTGATAGACAATATAACTGTTAAACTTATCTGCTGAAAAGAAGTGCCAAAAAATATTATTTTTCTCAATGACAGATACAAGATCAAAATATGACAAAGTCCCAGGGGGCGGCTGCCCCCACCTAAGTATGGCCTTGCTGCAACTATATGGGAATTTCTGTTTTAATGTAAAATACATATTGCCATCATACTCTGTGTGTAAAACTACTCTTAGTTTGATTTTCAGATAAGATCGATCCTCACGAATAATGCATTTGAAAATACTGGCTTACCAACTGGTGTTATCTTCCACCTTTGATTCTTGTTTGTAGAAGCACACTGACTGAAAAAAGGCCTATCAGGGGACTTGGATTCATCCAGGCAAAAAAATTCATTCGAGATGGAAATTTTTATCCGAAGACATGGCCGGAAATCACAACAATTTTCATATAATTCTTCTATAATGAATTCACTGACGACAGCACGAAATGATGCCAATTGTGCAAGATTCGTCATTTCACCAGGGGAGTTTTCACATTGTACTGTATAATATGCATCGCCTTTCCACACAAACGAGCACAGAAGTGGCTGTAAATCAAAACTGACACGTAAAGTAGAGCGATGATTGGACAGCATGTAGCGTTCGTCTAGATAGAAAAAAAGATGGGATTAAAATTGTTACACAATCCTTCAATATGACAAAATTGGAATAGAAAATATGATTGGGGTTCAAAACCCCGAAAGGCCCATTAGCGCGAACGGGCTCATAACCGCGAATGGCTCATAACCGCGAAAAATAAAAAGGGTTCATAACCGCGAAAGATTCATAACCGCGAAAGGCTCATATCCGCGAAAGGCTCATAACTGCGAATAAGGGGTTGTCATGTTCTTTTTTACGTTTGTGCCTTCACTACTAATGGAAGAATACTGTATGGGTGGCATGGGCTATTGTGCACCATTAGTGATGGGAAACTGAATTTCTTTACAAGAATGCAAAAAACTCTATGCATCGGCTGTCCTCATCGGGAACAAGGCGAAAAATATGTAAACTAAGCATGGGCAAATACGGCAAAACATGGCTTTCAAAAATTTAAAAATAGAAACAGCTTTCGATGCTGAGTTGATGGAACCTCACTCTTTCCAGTATCTGATGAACGAATTGCACCAATACCTTTGTTACATGAGACACTTAGTTGGAAAACGCATCGTTGTTGCTGATTATTAAAAATGTGTTTTGGTTACGAATTGTTATGGAAGTTAAATAAAAGTTGAAATTTGAATAGTAAATCGACTTCATGGATAATTAAGAAATGAGGCTTAATGCAATTAATTCACACAAAATACGACATTATAAAAGCATCAGTAGGTAAATTTGCGCGGTTATAGGCCATTCGCGCTTATGAACCCTTTGATGTAGAAAATGTATCATACACTATAGCATATAAGTTTTTCGCGGTTATGAGCCATTCG
The DNA here is from genome assembly GCA_963922205.1 of Romanomermis culicivorax. NCBI lineage: Eukaryota > Metazoa > Nematoda > Enoplea > Mermithida > Mermithidae > Romanomermis > Romanomermis culicivorax. Next base: position 619,558 of record CAWUHX010000157.1, on the reverse strand, counting down.
CGGTTATGAGCCCGTTCGCGGTAATGAGCCGTTCGCGGTTACAAGCTATACCCGAACATATTGCTGTTGTGCTTTATATGGTACAGACAAATAATAAATATAGAAGACTCACACTTGTCCCAGGCTATAAAATCTTCAGCAAATATAATGCATGGTAATATTGAAGAGATTAACACATTGATAAACTGCTTAATAGCCATGCTTCAATGAAGATTCTCGTCAACAATTTTGACACAAAAGAAAAATTTTTTTTGGAGCTATAACCTTTGAAAAACCAGCCAAAATTTCCAGGGAAACATCATTTATATGTCCTGTGAATTTTAAAAGACAGAGCTATTTTTGGTGGCAATAACGTTAATGAGAACACTTATCATAAAAGGGGATTTGAAACTGAATTGAAAATAACCAGAATGAAAATACTTAGCCTCTGATGTGTGTTGATGAACAACACATTTGTCTGCAGTAACCATCTACTTTTGATTCTACTTTATGCAATAAGGGCACATAGCAACCCATTCATGATGCAGGCTGTTGACAGATAACCATGGGTGTGACTCATCAAAATACAATATACATTTAAATGTCTAAATTTGTTAATCAAAATTTTTATAATAAAGTGAGACGATTTTTGTGAATCAAGTACTGATCAAAAGTTCCTGAAAAAATTTACAAAATACCTGAGCCGGTTTTAGTGAAATTCTATTTGACAGCTTTTATGAATGATGAACAAATTCATAGACAAAAGATGGGCAAAAGCGAAATCTTTTTCTGATTAGGACATCTGCTCATGCTGTAGACAAAAATTTAAACAATTACGTAATAGGTGAAAAATACATACAAAATGCAAGGAAGACGATTCGAAGACACATGAAGTGCCGTACAGTAACTACAATGATGTTGGAAAATGACTCTGTTGCATAGAGCTCTGCATCATGTGCCCTTGGACCATCTTTTAATCCCTAAAGATTTTAGGATGGTGAAGCTAATAATGTTTTAGCTCATTGATCTAGCGATTGCAACAGATACTCGAACTTGACTTCGACTAGTTAAATTCAGCCTAGAATATACAATTTGATATTATGTTTTATTACAAAAAAACTTATGCATCATTTCTTCTCACAAACTCGGGCTATGGAAAAGGACTGGGCAAAAGACAACCACTTACACTCAACACAAAAAAAGCAATAATTGCCTATTTACTTTTATGACGTACTGTAGGATCAGTGTTGAACATCTTGGAAACATTGTCCGCTACTGTATTCAAACTTTATGACAAATTGACAAATGAGCACTACATGCTCTATTTACTTTACTAGACTCACTAGATTCGTTTATCTCTTCTCACTTATTCAGAATGCATTAATTAATCTCCGCAATGTCAGAAAAATTTTATTCTACATTGTGAAGAAGTTTGTGTTCTACAGTGTGACTTCGGTGGCTGATGACTCATGTCAAACGTCAGCTAAAATAATGTCATGATACTGTAGAGAGATAAATAAGGAATTTCACCTCAAACTCATACTGAACTCAGTTTGGCATCGACCTACTAGTGTTTTTATCGTCCAGTGCGCAGTTTCACCACAACGTTGGGAGTTTTACAAGTACTGCGAGTGTCAAATTCTAGGAGTAAATGAGTTTCACCAGCTTCACTCTTGCTACAGATCACGAGCTACAACCTACGGGTGATGGACTACAAGCTACAAGTGATGCAAGTTGTGCTACGAGTGATGTGCTTTGAGTTACGGGTCCGTTGTAAGAGCGTTTCACCATGTTTCACCATGTTTTTCATAACTCGTAAAATGATCATTTCATGGCTGTTTTCGGGCGGGACTCGTTATACGGGAATTCAATTCGTAATGTTTTTATAATTGGATAGTGCAATCGGATTGGGAAATTTGTTCTGAAAATTATAAATTTCTAAGTTATTCTGAAATTTCACTAAACCTTGAAGAAATTTTCTCAATTCTTGTAAAAATTTGTTAGATTTTGTTGAATCATATAAAAATTTTGAAAAATTTTTCAATCTATACGGAAAATCATTTTCCTCACATTTTTGAAAATTCGCCAATTTTACAGAAATTTTTTAAATTTATTGTGAAGATAAGTTCATTTTATTGAAAACACCTAAAAAAAATTGTGAAAAATTTTTAGATCTTTGCAGATTACTCATGTTTGTTAGTTATTCGTGGGGAAAACAGAAAAGTCACGTCAAAAAACTCGTTAATACTTGAAAAGATGTGTAACCACTTGAAAAAAATTGTTACCACTTGAATAAAATCGTTACCTTCGAACATAATACACAAAATTTTTTCAAGATGCATCGCTAAAACCACAACATGCGTGGCAAAAAAATCAAGAAGTGAAGGTTTTCCGACGTTTGGCATTTTTTTCAAGTGCATCGCATTTTTTTTAAATTTATTTGTTATGGTTATTTCTGGTCGTTTTGCATGGGCAATCCGATGGGCACATTGGTTTTTCTCAAAAAATTTAACTTCTTGGGGTTTTCCAGGAAAAAGACAAAAATGCTTGTTTTTTGCTCAAAATGTGATAATTTCGGAAAAGGTCCAAATTATCGTTTCCCTGTTGAGTTGACAAAAAATGACGAAAATGCTCAAATACCACTAAGCTATGAGTCCTACAGACTCAATTTTGGTCGTGAAAATCTCATCAAAGTCATGAGTCTTTTTAGAATCATAATGATGGGTAACTCATATGGTAAAACTGAGCTGTCGTAAATTATGAAAAACTGTTACTCGTAAGACTCATAAGTTGTGGACCTGTACTCATAAACTTAATTTTTTGATGAAACGGTCACTCGTAGCACTCCTAGACTCGTAATTCCTTGCTCGTAAACTTTGATTTTTGATGAGACGGTCTTTCATAGCTCTCTTAACACGGAACTCCTAACTCGTGGAATTTTACTCTTAATATGGTGTTCTGTGGTGAAACTGGGCCCAGGTAGACTTTGGGATCGAGTCATCATGACAACGTTCAAATGATCGATAAAATAAGCACAAATGAGAAATGCTGAAAATACCTGATTTTTTTCCTCAAAAATTACAATGAACGAACCAAATGGAAATTTGGGTTAAAATCAAAATCTGAGCCGAAAAATTATGACCTAGAAACAAAATTTTATACACAACATAAAAATTCTATTGTGTATGTTGATTCAGGCTCAAAATCTAAAGCATGTTCAAATTTGAGGTGCACAAACACGCACAGGTGTTACAGTCATTGGTCGAGCTAAAAATTCAAACCATGGGACCCAGCTTCTATGTCAAAGATGGCATGTTAATGAATTTTTATACTTGACCGCACAAAGCTCTTCTCATATTCCTTATTACGCAGATGATATCCCTGTTAATGATGCTGATGACAGCCATGTCATAGGAAATTGTTGCGGCAATTGTTTACCCTTACTTCTGATTTGAGTGGACTGCATTCTCAGCCTAAAGCTCAGACCATGGACCTTGCGGCTACAATTCAAATCACATTTAAATCAACTGAGCCAACTAAGCAACAGGAAAAATGCTGAAATATACACAATTTGCAACAATTCGAAAGTGAAGTGGCTGCCATCACCACGCTCAACATCTGTCTGCCATCGAATTTGACATATTTCAAAGGGCCACCAGAGCTGTGGCAACTTCTTTCTAATGCTTTGGATTTTTGTATACGCTAGGCTGGATCGATGGCTCGAAGCTGGGAACCTTGCGGCCAACATCTACATTCTCTAACCAAATGAACTAATCAAGCAATAGGAAAAGCGCTCTCTAAACTCTATCATTTGCAAACCATTCAAGCTTGTGGTGCCTGGTCTCAACATAATTTAATGGACCGCCAAGGACCACCAATTTTGAGACAACCTCTCCCCACTGCTCTAGATCATTGTTTTTTTTCTACAGATGACCATATTCGTGGAAAATTTTTTCAGAATGTGGATGAATAATTAAGGTACTTCCAAAAAATGTGGAACACATTTTAGTGACTCCTCTAACTAGAAAGTTGAACTCATGGGTCAGTAGAGAAAGAATGAAAGTACATCACAACATTTAGTTGTGAAATTAACAGTTATGTATGGTGTTGTAGTGGTGTGTCCAACAGTTCATTATGTGTTGGGCACCCTGTTGACGGCAAGTGGCATAGGGAAATCGCCATGCAAATTGATGAATTCCACGACCAGCGGCACAGACATTCACTTAGAAATGGAGCGCCACAGAAAGACCAAAAAAGTGATAGTGATTCTTCCATGGTCATTATTATATTTTTCGATAAAACATAGCTGGTGTCCAATAAACTTTGCCCTTCGCTCCAAACATTTTGTTATTTATTTTGCATAAAAATATTAGTGGCATATCCACCTTCTTTTTAATATTCATCGGAGTTTATTTTTTAACTTATTGTTTTTTATTTAGATCTGACCGATTGTTTGGAGCGAAGGGCCAAAAGCCCAGGCGTCTGCTTGCTGACTGCAATCCCAGAAAGACCTGTCAAGGGATCCTGCAGGTAAGTCTATCCCAGAGGGGATTCCTTGTCTCTTCTAGGAGACTATGAGGGCTCTGTGTGAGGCCCCTCTTTTAAAGTAAGTTTATCTTCATTGTTGCCAGGACTGGGGAACCGGACTGTTGCACTATCTCTGAGGCTTAGCCAAGGAACTGGTTCTAACAGGTCAGTTCAGACCACAATCAATCTTTCCTTAAGCTCTAGAGGAAAGACCTGCACAACATATGCAGCATGCCCTGCACTCACCACCACCACTACGACTGCAATTTCCGAACCATCCAAGTCGCTTGGTTAGGGCAGTTGGTAGTGTTTCTGCCTTGTGTGCAGAAAGTCGAGGGTTTAAGCTCCTCACTAAGCGTTTTTTTTCTGAAGCACTGGCTATGTAGATTCGGGCATATGAAAAGGGGATCATCATTCATCATTCATCAGCATTATCCCCATCATCACTTTCATCATATGATGTATCCATAGTATTGAAATATGATTGAGTTTCTCAAGTGTTTTAGAGTGCTGAAATAGGCACAATGTGCAAAATTCTGAACCAAATTGCAGAGGTCTGGAAAAACAGTGCTCAAGGTTTCCATAATAGCTAGACTGGGTCCTGCTCTTGAACCAGGGGTCTTGTGGCTATCATCTGCTTGCTCTCAGCACCTGAGCCAACTGAATGGAAAACACGCTCATTGGAAAAGATATGTTTTGCAACAACTCAGTGTAGAGGATGCTGTGGTGGCCACTCTCAACAAAGACAAGAGAGATGCTTGAAATTATATGGAATTTTCGGGGTGAAAATAAATTTGAAAAAATTCTAAAAATTCAATAAGTCTGCAACTTCATTCGTCCGCAATTCAAAGTGGCAAGTACGCTGCAACTTGCCAAAGGTTGTAGGTTCACAACCACTGAGCATTGGAGTTGTAAGCTAAAAAATCGTAGCCAAGCCGAGCACCCTAATCTGGGTTCACCTCATAATGTGGTGGTCTAGTGATGAGGAAATCAGCCCAGAATGCTGGTAACCCAGGTTTGACTCCCGGCTACACCCTTATTTTTCAAAGAAAGATGCTGTTATTATGGTAAATTCATATTCAAAGAGTATTAGAGGTTATACATTGCCCTGTTTTAATAGGGTTTCATGAAAACACCTGGGAAAAGAAGCTGAAGAAAATAGCACGATTGTTAGGCTTCTGTGGGTGAAGGATGCTGTAACCAACCTTTGGGTTTAGACAAAGGAAGTTGCAACAGTTCTGACCACAGGCTAACAGCAACAATAAACCAAAACTCTCTCATACCTTTCACCAGATACTCGCCAGTACTTCACCAAACCTCAAGCAGAACGCCTTGGCATGTACCTCAGGAGATCCTACCCAAGTCTCCAATCCTAACCTTATGAAATCCTCCACTATGCTCACAAAACAATACGAGTTACTGGTCCAACTTGTATTGGGTATGCCATGGGGGACGCCACACAAAATAATAATAAAAAATAATTATAAGTAGGACGACTGGCGGTGAGGCTCCAAATCAAAAACATAATATTTTTCAAATGAATAAAAACACAAAACACGTGAAACAGTGGCTGCATTTCTCCACCCAAGTTTGTTAGGCTGCTGTGGGGTCAAAATGATGCAACAGTTCTGACCACAGGCTAACAACAACAATAAACACAAAACTCTCCCAGACGTTTCACCAGATACTCGCCAGAACTTTCACCAAACCTCAGGCAGAACACCTTGGCACGTACCTCAGGAGATCCTACCCAAGTCTCCAATCCTAAACTTATAAGAGCCTCCCCTGCGCTCACAAAACAAAACAACTTACAGGCCCAATTTGTATTGGGTGATGACTGGCGACGCCACAAAATAATAAACAAAAAATATTATAATTGGAGCGATGGCGGCGAAGCTCCCCAAACATAATCTTTTTTAACACTGATAAAAAGACATAAACATCGCAAAACAGTGGGAGCATAAATCTATGCAAATATTTCCTTCTTTTTTCACCACTTTTCGCTGCGTCCAACCCCCTGTGCACCAACGCCAGAAGCTGAACACGTGCACCTGGAGCCACCCCACCATCCCTCGGCCCTCAAAACCGACCAATGGGAGGTGAAAACCTTTCTGCAGCCTGAGTCTCATACTGAGGCCCCGACTGCGTAACAGTTTTCCTCTCAGAAAACAAATTATTGGGGCTAGCCCCTCCAAAATGTGATCCAGCCCCTACCAGGTCCTTCAGGTGATGGTGACCTTGACCAATCCATTCGGCAGGGCACTCCTTTTCAGGCTACCAGAAATGATCACGAACGTAGTTCCACCTGGACTTTGACGTTGATCTGTGCCTAGATCCGGGGCGTCCCTGTTCCTCTTCTCCCGTGTACTGGTTTTTACAACTTCAGTGATGAGGTACCCCAGGTGCGCTTCCTCTATGGTCAGCCGCTCGCCACGTTGCTCCGTCCAATACAAATCTACTCAGTAAAAAAGATTTTCTATAAAATACTTCAAATATCTAATTACGAAATAATTTTATAAATGCAATTAAAATTTTTCACGTCTTCATCTTTTTCAGGCCCCGAAAGTAAACGAGAAAAATACGAGGGCTATGTACATGCCGGAGATAAGATGGATGGAAATAACGAATTTCGCGGGGCAACTTTTGGGCACCGGAAACAAAAAAATTTTAAAATTTAAAGCAACAATAAAACGAGATAATATTTTTTTTTGTATTTTGTATTTTATTTGTGTTTTTTGTATTTTTGTGTTTTTTGAAATAAAATTTGTACGAAATAATAAATTTTGGTCCAAAAATGATGCGGCTATATAAAATTATTGTTGCCCGCCGCCACCATAACGGCCATATTGGAAGCTACCACGGCGAGGGTAGGGACCACCCCAAGCTCCACGACCCCTAAGGAATCCCCCAAAAACTCCTCCAGGTTGGGGTGCATGAGGGGGTCGGCCCATCGCCTGACCTCTATATGGTTGCGGATTAACCATTCTGAAGGGTCCTCCTTGACCCTGTCCCTGACCCCGGCCTCAGCCATATCCCCCTCCAGTTCCCCTCTGGTACAAACCCTGAGTGGAACTTACGGAAGATACTCCAGAAGCTGAGGTACTGGACCTACCTTGACTTTGCTGATTTGTGTATGGTAATTTGAATACTCCAGGCCGGTGCCGACCCTGCGAGTGAGACGATTGTCGCGAGTGCTGGCTCCTAGTCCTGGATGCATCTCTAGGTTGCCTTTCCGTTAAAATGGGAATCTTGAAGGGTTGCCCCTCCTCATCCTCGGCTTTCTGGAATTTACCAGAAAACTTCTGAACCATATCAGACAACCTTCTCTTCGCTGCCATATCCACTGCAGTTTGTTGGTGTTCCTGCATTCGGTTGGCATAAGCTTCCCTGAATGCAGTACTACCTTCTCCCCGCAGGTAGATAGAATAATACCTTTCCATCACAAATGATTTGGCCCGTGCATCAACTGCACCAATATGTCTGGGCCCAACTGCTGTTGTTCTAACGTTAGCAACACCATGGTACATAAGTATCTCAGGGCTGCCATTACTATTTCCGCATCAAAGTGATGAAACCAATTTGGCATGAATTTGAGCCAAATGTATTTCCAAATGGGCTCAGGAACATTTATGTGATCATACAGGAAACCACCTTGAAGCTCAAAGTGATCCCCATAGTTCTCCTAAAGCTCCTCTACTCCATTATTCACCAATGCCCAGATGATTTGATTCCTATCATCATCTGGCATATCCTGAGCAAAGAATTCCCTCACCTCCGGTGTCCAAAAATCTATCCTTCCTTTTACCACTGGAAACTTCTTATGGACATCCCAGTAGTCTCTCAAAACAGAACTCAGGTACTCCAGAGTTACTTCCTTATCTCTACTTCTCTTGACCGATTTAGCCAGTTCCGACGTAGAGGGTTTAGAAATAACTTTTTTCCCAGAGGAACTGCTCTGGTTCTGCTGAGAAGTCTTATCCACTTTAGACACGGGCTTAGCCAAAGTAATTTTCGTCGTTGCACTTACCTGAGATGCAGACGATTTACTTGGTACTTTAGCTGAAGCAACCGTCGACTGCACTTGACTCAAAGAACTTGTGGTTCCAGGCGTCAGGCTTGTCGGCATAGTTCCAGTCTTGGACTTGGTTGAATCCGTCAATAAAGTAGTAGATCCAGCAAACTTCAAGTCCACAAACCTAGAACTCCCTGTCTTTTCTCCTTCGTCATCAGTAATTTCAACAACATCTTTGTCATCTCTCCTTTAAGCCATATTGGCCCTTCGGGCTAACTTCCTCCTTCCTAATTTTTTAATCTGGTCATCTGTACGACCTTCAGCTCTGAACTTTCTAACCTCCTCAGCAGTTTACGTACCTGGTATACCACCATCTATACCTGGATCTCTGGGCGCTACTTGAACTGTCGGCGTAACCTTGCTGACTGCAGGTTGGATGGCCTGCCTACTAGCAGGCTGCACCAGCAATTTCGGGATATGATAAGCAGTAGGCCGCTTGGCCTGAGCTTGCACGACTATAGGCGCTGCCAGAGGCGTCAGCTGCACCGTAAAACCAGCCAATACTTGCTCCAGCTGCTTCTGCTGCTGATCTAATCTTGCTTTCTGCTCTGCAAGCTGTTTAACAAAAATCTCTTTCTGCCTTTCGATTTCCTTCTCAGCTTGCTCCCTGAGCCTTGATTCAATTTCCTCTATAGTTGGACTTGCAGCAATCGTTATCAGATTGCTTTCATCCAACATTTCCTCTGCCCTAACATCCATTCCAGAAAGTAAACATTCTGTCTGATCTACTATGGAGGCTACCTGTGCTTCTTGATCAGGTTGTATCAATGATTCAACAGTGACCCCCTTGTCCACTTCTAAATCATCTCCTACCTGATTCGTCTATGGGGGTGTTGAGGTCTGCAGGTATCGCTTGTTGCTGTGCTTTCGCCGCAACAGGCTCAGCCTGCATCCCCTGCACCTGATCCATATTACTCATATCAACTCCAGATTGCTGACTCACCACTGTGCTTACCTTAGTGCCTGTAACTGGCACTGTTGGCTGCTTACCCATCGGTGTCACCACAACCTTATCGCCAACATGCGTAATTTGATAACCTGGAGCATCAGACAGTAATATCAGCTCAAAAAATGGCGGCTCTTAACCTGGAACGTATTCTGGTTGATACGCTAACACGCTTTTCTTTTGATTCTCCTTCATTGCGTCCTCACTCATATCTATCGGGTATCGCAAACCTGGGACTCAGACAGCTATTTGACGGAAGTAAAACCTTTGATAGCAGTACGGATTATCTTTGTACTGCGGACATTCCGCAAAATGCTTCCTTTTATCTTCCGGTCTTTGCTCCCATGATTTCGTCTTGAGCCAAAATCGGATCGGCAAAAATCTGAAACGATTTCCCCAACATGTAATCGCATCACCCTTGGTTGGCGTATGCACTTCTCTTACTGGAAGACTATTCAAAAACGATAAATACTGACCATACCTATCTCCCCTCCACAACATCTTCAAGATTTGCTCCTTTCCCTCAGGGCTAGAGGATCTCAAATAGTTGTGGTCAAGGAGAGAGGTAAGGTACTCCTCCGCTTCCTCTCTACAAGCTGGCCAAACCAAATGAAATGTAAGGGGAAGTTTATTACATACTGCCTCGAAATTCTTAAAATTGTCCTCAATCAATATTTCAGAATAAGGAGCGATATCCATACTCCAGTGTTGTCTTACATACGAGTCTTTACCATTCGATACTCTGACTGGTTCATACTCGTGATAATCAACTTCCAGAGATGTTATCTCCAACAACTGTTTGGTTTCTTTCCTATACCTTAGGAAATTCTCGTACAACACCATAGATACTGGTTCATCAAGTCTACTGAAACTTTTCCCTTGATTAACCATATCTATCACCTTCTTCGTAATTCGAGTTCTAATCTGCTTTTCTGACAAAGCTTCTTCAAACTCTTCATCTTCACTTACCCTATCATACCCGTCCGCATTCTTACTTTTCTCTTTGACGGTATAATTGGGATGAATACCTTTCGGGATACTTACGTCCCTTCCTCTATTCGGATTTGCCTCGTAATGAGGGAAGCTGTACTCCGTATAGCCTCCAAATGAGGTATCTATTTGGGCAGCCATATGGGCATACACTTCCTGTCTCATCACGTGATAAATAGCCGATGACTGCGGCTCTTCCACTTCTGGACTTCGGCAAAAAGTCTGCCGAAAGTTCTCACCATGTATCATATTAAAAAACCTGCACAGCCTGAAAGCCATTATCTGAATTTGATCGGCTTTCATCAAATCATGCGGAAAATACTGGAATCCGACCTCGACTTCCATAGCTAATTCATAGTGGAAAAACGCTAGGAAAACCAACACTGAGTAGTAGGCGTCCAGTGCTGAATACCTTATTTCAAACTGCGTTAACGTGAGCCTACAGAATTGGTCACGTTGCGCTCTCTGATGGAAATCGATTTGATAATAACCAATATCCACCAGATACAGCTCCGTGAACAACCCTTTCAGCTTGAAGGTCTCTGGGCAAAGTCCCAACTTCCTGGACATTGCCAAAAATTTCCCGTTCAACTGGTCTCCTACCTTGGCTACGTCATAATAACAGCCATATGAAGATGTAACTCTATGCTTGATCTGCAGTGTCAGATCAACATCTTGGTGCTTTCTGCCTGCACCATTAACGTTCCAGATGGCGACCAGATCTGTAACCAAGTTGTATCCAACGAGAAGCATGTCCAAATCTAAGAGCTCATGAATGAGCGTCCATTCCTTCGGCATGATTGTCATAGTATCTACAACAAAGGTGTCTCCAGTCACCGTCAAGAAGCTAATGACTCTCAAGAACTCCTTCCCTTTTGGGTTATCATACCCAGAAGTCACGAAAATGTTACTCACATACTCTTGAGTAACTTTCTCTGTATCAAAACCAATAATTAGCTGTCCTCGAAACCTACTCTCCTTCAAGGTTTCGATCATCTCAGCCACCTTACCTATTTCAACCATTTTCGGTTCTGTCAATTCCAACGGAAATCTCCCGAAATTCGTCGCAAACCATCGTTCTAATTCGCCGACTCTGACAATGCGTTTAACATTGTACTCTAAAAAATTCAGGCGAAATATTTACAACTTTTTAATGAAAATTTCTCGAAGCGGACACACATCAGTTAATTTCTACCTTCACCACAGATAGTAAGCACAAATAGGAAAGAAGAAAAGGAAAATTGCAAGCAGGGGACAATAAGGTACCAAACATATATTGGGTTAGTGTTGGCAGATAGTTAAACACAAGTGCGGCCCCGACTTCTACCTTATACGGTAGTACACGCACAGACCACCTGCATCTTCCATCATTCGACTGCTAGCCGTCTCAATCCAAGGCCCAAAACGGCCTATCGAACCAATAAGTTAAGAATTTCCAAGAAGAAATTTAAAATATATTTACTATTTTACCCAAAATGAGGAAATTTGTAGAAAATTAGATTAAAATGGAATTTAGAAATTTAAATAATTTTGAAATTATCTACCCCTAGTCAACTAGTTGCTACACTCCACTTCTTCCCCATCACATAGACGAATTTATTCAACTCGCTATGTGTGTAGAGGAATAATGTAGTTTCGCAAAAAGTCCAAATTTGGCGCTACAGGCAGCTTTGCCACACTTTTTCAAGTTGACAGAACAAATATGTTCCCACTAAACTTTTACAATTGTCTAGGCCTTCGTCTAGACACCCGTGGGCTATAACATCCTGCTTTGCCAATAAATTTTAACATTAACCAAGTTTAAAAACTTAGGTCGCTTACCATCCACTAAAAAATACCGATTATTTTGCCGCACCTGCGGCTGACCATAGGTCACGTGAGGGTCCATGACCAAATATTGCTTTGTGCGGCGTCCATTGGGGGCCCCGATATTTCGACCGCTTCTTTCTCGAATTCTTCAAATTCTGTGCTATCAATTTTCGAAAATTTTTTAAAATTTTTGATAAGAGCTGAAAAATCGACAAAGTTTCCGCTTTCACTACTTTTTGTCTATTTTCACTCTAAAACTCAGCGGTTTCCAATTCTTCCAATATTCACAGAATTGGTGGGCAACAACTAACTATTTCCTCCGAAAAAATTACTCGGACTCGGGGAAATTTAAAATTTAGGGCCACAAAAAAATTTTAAGAATTTGGGGTTTTTTTTTTGTGAAGAGTGATTTTTTACCAAGAATTTTTGAAAATTTTTAGATTTATGTGGGAAAAATTTAAAAATACATGATAAATACGCGATAAATACATAAATAAATACAATTAATTACAGTTTGTACCTAATTACAAAAGTGGGGACGAAAAAATATGGGGGGTAATCACACTCACACACACACACACGAAAAACAGTGCTACGCGCTACGGCAGTTTATAATTACTGATTTTCGAATCTACAGTAAACTGCGCGTCCTTAGATGACACGTCGTTAGACTGCAGCCATCTGCTGGTCTCGTAGCGAAAGTCTTTTAACCTGCTCACGGATACCACCTGCTTTTTCAGTGGCTCTCTCCAGTGAACGATTTCAAGCATGTTCTCTGATAATCTCCTATTATCAGTAACAAGATAGGGTCCCTGCCACAGCAGACCAAGTTTTTTCTGTTTATCGACTTTCAGCAAAACCCAATCATTGACGGAATAATCATTAGCTTTTGCTTTATGGTCAAAAAACTTTTTACTGATCTCTGCAGCTTTCCTGATATTCTCAGAAATGACTTCATAAGTTTCTACTAAACTTTCGGTTAGTATATGCTTATAAGCCTCATAGTTCATTGGCAAAACTATGTTTCTTGCAACACCAATACTAATGCCAAAATTAGCCTCATGACCTCTCAATAAGGCAAATGGAGAACATCTCGTTGAGGTATGAGGTGTGGCATTGTAAGCAAAAACGACAGATTGCAAATATCTGTCCCATTTATCTGAATCTTCTATAGCAACCTTTTGCAACTGCTCGATCAAGGTTTTGTTAAACTTTTCAACCATTCCATTTCCTTGTGGATGGTAGGCAGTTGTGAAAATCTTTTGACACTCCAATAATTCACACACTGACATCATCAGATCAGCTGTAAAGCATGAACCATTATCACTCAACAATTTCACCAGGGTTCCATGCCTGAACACAATATTTCGAAGAAAACTGTCCACAATGGTTACAGCAGATTGATCCGGGATTATTTCTGCTTCCACCCATTTTGTAAAGTAATCCTGAAATACTATCACATACGGTCTCTTCTCACTCATGGGAGAAATTCCCACAATATCCACAGAGACTATGTCAAATGGTCCTCTAGGAATAATAGGATTTAATGGCGGTATAGTAGCCTTTCCTAGAGTCGCAATTTGACATATCGGACAAAAGCTGATCCAGCTCCGAACATCCTTTTCTATGCTTGGCCACCAGAACGGCTTCTTAATAATAGCAAGGGTTCTCTTAAACCCTTGATGCGTCATCATCACTGCTCCATGATACTGATGTAGGACAACTTTATTGAGAACAGAGGGCACAACAACTTGATCCTCTGCCTCGCCAAAAGTCTCTCTATATAGTATCCCTTGATCGATATAAAAGTTACTTTGAGACTTAGTGCTACTACTAGCACCTAGTTTTTGGAAGATCACCTTTAAATCTTTATCCTTTCCTTGCAACTGTGCCATCAAGGTGTTTGAGATAAGCCCTTTTGGTCTACCATCTTCAATCTGAGGGGCTTCTTCAAACTCCTTCTCCTTCGGTTCAAAAATTCTCTTCACTTCTTCTCTAGGTTTTGCTTGCCCAGGAGGATGTCCTTTTTCCTCCTGCTGCAAGTTTCTTGCCATTTGTCTAGTGACTACCGCCTCAATTTCATATTTCTCAGGCGTTCGATAATTATCAAATTCTGGAGAAATATTAAGTCCAGTTTCATCACTAACACCATACCTTCAAGCCACTGAAGCTGTGGCCATCTTCACGGGAGTGAAGACTCGTACAGCCTCATCCACTTCATCTGCTCTGAGTTCCAGAAGTTGTTTTACTAAAACTTTATGGTTTTGGTTAATGACTTCGTCTTCAGCAAGAGATTTCACTTCTCCTCTCTGAAAGATAAGCTTCCATTTTGGTGGCAACTTCTCTTTCTGTTCATCTGGTTTCTCCTTTCTGGAGAGAAAATCAGCCATGGCATTCTGTCTGCCAGGCATGTACTCCAACTTGTGATTAAACTGGCAAATGAATGCCTACCACCTCTTGAGTTTGTCATTAGTCTGTGTGTTGACCCTCATTGATAATAATGGTTTGTGGTCAGTTTGAATCCTGACCTTTTGACCCAAAAGATGATGTTTATAAATTTTTAGGCCGTATACCACAGCTAAGCATTCCCTTTCGGTGGTGCACCATTTCCTTTCTTCCGCCCGCAATATCCGACTATTGTAGGCTATCACCCAACGTTCCGAGTCAGTCTCTTGACATAACACTGCTCCCAATGCAATTCCACTGGCATCCGTTTGAAGAATGAATCGCGCAGATCCATCTAAAATTGGATGTCTTAAGAAAGGTACTGAGGTCAATGCTACTTTGAGCTTCTCAAAAGTTGTGTAATGCAACTCCGTCACATTCCATGTTCCCTTCTTGCCTGTTAATTTGTACAAGGGTTCAGCTAGTGCTGCTAGGTCCGGTATAAATTTCTTACACCATTGTAGCATACCTAGGAATCTCTGCATTTTCTTAACAGAATCCGGGAATAGAAATTCCGTTATTGCCTTGACCTTCTTAGGATCCGAAGAAATTCCGTTCGCATCCAAGATGTGCCCTAAAAAGTGCACCTTCTCGGGAAGAAATTCACATTTCTCTGGCTCAAGAGTCAGCTTCGCCTTCCAGCACCAATTTCAAATTCTCTAAGTGTTCCTCGAACGTATTCGAGAAGATGATAATATCATCTATGTACACTAGGCAAATCTTCCATACCAAATCCCCAAGGATTCTCTCCATCATCCTTTGGAATTCAGCAGGTGCATTCTTCAATCCAAACGGCATCACTTTAAACTGAAACAAGCCCTCTTGGCATATAAAAGCTGTTTTCTCCTTGCTCTCCTCCTCCATTGGGACCTGCCAATATCCCGACTTCAAATCTAGAGTCATATAAAACTTAGCTCTTCCAAGGCAATCTAAATAGTCATCCATTCTCGGGATGGGATATTTATCATCCTTGGTCACCTCGTTTATACCTCTAAAATCAACTACGGGTCTTGTAGTTCCATCCTTCCTTCCAACCAGGAAGAGAGGTGCAGCCCACGGTGACTTGGAGGGCTCGATCACTCCCTGATCCAACATTTCCTTTATATGTCGCCTTACTCTACTCCTGGCCGACTATTAATTGAAGCTCTGTAATATCTCTTTGCTACAGGTCTCGCATCTCCTGTATCTATCTTACACGTCAGAGCTGGGGTTGTAGTAGCCGGATCACCAGACAAGCTAAAGACATCTCTGTATTTCAACAAAGACTCTATAGCTTCCGTTTTCTGCTCTTCCGAAATTTTTGTCTTTGATATCATCCTGCATAGTGAAGTATAGAACTCTACAGAATCAGCTTTTGATAATGCAGGCATTCCTTCCTCTACCATGCCCATCTGATATTCTTTTTCCTCCTTTATCTTTTTCATTTCCTTCACCTTTTTATAAGTATCATCATCTTCATTTAACATAGATTCTGTATAGCCAATGATTTGATCTCTCTCAAACCGACAACCAGAACCTGTGGTATTGGAGATTAGTACTACAAACTCCTCTTGTGATCCATCTACAACCGCTTTCTCCATTCTAAACTTCCTTTCAGAATCTTTCGATTCGACAATAATTCCGTTCAACGTGGCATCTCCATGTTGATCCCAAAGTTTTGCCTTCATCAAAACATCTGTTCCATATGGAATGTAGGTTTTTCCACATGCAACAATTGCAACAGTTGTCTTTAGCAGACAAACTTTTGGATAAACAATTTAATTTATGCAATCAGTCGACGCCACACTGACTTTAGTCACTTCTTCCGTTACCGTTTGCACAGTAGTTACAGAAGGAACTTGAACTACATCAATCTTCTTCTCAATGCCTTGTATGGTCATGGTATTTCTTTTAAAATCAATCACCACACCTAAATCTGGGTGCGCTAAAAAATCTGTGCCCAAGATCAGGTCCTCACCTGCATCTGGCAACACTCTAACATTGACTGGAAAATGTCCGAATTCAGTCTTCATACAAACTGGTACATACCCATAGGCATGCACAATTTTTCCATCAGCTACAGTCACTTTAAGAATACGAGGGTACACTGTATAATCAACGTCTAATGCCCTTTTTAGGAGCTTAGAAGACATGACCGTACAGTGAGCTCCTGTATCAATTAAAGCTCTGGTAGCCGTTTCTTTAATAACTACATTTATGTAGAACGGAACCATTTTCGGATAATTTTCCAACAATCTTTTCTCTATGTCCGTTGCTTTCCTTCCATATTTCACATGAGCCAAATCTCTTTCCTTTACCTTCTCTAGAGGTGTCACCTTATCCAGGTGAATAATACTTCCGAGAACCAAACTTGAAGATTTGTTTCTACTCTGATCACTTTCATCATCCACATCCGTATGGCTTGTCACCATTACGTTATGCGAACTAGGTTGCGACTGGTTCGAAACAAATGATCCAGATTGATCCTCGACGGTACTAGCCTGAATAGCTGGTTGACTAGTTGACGCAGGTAGCATCAACTGAGGTTGCCTCTGCAACTGGATGCCTTGTTCTCTAAGTCTGCAGAATTCCCTGTATCTCTCAAATTCTGGGTCATACCCGTACATTTGATCATCTTCGGGGAATCCTACATAATAGGCACCTCTTCCTCTTCCTCTAAATCCAAATTGAGGTCCACCTCTACCTCTAAAACTTCCTCTAAATGAAGCATTCCTATCACCACCATAATACTGATTAGACATGCGACGGTTAAATCCACCCTGTGGCTGACGCCAGTATGCTAATGTTTTACACTCTTTGGTAGCATGAGTATTATTCTTATGATAAATGCAGTAGGGTCTCTGCTGCTTCAACTGCTTCTGCTTTTCAGCAGACGCAGTCTTCACAGTAGTCAACTCCTTTAAAGCTTCATTCTGAGTAACTTGTAATTTATCCACTTTCTGAACCAATTGTAGCCACTCCTTTGAGAGAATAGCTAAAAAAGACTCCTTGGCCTGCTCATCGTTAGACTTTTTGACATTACGAGGTGACGGGCCAGGTTGCATCTCTTCAGCATTCTCCTCACTTCTCTCCTCTTCTACTGCCTTTTGCAACTGATTTTGTGGTCTTGACTTGGTCTGGTTATACTTTTTAGTACTTCCATATGGAGCATCTTTTTATCAATTTGAGTTACGGCGTATGCAAGGTCTTGCCAAGTTTTCATCGATGGCAATACATCCTGCAACTCCGTCTGATATAACGGACTACTTTTATAAATGAAGGCATTAATAATATTCTCCTGCCTTACTTGATCACTCTGATCTGCATAGACCAGATCCACATGATTACTCAACCTCTCTAAAAACTCTAAGGCTGACTCGCCTTCTTCCTGTTTCATATTAAACAACTCTCTCTTGAGCATCGTCAAATCATAAGTCGGCGCAATATACTTTAAAATATGTCTCCGCGCTTCTGTATAACTTGAGGATGTTCTGGCTATCCTCCTAGCCGTGTTCTGAGACAATCTTCTCAAACACTCATTCTTGACCTTGCCAGCAGTATTCTCGAGAAACTCACTTTCCAGATCAGTAAAAAATTTCAACGCCTCCGTTGGCTTTATACTATCATGTAAAGGTCTATGTTTCAAGGCCTTTACTACATCTCTCACATCCACTTCTACACTTGAGCTAGAGTTCGACATAGATGAACTGCTATTATCACTATCTGAGTAATGTCTACTCCTAGCTCTTGATCTGTGAGATCTCTTTCTACTCTTCGACTTTCTCTTTCTTCTCCTCTCAGGGCTAAAGTCAGCTCTATTTGCGGTATCTCTCCAAGGAGTGGGATGAGAAAATCTGTCCTCTCCCTGGGGCAATTCGTCACAAATAGTCACCTTATTTTCCCTAGACCTCCTATTCTCTGAGTAACCGTAGGCATTCCTCGAACTCTGCGGCTCCTCAGTCCAACCTCTATCTCTACTTGAATATTTGTCTCTATCTTCTTTAGACCTTACATAAACCTCTGAATGAACCTCTCTCTTAGGTTCACTTACTCTTTCTACTCTACTCTCAATGTAAGAAGACTCACTCATCTTCTTCCGTTGATCGTCCTCCATTTCTTTTTCTTGAATTTGAGCGTTTTCAATAACTTTTATTAATAATTCCATTTTCTTCTCCAGCGCGTTAATTCGTAAATCCTTGGGATCAACTCGATCCCTTCGCTCCTCTCGTCGAATAAAATTCGCCATTTCGGGGTCCTATCGCCTTGAATATTTATCCTCCTATAAATCGGCCAGCCCATCCTCCTAATTTTTGTCGTAATTCATGTCCATCATATTTGACCTCCACGCCGGTTTCGATTTCCGTCTAATCTCCTCCAGCGTCTTGGCCATCGGATGGACCAACTTCAGGGGCGACGTTGGTTCCTCCCTCTCAAAGGTCTGCTGACCTTTGACACTACCACTTACAGTAGTTTCAATCTCGGCTTGCCTAGCCATCTCAAAACCACTTCTCCTCAACTCTTCCTCTACTCTTGCCACTTCCGCAATTCTACTCTCTCTCCTTCCTTCAGTCTCAGGCGCCTGAGCTTGAATCTGTTCTACCACTGCGTGTTCTTCAGCAGAGTCGAGATTCGAAACACTAGGTTCATGTGACCTAGGAGGAGTCCTCAAAGTTTTCCCTACCGGAATACTCATTTTCTTAATTTTTCTGGTATGTGCCTGTAAGTAAAACCCAGGAGGTTTAGTTATTTTTCTGGTGGTTCTCCAGTTATCGGTCATGAGAGGCCTTAAGAGTCCACCACTTGTTAGGCTGCTGTGGGGTCAAAATGATGCAACAGTTCTGACCACAGGCTAACAACAACAATAAACACAAAACTCTCTCAGACATTTCACCAGATACTCGCCAGAACTTTCACCAAACCTCAGGCAGAACACCTTGGCACTTACCTCAGGAGATCCTACCCAAGTCTCCAATCCTAAACTTATAAGAGCCTCCCCTGCGCTCACAAAACAAAACAACTTACAGGCCCAATTTGTATTGGGTGATGACTGGCGATGCCACAAAATAATAATAAACAAAAAATATTATAATTGGAGCGATGGCGGCGACGCTCCCCAAACATCATCTTTTTTAACACTGATAAAAAGACATAAACATCGTGAAACAGTGGGAGCATAAATCTATGCAAACATTTTCTTCTTTTTTCACCACTTTTCACTGCGTCCAACCGCCTGCGCACGGACGCCGGAAGCTGAACACGTGCACCTGGAGCCACCCCAACAAGTTTTCTTTCTTTTTTGCCACTTTTCGCCGCGTCCAACCGCCTGTGCACCGACGCCGGAAGCTGAACATGTGCACCTGTGGCAACCCGGACACGATGAACTATTGTTTTGTGGTCATTAAATGAAGAAGCAGCTCCTTTGGGAAAAATTTCAGAAAGAAATGGATGACTTAATGCTAACCCTTGCCATACACTTATACATGTATGGAGGGCTTTTATGATGCTCGCTTCTGTCTGGCAGATGTGGACTTGGATGGAACTGACCTTTGCATTTATACAAAAGATGCTGATCAGTTCTACTATACCCTAAAAAAACCAATAGAAACTTAGTATCCTCTCTAGACTCTCAGATACCTCACCAGGAAACTGCCCAGGCCTACTGCAAAACATGGTGATATCTGCAATAGAAGTCCTAACCAAGTCTCCAATCGCCTAATGTAAAAAATTTAATACACTATGCCCAGAAAACAAAACAATTGACCGTGTTGAGCATATATTGGGTTGCAGAAGGATGAATAGAAACCAATAAATACAATAACAGTACTTTGTGCAATATATGATGGCTGCGGCCCACATAAAAGTCATACGATTTTCCAAGAAGAAAAACAAAACGCATCAACAGTGGCCAAAAAATGTGTTATTCAAATTCCCAGTTTCGCTACATCCAGCCTGCAACTGTTCTGCCCCTGCGCCAATGCCAGAAGCTGTAATTGATCACGTCCAGTAAGTTAAACATTTGACAGACATCATAGCTCTAATTATCATTGTATCAATAGACAATCCAATAGCAACACTACTTTACAAAAATCTCTGGGAAAGATTTATCAGCCTGAAGTAAAGGCCCAATTCGGATAAAAGGACTATAGAACACCATAATTATTCTGATAAAAATTGAGCCGCTTTTTTTGGGTCCATTGTGTACACCATTCATTAGAGGGTGCTGTCTATTAGAGGGCTTCATTTCTTAAAATTGTGAACTTTATCAACTCACATTTGAATTCCATCTAGTTTTCTATCCTTTCATGGTAATTCAACAAGTAACGTTTCATCATCAAATGAAGTACATATTGTTTAAATCAGAATACAAAGCAATAAAATTTTAATAGTATTCTTAAACAAGTCCATAATCATTGAGAAAAGTTTCCAGGATCGATTTTTGTCACTGCATGATTCTTTTCCTTTCTGGTAATAAACATCATTCATCTTTGCATTTGTTATTTTCTTGGTAATCTGAACTATCATTGTCGTCTGTTACAATTTACAATGAGAATGGGTATGAATTTAATAAGTGGTGCCATCAGGACACACCACATATACAAGTGATAAACCAAATTTCCTAATTTTTTAGAAGCTGACGTGTTATGATATATTGATTAATTTTCCTAACAATTTTATTACATTATGCAAGTAGTTGATATTTTCTACATGAGGACTAATTAGTTTGTACCATGCGATATTCGAAAATATTTTTCTCATTTATGCTCAAGTCCATAAACTGATTTATAGGTAGCTCAAAAAAGGATAAAAAACTACCCTTTTTCTATGTAATTGTTAATGTGTGGTTTGCTATATCTATATGTTAAATTTTCATGAATATGCACTGGATATCACAGTGTTCCACATCGTTTTTTAATTGTTTGTTATTGTTATTTGTATTATTCGAGTAATGTAAGCTGAATCGTTTCTATGTTTTCCATCAAGCATTAGCTTGACTAAGAATTTCAGTCGGTGCTTGGACATAACAGTGCAACATTTATTGCAGGGTGTAGTTCATTATTTTTATGGGGCCAAATGTTTAGAGGGGGCTGTTTATCAGAGGATGCTATTTATTTGCGGGTGCGCTTCATTCGGATAAATACTGTCGTACATTCTATGAAAATTTCTGCAAACGAATAAATTCGAACCCTCGAACTTTTTCTCACTAACGTTTTTCGTTTTTTTCACTCTGTTCTTTTTTGTCCTCATCTACCTCTCATATGTCTCATCAGTCTTGTCCTCATTAACCTTATGCATAAAAATCTCGAACCTGTTGTCAATTATCTTTTTATCAAATTCAATGCAGTATACATTGAACGCCGGATTACCCCTCTATTTTTCTTGGCCAGCCATGGAGTAAAAAAACCAATTAGATTTGTTATTATAAGAAAATTATCGTCATAGGTAGCTGATTTGAAAAAATTCAATGAAGGTGTCATACTGATAAATATGGTAATTTCCTTTGTACATCAATCGCCAAAAAAGTTTCTCAGGTGATAAACATGCGAGACATTGACAATACAGCAAAGATTGTGCATTTTTGTTTTGTAATTCTCTAATTAGTATTGAGAAAAAAATTATGCATATTTATCCAAACAAATTTCTAAGTGTGCATTATCAATATTTTGCCAGTATGCTGTGCATAGTTCGAGGACCATGGTTGAATCTTCAATGAGAGGTAGAATAGTACTGAGAACCAATAGTTTAAAATTTTCGCTATCATTGCATTTTCGAAGTCCACATTCAGTGGAAATGCGAGTGAAGTTGGCCAATCAGATCCAAGTGGTCCTTGCTCATAGGGATATCCCAAGCACCAGCACAGGTGCCATAGTATCTGGCACTAGCAGGTGCCACTAGGCTTGGCACTAGTAATTACTTTGAATATTATATACTTTTTGGTGTGCATACTACATGCACAGATACAAAACAAAGAAAATGACATTGAAATTGATTTATTTCTATCATGATCCATAATGAACTTTCAAATCCTCAAATTATTGGATAAATAGACCAACATTCCAAGGTTTCTGGACCGTATCCTATATGATGTCACTCATACCGAATAAATGTTGGCTAGATACCCATGTAGGCAGGTCACATAAGAATCATGTCATAAGGTTTGCAAGCAAACAATATTCATTCTTTTGAATTTTCCAATAGTCTAATGAATTTCTTCAGCAGTTCACTGATCTTTTCCTGATTTTCATTTTCCATGTCAGCCAACATGTATCAATTGCTAAACATTTTATTTAATCCTTCTAGTTATCATTGAAGAAACAAATACTGTACTGAGAATTAGGCAAAGACGACATGCAATAGGATTTTTGTTTTCCATTTTAGCCAGCGTATAATCAATATCGATCTTTCTAGTCAATGTTGAAAAAACGGATCTTGTACTGAGGGTCAAGCAAAGTCGACACAAAATGCATGGTAAGTAGCTTTAAAAAAATATATGATAGGCAACAGCAATGACAATGGCACCGGATCGGGTGCTTAGGCACCAGCACCTGCACTGACAATAAACGTACCACCAGGACATCCCTACTCACTCACACTGGCATGAAGTGATATACTCGCAACACATTAAGTTGAGCACGAAACTGTGTGCAGGTCACTTGCTGGTTTACTGTAGAAATTGAGTGGGCAGGACCTGATCTGTTTCAGCTATGGCAGATTTGTCAATTTCCAGTCGATTTTTAGATAGTGTTTTCGTTGAATACACTTAGCAAACTGCACTTCCTATGCTTAGAGTGTTAAAAAATTTGTGACAGTCCTGGAAATAAAAAAAGGGGAAAAAAGTTTGAAAAATAGATTGAGAAATGACAGAATCTGAATGCATCTTGTTCTCTGCCTATTTTTGGCTTAAAGCATTTAGACAAAAAAACACACAACAGGTGCTCTCTGACATAGCATTCAATTAAAGACGAAATATGCAAATTTATAAACAGTAAATATTATATAAAATATTTTAGTAACAACGAAAAGAGTAAAAACTGATTGATATAGTGCTCTAATGGTATCAATAGTTATGCAATCTCCATGATTTCCGAGAAAGATTTCAAATTTTTATGGCATAAATCCATTCTGCAGCTTTGATGCCATCGGCTTTCAACAATCTTGATAACATTGGATTATTGTAGTTCTGCGTCGAACTAGTTTCATCTTGTCCATAGCTTTGCTAGCTTTTGCTTGTTAAACATAGGCCCCTCAGTTTTTACATATTTCAATTTTATCTGTGAACAATTATGTCTCACATCAGAACTCGTTGCTTTTGGGCAATTATCCGACAGGAATAAAATTGGTTCTTTCCTCAGTACCATGGGTTCTGTCGAATATGTATTCTTCTTCCGAGTTTACTACTGAGTCAGATCCACTATCGACAGACTGGAGTTATTATGTGAGCGATTCCCAATTGAGTGATTCCATGTAAGCAATTATCAAGTGACCTAATTCACAAGTGAGGGAATTCCCAGTTGAAATACATACAAAGAAAAATACAAGATGGAAAAATATGATGAAATTTTCCATTTGAAAGTCGCCCAATTGGGACTTTGCTCATTCGTGAATGTGCCTACTTGTGAATCACTCACATGTAAATTGCTCAACTGAATATTTACTCACTTGTCAATTCGCTCATGTGGCAATCACTCAATTGAGAATTTGCTCATTTGGTCAAATTTTTCAGCTAACTCAATGATTTTTAAGTTGAGAAAAATATTGAGATTTTCCAACAGTTTCTGCCTATGTCCTATGCTTTAATTTTTTCCCAACTGAAAAAAGCTTATGTTCACAAAACACAAAAAATTTTAAAGACTGCAAAAATATTCTGTAAAACTGTATCAACTGTCCCAAATTGGCTGTCAATGGAAATTATCATAAGAGGCCGGCTGCAACAAGTTTGATTGTTTCATCGAATTATATTATTTTTTCCTTCAGATGAGAGGTGCTCGAAATTTCACAAGATTATTGGATGAAGAATTTAAAGAGTCTACTTACTTGCTGTGGCTGTTTTCTTTCGCCACTTTTTGGACAGCCATTTTAGCTGTGATTAGTTTGCCACTCAACATCTTATCGACTAAAGTTCTTTTTCATTGTAAAGAACAAGTTCCCAAAGTGGTTCGTCTTTTTACCATCATTTATAATTTGGCTCTTTTACAAAGATTGATCATGATCAATTGGAAATGGATTTATCAACTTTGTTCGCTAATTTTCGGTTTTGAACGGATGCGGTTCCCAGTAATTTTGTGTAGATTGTTCACTGTTCTCTACAGTAGCACTTATTACGTTTTCGCTATAATAATTTTCGGCATGTCTTTGGAAAGATTCGTCACGTCGTTTTGGTACATTAATATTTTGCAGAGTGGAATTTTCGTTGCTATTTGGTAAGGAAAGTTTTTCCAAAGATTGAATTCTAACAAGGGAAAATGGGCACAGGCGGTTCAGTCAATTTATCGATTTTTAAGAAACAATCATATATCAGAGTCATAACTGGATCAGACCACTTTGATGTCAGTTGAAGCTATCCAGCAATGATAGTGTGAAACCCTTGCCTTTGACTTAAACTTTTGATCTGAGTGTTTTCGAATAACAGTTAAACTTGTTTAAAGGGAACCTGACCAGGGTAAGTCTTCAGGTGTGTTGTGTGGGTCAGTAGATTCATCCTCTACTGGCGGCCCACACATACAATGATGTGGTTGAGGTATCTGTTACGATGACCGATTAGCATAATTTATTCATACATACAAAGGAGGGTAAATAAAGACGACAGGACGACGAAAAGAGAGGAATGAATAGTTGGCCAAAGGCCCAACTATTTATACACAAAAAGACGCTCACATAAAATTTACATAGCCCGTAGTGGGCGAAAAATAACACACGAAAATATGTGAGCAAAATTTGCCTGCCCAAAAACTATACGCCCGTGCGCCAACATGATGTGCATGTTCAAACACATCAAGGTGTAAATCCCAAACTTCAACATATCAGGGTGCATTTGACATTCTATGAACTTATGAGTTATTTCACACTGATATTATTTTCCCATAATCCACATTTAACAAAAAATTTGCATAAACATGTTCAACAGTGGTTAGTTCTCATTGCTTGAACTTGCCATAGCGGTGCATCCAGCTGTTCATTATGTGCCCTGTCCTGCACGCACTACCACAGTTACAGCCATAATTTATGAATCATTTAAATTGCTGCATTAGCATAGTTAGTAGCAGGTTTACTTTGCACATAGGAAGTTGAGAGTTGAAGCCCCTCACTGAGCATTATTTTTGACATGCTGTCCACATGGATTTCTGCATATCACATTGTCTTTTTTCTGAGGAACCGACCATATGGATATGGGCATAACACAAACTTGACATGGAGAGTGTAGGAAACCCATAGATGCTAAGACATGCATTGCACAGATACTAGTGAGTGTTACAATAATGTCCACTAGAAGAAGCATGTCCATAATACTCTGATTATGATCTTTAAGCAAGTATGCTGCCTTCGTCTGACAAACTTTTGTTAGTTGCTTACTGATAACATGTGCAGGTAAACTTTTGTTTGTTTAGCACATTTATGCACATTTCAATTTAGAGTAGGCCCTGTACAAGAAAAGTATGGGTGATCTTATTCACATCCTTTGGAACTGTTTTTTATGCAAATCATAAACAGTAGAGGTGGCAACATATTTATTTCTCTTCAGATTGCAAAACTTGACAAATTTTTCAATTAAAAAAAACTCAGATGCATAAGTATTGAGGGAAAATTATAATTTTTTAAATCTGTGCAGCATCTATCTGCATGGTCAAAACTGCCTCCCTACAAGTAGTACTGTGGTCTATCATCAGAAACTGCCAATGAAATTTTGGTGAATGTGCACATGTTAATAGTTATGATACTAGCATCAGATTTAGCCTTTGCTTAGATCAAGTGACTCCAGCAATATGACAGCATACCACTTATTTCTGGATGTCCCACGAGAGTTTCCTATGCGTAAAGGCCCTGCTATACTTGGTTGGAAAGTGCCGGCCGGTGTTTGCTAACATGGGTTGGAGTCGGCTGACTCTGGCTGTTGTTGGTTAACAGTTGGACAGAGCTTACTATACTCCTGCAATCTGGTGTCAGCTGGGATCAGCCGACACTGGATTGCAATTTCGATCAAGTTGAAATTTTTTGTCTGATTGTGTCTGACACTCAAGAAAATCTCTAAGTTTTCTGCATTTAAATCATACCGCATTAATCAACACATACAATGAAGCCAGATAGTGTCAAATGCCCTGCTATAATTTGTCAGACAAGGTCTATCAGTGTCGGCCGACACTATCCGACAAAGTATGGAGGGCCATAAGAGTCAGCATAGAGCAACAGGTCCATGCAGATGAAACACAACTTCCAGTGTCAGTGTAGCCCAAAAGTGGACTATCACTTCATGCCCTACCAACAGAATTGATCAATCAGATTTTAGCATTGGTGCTTAAGTCAGTGTGGCATATATTTACTGAACATGGCCAAGTGTGAACTGCTGATGATGCTAAAGTTAACAATTTGATTCTATTAGGGGCCACCACTTGTTATGTTTAGTCACTGCTTAGGTCAAAAGACGTCAGGAATATAACTAAGAGGCTAACTGCTTATACACGACTGTAGATCACCCAAAGTAGCTCCCTACTTTATGTGATCTAGAGTGTAGTATTTGTCTGCTGTCTAAGCACAACCTTCAGTTGCAGACTAACTGCAATAGAAAAAGGGAGAGGATTTTCCAGCTCCTTCCTGCAGGTTTCTATGCAAAATTAGAACCCACAGAACTCTGATGTTCAGGCAATGCTGGTTGGGGTCCTTGGTCTCAGTGTGGACGTTTTCTAATTTTTTCGCCTATTTTATCACATCATTGTGATGTCATCCTTATAGTCAATTTTACATAAATGTGGGAGGATTGTTAGTTTAAGTACATCCCAACTGGAGCTGCTCCTGGGATGGACCATCGCACTTCTGGAGTCTATAAACTACCGCACTATGTTTAGGTAAGGTTGAGTGAATGTGGAAAATGGTTGATCCTCATGTTGTGTATGAATAACAGGCTCATATGACACATTATCATTTTATGGCATCAAGCAAAAAAGCCTCCCCTCAGAGCACCACATGTCACAAACCTCTTGGTTTGGCAGCCTATCAATAACAGCACAAATAGTCACTTCTCTTCTATTCAGCGCCATTCTAGGCTGGTCGATACCCTTCTCCAAAACAATAATGGAAATCGCCAACAGTAGAATCAATAAGCGGTCGGCACCATATTGCCAGAGTATGTTCCTCAAGAAAGAAGATTCTACTTTAGACGCAACAGCTGCACCAGTCATAGTTCAATTGTCATTGATGTTGATCAGCCTCTGCTTGATGTGTTACATCAAATGGTTGAACAAAAAGAGATTGGATCAATTCAATTTGCTGTCCACAACACACAATTTGGCTTCAAGGTAAGATAGCATATGGGACCTGCATTTCTCAGAGAAGTTCTGAACATGGCATGGCCAAATTGAATCTCCAGCCTCATCAGCAGGCCAAAAGAGCCCTTGAAAACTTATCCTCCAAGACTTAAATCACAAGATGATTTAAAATCCAAAAAATGGAAGTAATACGTCCTAGAATCATAGCAAGTCAAAATTAGCACAAAAAACATCGGATCATCAGGTTTTCCAGGATTGATTGTCTGTAACAATATGTTTGACTGTCTTTGAACTGCATTTTCAGACAGCTTTTTCAGCAAAATTCTTCAAGCAATAATTACCAAATTAGGAAAATTATTCCTTCCTGATCAATCCAAAATATCAATTCCAGATTTTTAGATTGGCAGAATATTTACTTGCACAGGCATGGTGCAGAGAAGATGACCAGACTGACTCAAAATTTAATTAGTAATGTAATATATAGTAAATACGTATCTGATCGGAAATTAATTTTAAAGGTATCTGTTTACTCGCCTTTTATGAGGGCTCCTTATCACCCATCGCATTCCAGCAGTTCTTTCCCAACTCAAGTCCCCCTCTACTTATAGGCCACCAATTCAGGACCTTAAAGTGGAATGTGTTACATCATTAGTGTGAAACACAATTTTTTTCTTGCAGATTCACACTGTGGTCAAATTTCAATACGTCCAAGTGGTTAATACCAATGACGTTGGTTAACCTAGTGTTTAGAATCACATCCGAAATCATCCAGCTAATTTTTCAAACAATTCAAGATCAGGATGCTCACACAATCGGAATCAGCAGCTGCACATTGTTCTTAGCTGCTGTAGAATCGTTTTTCTATCCAGTGGCATTCTTCAGGTAAGAACAAATTGAACAATCGCAGCTAAGTTACATTATACCAGCATCAAAGATTGGTGAGTAAATTTAAATCTCCTCGATACCTATGTTCATAAACATGATTTTAAATGTGACACCCTCATTTTTTGCAGAGCTACAGGTGGTTAATTTCGAGTTAAAATTTGCGTGTTCTCCTTGCTTTTGAGTACATTTTTCCTTATTTCTTAGATACAATGTAACCTTCAGCACATCTTTACTGGATATGAATCCAAGATATTTTGCCTCGAAGAATCTCCTTTCAAGAATGATGACTGGCCGGAAAGTTAATAGAGTGGCAGCATCATTTAACACCAAAGAATTCAGTCGCGCAGCTTTGAATACAATTGAATTTCGGCAAAAACCAGAACAAAACGTGGATATTGTTTTGAAAATGTGGGAAAAAGCTGAACTCGATATGAAAGGAAGCAAGACTGTTCGTGGATGATCTTGATTATTATCTGTAATGTGATAAATACTTGTATTTTCAAGAAAAAAACATGATGGCTTCTCAAGATGTTGAAGATTGACTGGGTATCTTAGTTCCCAAAATATTCACTGTTATATATGTTTTGATTGTACACCCTGGCAAATTGGGAGAAGGTATCACAATATAGAGTACATACCCTCTGGTCAATGAATAAATAAGTAAATTTACTCCATGAGCGGTAAAAACATATGAAATGATAAGGACGAATCAGTGCTGCTAAGTGGTTGTAGTGAAAATCTTCAGAATGCCTCTTGAAAGACCACCAACAAGCGTGACAAGAACACGATTTAGATGATTTTGATGTGGTACAAAGGACTTGAACATTGCATGCCAAAAATTCAACCCAAAAAACGTGAATTTACCAAATGAGTGATTGTTTGCATGAAAACTCAGTCTGTATTTTCAACTTTTAGC
This sequence comes from Romanomermis culicivorax, assembly GCA_963922205.1. Taxonomy (NCBI): domain Eukaryota; kingdom Metazoa; phylum Nematoda; class Enoplea; order Mermithida; family Mermithidae; genus Romanomermis; species Romanomermis culicivorax. Next base: position 589,535 of record CAWUHX010000157.1, on the reverse strand, counting down.
TATTTGCTGCTGAATATTAAATCAATAGTTTGAAGCAGATGTAAAACCGTGTTTATATCTATTCAATAATTTGATAGTAAAAGTGCTTGTCATCCGTCTCATAAAATGATATCGGTGTTCATGTTTCGGGCTTTGTTTTCATGAATTTTAACATTTTTGAAAAGAGATAAAGTGTGTTGAAGGGCTTCCTGGGTGGCGCCGTAGCTGTCCCACCATTGGCCAATGTCGGGGTAGGTGTAACCATCCCGACCAGGGCTCAACAAAAATGGCCGGGTTCGGCACCCGTGGATTGGCTACAACATCAATCCTAACAGTGGAATGTTGTATGTTGCCATACAACATCCCTCCCCGGTTGGAGCAACAGGGGGGCCCCTGGTACGGCCACCAGTGTTGAAGGGCTTCCTGGGTGGTGCCGTAGCTGTCCCACCATTGGCCAATGTCGGGGTAGGTGTAACCATCCCGACCTGAGCTCAACAAAAATGGCCGGTTTCGGCACCCGTGGATTGGCTACAACATCAATCCTACCGGTGGAATGTTGTATGTTGCTATACAACAAGTGCCTATCATGTCAGAATTAATGAAATGCATAACTTGGCCTTTAGCAAAGCCATTGAGTAAAGACCCATTTGACTGCAACTTTCTCAAATAACATATAAAACAAATTTAAAGCTAATTATGTGACATTGCGAATTGGTCATTTCCGGCTGCATCTGTGTTTGAATAAATTTTGAGCCAAAAATCGACTAGCCTGACGTCATCCATATCCACTGATTGTCATGAATCACAAAGGCGCATGCAAAAAGTAAAATACCAAAAAAACTTTTTTGAAAACTGAAGATCAAAGTATATAAATTTTACGAAAAACTAGAACAATGATGGTTTAGTTCTGAACACAAGACAATATGCACAAATTATCTTGCTATGATTTACCGTAAGTTGACAAAACTCAGAAATATGAACCGTGCTGAATGTTGAATAGTGTGTGTAAGTTAAGGTAGTTGAGTAACTTGAGTAGTTAAGTGCAAACCACTAAGGCCCGTATTCACAATCACGTGTTAAGTCAACACGGTGTTAGGACTCAACACTGTGCTGGCTAACACGGTGATACAGCTAACACCATGTCAAGTATTACCTCGTATTCACAATAGCATGTTAAGTCTGTGTTAGCCAACACCGTGTTACCACCCTTTTACTTTCATTATCAACGTGTTACTTTTGTAACAGGGTGTGTTGTATTTGTATTTTAGTCGGGCGATGATGAGTCACAAGCACGATTGGGATTCCAGAATTCGTCCTTAATGTACGTGTTTCCCACGCCCACGTTTACCCGATTAATTAATTACTTGTACTTAAACCCGACACAAATACTTGTACTTAAACCCGACACAAATATTCCACCAATTAAGGAAAATTTCCTTAATTGTCTCCCTTATTGCGTAGAACGGAAGGAGAGAATTTTCTACCTTTAAAATTACGCAATAAACACAAAACGAAAACTTACACACAACACGAAAAACAATCTACTCCCATGCACTGGGACGAGAAAGAAAGTTGCATGTTGGGAGGTGACGAATGGTGAAATATAAAAGTGGCCGGTGGGGCGCACACTTAGTATAAATGAAATACAATAATAATGAAAAAAAAACGAATAATAATGGAGAGAGACCAGCGCAGGCGTACCGATGTGCGCTGCAGTAAGACGGCTGCTAATGGTCCGCGTTGCTCGCTCCACTTGTGACCTGGGGGCCTCATAGGCGCTTTGCCAAAATAACGAAAATCAGTGGAAAACACACACACACACACTACAACAGGTGGCAGAATAAGCTCAAGCATGTTTTTTAATATGAAAAAGGATATAACAGGAAAAAGATAACATTGTGGTCAATGTCAACAAGGTTTTTCAACAATGCCAGCGTTTTTCAGTATGTAATATTTGAGTTTGAACAGTCATTTGATGAGCAGTCAATTTTCATGAATAAAACTTATGATTTTGTATTAACCTGAAGTGCTGCAGGAATCACATGATTTCGACCAGAAGTTTCTAATTAATCCTGGAGAAGCGTAATCAAGTCTCGGGCAACATTTTTCGACAATTTGTATCTTGATTTAAAGGTAACGTCATCGTAGCCCTCAAATGGATTGGCCCTGTCCCCAAAGTGATGAATAGGACGTATATTTCTTCACTTTCATCAAGATGATCCAATAGGTCAATTATATCCATGACAATTGAAACAATTAACAAACAGACTACTGCTAACATGCCGCTAAAACTGGTAGGCGGCAGGTTTAGAACGCTGTGTTAACTTTTCCATTTTTCGACCCTAACACGCGATTGTGAATACAGGGATAAAACTTAGCACTGTGTTACCACCGTGTTAGCCAACATTTAACACCGTGTCAGCCTAACACACTGCTAACACGCGATTGTGAATACGGGCCTAAGAAAGGCAAGACCCACAGCAAAAAGTGCCAAATTGTAAAGCTGCAAGAAAACCTCAAAAGAAGACCGAAAGCTCTAAAAATGTCAGAAAATCACAGCACCTGGCAACTGTGGTCCCAATGGTGAATAATATCCCCCATGTATCAGCATGAATAAGTTGTACTTTAAATATGTGAGCAGTTACACGACCGCTGAAGCTGAAGCCAGTCTAGTTCATTAGTCAGAAGATTTTTAGAATCCGCAAGGAGAAATAGCCAGAGTTTGACCTTAATGCACAGCTTCTGACTAACGAATGTACCTAACTAGGACACTGGCCTCAGTGATGAGGTAGAGAAACCCAACACAAAATCAAAATAAACTTTTGATGAAGAACAAATTACCCAAATGGCTATATCTTTGGTTGCTCGGTTTGAGTTAATACCTAATGATGTTTTAGAAATAAAAGGGTCTTCTAGATTTTATTTTGTATAACAATCACGATCCTTCTACCTAAAAATTAGCGACAAATAGGATATAAAACAAGGTACATTGACAATAGTGACAAAAATATTGTGTGACTAATAAAAATTCACACACACACAATTTATTCGCCCACTCTGGTTACAATATTCACCATAGAATGGTCCACTCTAGTCGATCCAGTTTAAGCCTGTATGCAACACGCATTAAAGTACTTAAATCGGTGGAAATGAACTATAACAGACATACAAAACTAAATGATGAAGCATTTTGATCTTACTACTGTTTGGAAAACTGCCATCCCATGTATGCTTTCCATGGTGCACAGATAACTGATAAAAGACACCATCTTGGTTCAGCTAATTGTATTAGTTCAGCAAGGATTTTTATTTCGTAACTTTGTATTTCTGTCGGGATGGACATAGTCTATCTCCAGGTTGCGAAGAAATTGCCAAAGTCCACGCAAATCGCGTCGAGGCCAATTTGCATAGACACCGTGCATAAAAGTGCCGGTTGTCTATGTTTTTGGTCATTCGTGATTTGTTGTTTATTTTATAATAAAAAAAATCGGCGGCCACTAGGCCAATTTTTATAATAATATTTTGTATTTTTATTTGTGGGGTTTACGCCCGAAATACAACATCCCACGGCCAGACATTTACTGGACTTCTCGCAGCGGAGGGAACGCAGGCTAGACCCCGGATTTCTGGAGTGCCACCCAGCGTGCAAGTCTACATTTGCAACTCAATTCTCGGCCTGACTTCTAGGTTTGTCCCTGATTTGACGTTACTTGAGATCAGAGAGTTATTTGATCTTCTGCAGTTCTTTGGAATGAAAGCAGGTGATATTTGTTGAACTTGAGACTGATCGAACTGTTGCGGACTTATTCTACCTAAGGTTTCAGCCTGATTAGGTGAACTAGCCAGTAACTGATTAGGTTTATTTTGGATACCAATTCTCATTTATATTTCTCAGTCTAACCCCAAGTCTCATTTCAACATTTCAATGCTCTGACCACTTAAATATTGGTCAATTCAAATATGTTTTTACCTGAAAAATGTAGTTCCTGCTATTTTCAGATTTTCACGACACACTATATAATAGAAAAATACTTGATTTACAGTTTGATTGTTATTTACATGTATAAACCTCCTTTTTTGTGCTGAGCATATACTGTTTCTGGAACATCAGCTGAGATAGCACTGGTATAATTATTGTCAACACATTGGAATAGTCATCTGACATGTGGCTCAACTAAGACAAACAAGCGGTAACACACATGATCAGAAATGTTATCAGATGGAAAGGTTTTCATATAAACCCCCTGGTTTTGCAATAAGAATTATTCTCTCCTACTGTTTTTCCTGCATTTATATTTGTGTGCTTTTCCGATACATGGGAAAATTTTTTCAATTGGGCAATGTTCATGAAATGACCACCAAACCTGGCACATCACACCTGGGACTACACACATTTATTTGATTGACTTGTAGATTTATTGCTGCTTGTCCAATTTGCAATGTTCAGTGGTCACTCTTTTTCTAGACTAAGCTGATTAGTAGAAAATGTTCTCAACCATGATTTGAATCTTGGAACATTCAGTCTTCCTGGAAAATCTATTTTCTTTGGACGAAAGAAAATCACTTGAAATTCCGCAGAATGAAGCTGACTCAAAATACTATAAGTTATTTTTTTAATGTTTTTCAGGCACAACTGAATCATATTAACAGGCTTATTATATATCCCCAAAATATCATTAAATGGACAAAATATTGATCCTAATCTTATACAGATTATTGCTTTGTGCTACAAATCAAATGGAAGAAGGTATGTTGCAAATATCCATGAGTGAACCTGCAGGCGCCTTTGATAGCCCAAAATGGGAGTTTTTATATCATTCTACAAAATTATGGAATCAGTGCCTGTGCTTAGTGATAACGTAATGGAATGATCTAACCTAGTCTAACCTAGTCTAACCAGAAGGAAGGTTAGCTCCACATTGCACACCTACTCTATAAACTGCTCATGAGTCAATATCTCGGCCAAAATCTGTTCCAAAATGTACCCATGGATTACAAATCTGGAAAAAACGGGTTTCTTTGATATAGCACATGGATTCATTGATGTTTTTGACGATCCCCCTGGTAAACCTTGTTCCATCAGAAACATGATATGCTATACGCTGGTCAGCATCGCTTAGTGTACATTTTTCTAGGGTGCTAAAATTTTTGACCAAAGATTTGACAAAAAATGTTGCAGAGAAGTCATCAAAAAGCATCAGCAAACACAATTCAAGTTGATTTGATTCAAGCAGTCTACTCTTTACAAACCACTACAATCATGATTTTGCCACCATCACACAGTCTGCTCTTCATACACTTTTGGAACCCAATTTCGGAACCATCCACATGGCTCTGTTAGTTCACCTAGTAATACACTGGTCTTGAATACAGAGAGTTGAGGATTCTGGCTACTCACTGATCATTATTTTCTGACCAACTGTCAATTTGACATATTACATTTGGAACTGTCTTACGCTGCCTCCCTCAAAGGAGGAGGCATGTTCTAAAGGTGCATCCAGATGTTCATCATGTGATTTTTTTTAATTTCTGCTGATACACCTATACCCATCTTTCATATAGCTGGAAAGACAGCTTTACAGGACTATATGCTCATACAATTGCCCAGCCTACATAAGAGACGCTCTTTGGATGCTTTTGGCGCCCAGGAAAGTACATCATTCCACAGGATAGCACCTGATTGGCAAGCAGAACTTTCAGCTACCTATCTTCTAAATTGGATAGGCCAACTTTCTCATTCACCGCACCTTATGGCCAGGATGCAACTGGGCTGACTCGACCATAGCAAGCAGCGTTCCAAGCTTGCAAACACAATTTATTGACTCAGTGAGAATGACAGATTATGTCAGCCAAGGCCAGATACCAGAAATTTTTCGGGACTAGTAGATGGTGATAACAACTGAACCAAGACCGCCCTCCTCACATGGCCTGCTCTGCATACACCATCACAAATACAACCACTATTTCCGAACCATTCACATGGCTCTGTCAGTGCAGTTGGTATTATGCCGGCCTTGAGTACAGATGGTTGAGGGTTCTAGCCTCTCAATGATCTTTATTTTCACTCTAAACAGCCAAGCAACATACCACATTTGTGACTGTCCTATGCTCCTTCTCTGAATGTCTTATACATGTTCCAGTGCAGCATCCAGATTTTAATGCCATGGCCTGCACTGTACCCACTACTGCCACTACAAACACAATTTGCAAATTGTCCACATGCCTCATACCCAAAGACTTGAGGGTTCTAGCTTCTCATAGAGCGTTATTTTTCTGACACATGTGCCATATTGGGATCATTCAATGCTTTTTTCCCATCAAAGAAGACGGTGTATGCAGATTTCCATCATGTGTCATATTCTGCCCAAACCATAACCACTACAACTACAATTTCTGAACCGCGAAGATGGCTCAGCTAGTGCAGCTGGTAATATGTGGTGTTGAGTACCTCTAGTCATTGGTGTAAACTTGTCAGTTCTACAAAGTAATTCAGAAATTTATCTCCTTTGGTTTTCAAAGCTTCTAGGATGTTCAAAATGTTGCAGAATGCAGTAACTGGTGATGATGTGGTAAATTGATTCTCATATTTTGCAGTGGTTGCAAGCAGTTGTGTTTCATTGTCCTCTTACACTTTATATCCGAAGATTGTGAATGGGGGGGGGTTATTTAGTAAGTTTTGTATAACAAATCACAAAACCCTTTCGATTTCTCTAGGTTGAGTCAAGTTGATCAGAGCATCAACTTGAGTAACAGCATCAAACCCCAGATTGGTACACCAGACAGTCTAGGTTTCAGCAATCAAAACTTGCCAATAATTTGAGGAAGAACCTCAGAACCAAGATGCTCTTTACGAAATAGTCAGTTGCCTTTGCATATCTGAACAGCATTGTAGCTACAGTAAAACACTCTACGTGTCTACTTTTACTGTGTTTCTGCTTTCCTCATGCTCGTACGCACACTACAACAGATGTGCATGAACAATGTTGAGGCTTCCAGCCAGTCACCAAGCTTTGTTCATGTGATACACTAGCCACATGGATTTAGGCTCATGTTGAGACAACTTTCCCCCGCCCTGCTCAACACTGTCAGTAAAAGCTGGGTTCGTCCTGGACTTGAACCGGGGAACTTGCAACTAATGTCCACTTGCTCTAAACAACTTAGCCAACTAAGGAACAAGAATTGCACTCTCTGAACTGTATAATTTGCAATGATACGAAGATGAAGTGGCTGCTGTAGCCACTCTCGACACATGTGGCACACACTGAAAGGAGCTATCTATAGTTATTGCTCACAAAAATTAGCTAAGGTCTATGCAAACCTATTTCAAAAAATATGTATTTGAAGAGCTCCTACTGAAGGATGATATAGAAGACGACTGCATAGAGTAAGACTTTATTTATTTAACCCATAATAGTGCTAACCATCCCAGAACCTTGTCGTGTATTACACATCAACTGAACTCAAGATGAGGTGTTTAGAATTTCTCACTCCATCAATTCATTATTTGTTCATGCTTTGTTCTAGGTCATCAAAAAGAGGACACTACTGTATGCCAAAAATTTAACAATCATGAAGTATGCGATGTTTAACAGTCTGAGTTGAGTAATCTTGCTGACGTTGTTGCACTTTTTCAGCTGATTCAAGTGCCTGAAAAGTTTGAACCACCAATGGGACTTTCAATAAAAGGCAAAATATGGGACTTACGCCATAGTTCGTTTTCCGTCGATTTGTTCTATCGTGGCAACATGGCCAGCATCTCATCTAGAGCATCTGTGAGATGGATCATAGCTTTCTTGATAATCAATATTATATATAAATCAACATGTTTTTTAGCGTACATTCTTCAGTGAAGAAGGGAAAATCCAAAAGATTCGCAATGACAACCCTTTCCCGAGATACCAGAACGTTGATCTCTGTCTACTGAGTACATCAGACAGCAGCTTCAAGGTAATGTATTGATGAAATTCACTGATACAAATAATCGAATTTCTTGATTTAGATCCACATAAATGGTACCTTATACGACACATTTACCTTGTCTCAAGCAAACAATGAAGATGTAAGAAAGTTTTCTTTCATCACAAAAGGCCCGTTTAAGGCTCAACAGTACTGCTACGGACGTTCCGTTGAATGTAGGTAGAACAGACAGTTATGTTGATACAAAAGATTCATCTAACATATTCATTTTGTATTGTTCACATTTAATAAATTGATCGACTTTGGTACATTTCTTTTGGAACATTTAATGTGGTTCCTGTGTTTTTTCAATTTTCTGCTTGCTAAAGACTTGTGCATGCAACAAGAATGTAGGTCGGCACAGCCCATCCAGGTCTGCATCTCAGCATGCAAGCAGCTCAGCTTGACTCAACCCCAGGCTGATCCAGATAAGCTGGCCCTACTCATGAAAGCCCATTTTTAAAAGTTTGTTGCAGCAAAAAAGTTATAATAATGCATTAATCCTAAATACAAGAAAATCGATGTTACTATTAAGAAATATATCATATAAATAACGTCTACAGAACTGATTGTCAAAAATCTGTAATATGTACACTCTACTGAAATGACATTCCCTTAGGACCTTACTTCAGGACTGGAAAACTTGGTTTGATTTCACATGTCAAGGCATCCTATTCTCATTGCTCATGTATTCAGCATGCCTGAGTTTGGGACTTGAACTCCCAATCTAGCCGCTTCCATCGGCACACTCACAGGACTATAGGGTCAAACAAGTGCCCACCTTGTATGAGAGGCGCTCTTTGGGTGCTTTTTACTGCCTAGTGGAGGCCACATTCCACAGGCTGGCGTCTGCCTGACAAGCAGGACTTGATCGGCTACCAACCTCATAATGGAATAGGCCCACCTCCTCATTCGCCGCACTATCGCCAAGATGCTAACTGGGCTGAGTGGACCCCGGCAAGCAGCGTTCCAAGCTCGCCTACACAATTTATCTACCCCAAGAGGATGAAAGGCTGTGTCTGCCTGAGCCAGCTACCAGAAATTCAATTTCAGGTTACACCGGAATCGAACCTGGTTCTTGAGACTAGCAGTCAGAGGCGATAACCACTAGACCAAGACGGCCCTTAATACTTTGCAATCTACTTTAAATGCTTTAGATCATTTGAAAATTATCCATCTTAATGTATTGTTACCATCATCCAAAAAAGAACTCAGTTCAAATTCATACAAAGCATGAATGAGGCGTCTGTCAACACTTTAGAGTGGAAGGAATGGCTGGGAGAAAAGAGTGAAACAATTTTGACCTCTTCCCCGGAATACCGAAAAAATTCAGGCAAAAAAACCCATTCATAATCTCTATTTTCTGTTGAACTGCTCAAAAAATTGCACCCGAACAGATGATCCATTTACTGCTTAGGGTTTGGTAGCAGGTGAACGAGGCAGGATAAGTTTTCTAGGTGGAATCTGGCTAGTTTCCTTCCTTGCAGAGTCCAAAACAAACTTCATTCTAAATACTGAATTTGTAGATGAAACAGTAGGATGATCTAAACTATGAGCCCTTAATACCAGAGAAAAGGAGAACTTCTCTGAGTTTGGACACTATCCTGAATGTGAGTTAACTACCAAAGAGAAAGGCCAAAAAAAAGTGAAACGGTATTTCTTCCAGGAAATTGTTGGTTCAAATGTGAACCAAGAAGAGTCAAGCATCAAAAAGCAAATCAAGGCTCAAGGTGGATTCATACTTCATCTGGCGTCCAGCATCCGAAAAAAGTCTATTTTTAGATTTTTGATCCGGCAAGTCATCCGGTGTTCTGGCACTGGATTACGCTGCCCTCCAATTTTCTTGACCGGAAGATGGGAATTTTGCCGGATCCGAAGAGTAGAAACATTTTTTACTTTTCCCGATGCCGGAAAGAATATTTTGTATGTAATTTGAATATAACCCCGTGTTTAATTGGTTTTTGCATACACAATGCATGTGGGATATATTGATTTTTTAGTCGAGGCAAAATTTTGTGTTTTTAATCATGACGTTTGTTTAATTTTTGATTGCTGAATATTTTGAATGTTTTTTTCTGTTCTTGAAAGCATAAAAAAATTGCTAGATCAAGAATATCTTGTTTGTCTGACATCATCAACTAATAATTATGAGTATGTTTTAGTGTGTTTCCGCCGATTTTGTCATTTTTTGTCAATCCGCGCATGAGGCCCGCAAGTACCAAGTGGAGTGAGCGACGCGGACTATCAACAGTCGTCTTACTGTAGTGCACGTGGGTATGCGTGCGTTGGCTCTCTCTTGGTGCATTATTCTTGTGTGTTTTTATAACGTATGTTCCCCATTAGTTATAAGCTCTACTCTTCGCCTCCCCGCACGCTCGTCTTTGTTTACCTTTTCCCAGTGCGTGGGAGTGAATTGTTTTTTATTCTCGCCCCGTCACGTTTGTAAGTAAGTGTTTTTCATTGCGTAAGATAAAAGTGAAGAAAGGTCTCCTTTTCCTTTCTGGTATTTATTTAATTTGGGAGACAATTAAGGAAGCATCTTTTCCTTAATTGGTAGGGTTATTAGTGTCGGGTTTAAGTACTATTAATTAAGCTAATCGGGTAAGGGTGGGCGTGGGAAATACGTACATTAAGGACGAACCCTGGGATCCCAATCCTGCCTGAACTCAAAGCCTGAAGCTCCGAGGCATTCACACATACAACAAGTAGACTTGGAAAATAATATTATATATATTTTTCATAGGCCATTTCTCTTGAAACAAAATATTGAACAGATTTCAAAGTATTTAAACATAGTAAAATCAATAATAAATTGTCATCTGGCCTTTCTGGTGCCGGAAAAAGTATGAATTGCCATCCGATCCGGCAACTTGCTGGACCGGCATCCTCATCCGAATCCAGATGCCAGAAGCCAAATTTCCGGACGCCGGACACAGAATGCGGAAGCTGAAACTAACTTGCCGGACGCCAGATAAAGTATGAATCCGCCTTTACATGGGTGGAGATGATGCATTAAATCATAATCTGCATAGAAATTTGCATAGCCGATTTGGCATGCATTTTCAGCCGGAAAATTGAGCATCGAAAGGGATATCTTGGATTTTTGATTGTGTAGAAAAAACATTTATCCATTTTTTGCACCACCAACCAGTGTACTTAGTGAATGACTCTTCGGTTGAAGCGAACTTTATGCAACAATAACCGAACAAGGTTAACCCCTGAAAGACTCGAAATGCTTGTTTACTTGTTCAGAAATCAATGTATATCCAATTATCAATATAAGACGTATAGAATTTGTGAAATTTTTTGTGATCCAATTGTGTTGCAGATTAAAAATTGCTCAATATTGAGTACTTTTATATGAAATCCTCCGGTTGCAGTACAATTCTACCAAATCTATAATGTGAATTATTTTTGAAATTGAGTAAAGCATCTGAACAACACAGCTTGCCCTGGGCCAAGTCAGCTGCCCCTGTGCCCAGTCCTGGGCGAGGATATTCTCATGTGAATGATTCCCAAGTGAGCGATCGGCAAGTGAGCAATTCTCAAGTGAGCCAGTTCCCATGTGAGTGAATTCCCCATTGAGCGAATTCCCAAATGAGCGAATATACAATTGAGCGATTCCTAAGTGAGCAATTCCCATGTGAGCAATTCCCAATTGAGGAGAATTCCCGAATGAGCGAATTCCCAATTGGGTGACTCCAAATGAGCGATCGAGAATGTAATAACACTTTCTTCATATTTTTTTCTTTGTATGTATTTCTTTTTTCTTTCGTTTTCTATGTATATGGCTTATGTTTTCATTCATGTATGTTTTTACGTTTTCATCTTTTTCCTGTGCTTTCTTTCATGTTTTTCCTTCTTGTCATATAATTTCTACTCTTTTTGCTCATGATACAATAAATTACAAGTTCTCGTTTTAAAATACTGTGGTAGTCTGTATAATTCTTGTATTATTTGGCATGCTTGGGTCTTTCATCGTTGTAAGTGTGGAAATCTTCATAAAAAATATAAACAAAAGAGTGTTAGAAGGAACAGAATATCAAGATGAAAGAAACGTCAACAAAAATAGAGACATTAAGAATAAGTGAAGATAGGTGGAAAAGCATTAGAAAAAGAAAAACACATGAAAAAGTTACAAGAAAGAAGAAGCCAGATAGAGATAGCATAAAGGAAGAACTAAAAAATAATGTGAAAAAAGAAAAAAGATCGAATTGAGAGAATAGAAAAACAGAAAGATGAAGAAGTAAAAGCAAAAAACTAAGATGAAAACTAAGTAGGTAAGAATGGATAAAAAAATCACAAAGAATAAAATTAAATAGGAAATAGAGTGTGCCGAATTGTATGAGAATTATATGGAAGACAACGCTTATTACAAATGGCAACTTGTAATTTACTGTTTCAAGTAGAATACAAGAATAAAGAAAATGAAAGGATGCATAAACAAAAGATAAAGATGCAAAAACATGCATAAATGAAAACATGAGGAACATACAAAACGACAGAAAAAAATATATATACAAAGAAGAATTTAAGGTAAAGAGGGAAAATTTGAAGAAAGTGTTATTACATTCTCTGTACCCCGTTTGGAATCACCTGATTAGGAATTCGCTCACAAGCGAATTCTCTCAATAGGAAATCGATCTCTTGGAAACAGACCCCTGGGCAAGGCCTCTGGCAATCCTAAGTGTAACTGTAGTGGAATTGGCATAACATACACAGTTAAGCGGGAGCTTATGTCTTTTTGGTGAAACGGGGCCCCAATTGTTTGATCAATATATATATATATATATATATATATATATATAAATGAAGTTCCATTCCCAACTAAATCACTGAAATATAAAATACATTATATTATAACGTGGAGTAAATGTAGGATAAAATACATTGCATAAATAATTTTTGAACTGCCTCCGACAGTTGATTTTCAAGATATCATTTAAAATTGGAAGGCAAATACTTTCTATAGACCAAAAACTTTTCGTGCAGTAGTCGGCAATATGGTCCACTCGTATCGAGCCATTGTCTTTTTTGCAGATAAATCATATTTTTCTCCAGAGCTGTCAAAAAATGTTTTATGCAATTTTACATTTTCTCACCATTTGTTTCGAAAAACGTAAACACTTTTTGCAACTTGCGAACAGACAATTGGTTTAGCTTTTGGTATAGGAAGCCTTAAAATTGGATATCTATCCAAATTTGATATGCTTTATAGTTTAATGCACCAAGAATCATGAAGACATTCCTTTTGCCTGAAAATCAGAATTGTGACGCTCCTTAAACTCTACATTTTTGATTGAGAGTTTGGCTCAAAAGTTTTATGTTCAGCACGATTTGTGGCCGAAAAAATTAAAATAAAAGATTAGGCACTTAAAATTTGAGCACAGTTTTGTGCAACTGGCTTACCATTCAGCTCGTTATTGGTCAGTTTTTTGAAAGCTATCATATCGACAGCAACTTTACAGAAGGTGAAGGACCAACTGATACTTCTCGGATCCTGCACATCAACCGTTGTGTCCACACTTGCTTGAACCAGGATTGGTCCAGGGCTCGAGCCCAGGACTTTGTGGCTAAAGTCCCCGCAATCTAGTCAGCTGAGCCTGCTGGACTATGGAAAAGATACTCTGCTAAGCTGATATAGTACACAATTCTAAGTTGAGGTAACGATTGTGGCCACTTTCTGCACTCTGATGTAAATCCCTTCAGCATGAAAGTAACGGATTTTGTCACAAAATATGCACTACCACAAGCAATTGCTGATCAATTTTTGTCAGCTGTCTCTTACCTAATTCTCCCTCATTTGCATATTCAGAATTTTCACACATTCGTATCTTTATTGTATGTTACATAACCACACTACAACTTGCATGTTTTGAATCTGGAAATTTCATGCTAAAATATTCCCAGGATAAAATTAAAGCAAAAATATCTAGCTAGAAAATTGTTAACGGTATGAGGAAAACTGAGGTAACAATATACATGGCAGGGGTACTGAATGCTCACTAGTCATTCCAACAAAAACATTCACATTCCATGTCCATGTATAATATATACAGGTGAATCATTGATGTCTTACCACAGTTTTGTCAACAGTAGAATTGTATATTAGACCAGACTGGAATTCTGGCTGGCCGATGCAAACTCTGTCCAACAATGTTTTCCCGATATTCATTTCACCTTCTGATATTGTCGGCAAAGTAAGTATAGACTGCATATGCATTTCAAAAATCCACAAACGGATAGCCTCCCTGGTTTTTTCTTTATCCAATGTTTCGTCTAGGGATGAATTCACAACACTCCTGGCAGCAAATGCTCCGCAAGCCAAAAGCAATAGAACCATCATCTGTAACATATTATTAGCAGTTGCTGTTCATTATGTATTACACAATGAAAGTACTAATTTTCACCAAGAGTTGAAGTAATAAGTTTTTATTGACATGTTAGTAGATAAGCCAGGCTTATCTTGACAAGTTCGTAACCTATGGTATTGACAATTTCGATATCAGTCATGGCTGGATTCCACGAGCAAAAAGCATTTCACTGATTTTTTCGATTTAGCAGAATGTGATAAAATGCATTATTATGACTTCTAAGAATCGTAAAGGCAGATATCTTTATCAAAGGAGTGTATGCAGGACATGAAAAATCACAAGATCCAAGATTCATTAACCATTTTCCATTTTATGGCATCATCATATTTGAATCATTTTGATCTCCTTTTGGTCCTGTTCTGCTTATAAGCATAATATGGTTATAGGCATTATATATTATAGGAATCAGTAGCACTACTTATATACCATTATACATACATTTTGTCCTACAATTTTGAATATTTTCCAATCCTCAAACCTTTTCTACTTGTCAAGTTCTGATATGTACTCGAGGACATGATGTCTTACAGCCTCCTGCAATTTATAACCTCACAAATATTTTCTTTACGTGATTCATCGAGCCTCAAATAACAACATTGATTTGAAATTATATATTATTTTTCACATTTCATGTCTTATTGTGTGCTCATATGCCCTCGGCTGCCTACCTGCAGTTCTTGGGAGATCCAATCTGGTACGGCCCCTGACGCTAACCTGGTACTGATTAGGGTCCTACTGCAGTTAACTGAGACTTGATGTACGAAGATATTTATTTTGAGCGAACGAGAAGTGTAGTAAAATACAACCGTGAAAGTAAATGGGGAAAACAAATATGCAAAGTGCCAAAATACGTGAACACAAACGCCTGACTCCTCCCTGCTTCGCAGATCCTTCTGTTCGTCCCTGTGCACAGAGCCACAGGGACTTCAGGATATCTTAATCCGTGGCCTAAGCTGAAACTTGTCAAAAGACGAAACGAAAGAACCTGACTCTGAAACAATAACTCACTGATTGTCTTGACCAAAATTGAGCGTCGAAAACTCCTCAGGCTGCGTAGGCTCTCAAGGCTAGTACGCGACGTGAAACCAACAATACACAATAAACGTAAATGGCGAATGCGACCACATTCCTCTCCGAGTCACCGTGAATATTCACAAAGCATCCGATCCTCTGGATTGGATGCCAATAATGTGCAAAAGGAGACGTTTCTCCAACGACAATAAAAAACGATCAAGAATAATAAGAATGATGATAAGAATGCAAAAAATACACTGCAACACGCCTAACATCAACTTGCAAGTAGTATGCAAAACTTTCGCGCCCACCATTTATTTGTTTTAGACCAAAAATATGTGTGACACAAACCGTTTTATCGGCTTGTTTACCTAATAATAAATGGAAATACTTTAACAACAAAGAGACTTTAGGAAATGAAAATGAGGTAATTAGAGGACCAAAGGTCAGAGGAATTGACCCTCTGACATTCATTATTCGATATCGTAGAAAACAAATTGGCACTTTAAAGGACAACCATTTGAACAAAAATGTTTTTGTGTAGGTCAGATTCTATAATCATAGCGTGATTAAGTTTGTGCTAAAGACAGATTTCTCATTCTTACTTTCGTAGTAATATAATTGTGTCACATGCACATGGTATATTAATGCTTTAGAAATCTTTCTGGAAAAATAACATTCGAAAAAAGGCATTTGAGTTTTCATTGAGAATGGAACGTTTTATGTGATATTTTCTACATATTCAGCATTAGAAAAGTTGTTTGTTCCGACGAACCCTGAAATGGATTGGTTATTATCCTGCCATATTCATATGTATTTAGAAACTAGAGTTCTCAGGCATTCCTAGGAAGGATGATGTGTTTAATTTGGTTGACGATTGACAGAAAAATCTCAGGTTTCTTCAATTAAAAATTTTATAGCCTTTTTATTCATATCAATTTGTAAACAATCTATATTCAATCAATTTTCCATTTCATGGCGAACAATCCGTTGGAAGTATTCCAAGAGTGATAAGCATAACAAGGGGAATCATTTGACCATTTTACCACTGGAGAATTAGGCGGAGCTATAGCTCGACTCTGTATACTGTAGCATTTCTTTTGAGCTGCAGTTTAACTTGTTTGATTTTTTTGTGTAACTATTGAACTGTAGCGAAAATGACATAACCTGTGGAGGTCAACTGTAGTCTAAGTCTTTTTGTTGAAACTAGGTCCTGATTGTTAGATGAATACGATTGATGAATGAATTTCCATTTCAACCAAATCATTAAATCATAAAATATATATAAAAAATAAATATGAGATAAAACGCATATAATATAAAATTTTTAAACTAATTTTCACTATTCATTCTTGGTATAACATTCCAATTGCGAGGCAAATACTGTCTAGAGGCTATAAACTTTTCGTGCAATACTCGGCGATATGGTCCAGTTGTATCGAGCCATTGTCTCTTTGGTGCATAAAACATATTTTTCTCCAGAACTGAGCAATAAAAAGTTATTGATACTACATTTTTACATAGTCTGTTTACAGAAATTTAAATGCATCTTGCACCTTGTTTACAGACAATTTTAATTTTATGTTTTGGTATAGGAAGCCTGAATAACCTGAAGGTAAGATTGAGATGCAGAAACGCTACCTAGTGCACAAGCGCTACCGTAGTCACAAGCGCTACCAAATTAGAAAAAACGCTGTATACACTTTGTGTTGAAAGTGGTTTTATCATGCATCGTGTTTATAAAACAATGACGGTTAGACAACAAAATGGTCCCGTTCAACAACAGAATCCGAAAATCCTACAAAAAAATAAAATCCACAGAAATGGTCATCGATGCGACCACCCTGTTATAATAACAAAATGCGGCACACTTCATGTTATTGTCGACGTGGTATTCCAGTATAAAACAATGTTTTATGCAAAAAATCTGAACAATGACCTAATCGAGACGGTGATAGTAATAAAATCATCAAATCACAGACATAAGTTTAGGAATCAGAAAAAAACAAGATACCAGACCAGACAGCATTCCTTTACTCGCATCCTACACAATAGACACGGAAAACTGTCTCAAGTATTAAATTTAAAAAATCGATGGTTCAATGCGATCATGTCAATTTAGATAATCGTATTCGCAATGCGCGCTTGAATTTTATTCAAATTACGGGTGATCTTTGGCAGATCAATAATTTTGATGTCAATGCTTTACAGGTTGATGTTTTAAATTTTTGATGCACAAAATTCATCATTTTTTGCGTTATATGCGTCATTTAGTGGTTAAAAAACTGCGTTTTGTTTTTCATGATGATAACTTGTAAGATATAATATGAAAAAATTTATTCATAATCGTCCCTATTTTCGTGATGAATGCAGAGGCAAAACGAGTGCGGAAATTCTGCTTCAACACGCAATGTATATAGGATATTTTTTTTCAATTTGGTAGTGCTTCTGACTATGGTAGCGCTGGTGCACCATATCCGAAGGTAAGATATCTATTAAAATTTGACATGATGTATAGTTTGATGCACTAAGAATCATGCTGACATTCGTTTAGCCTCCAAATCATAATTGTTATGCTCCTCAAACTCTAAAGTTTTGACTCACAGTTTGGCTCGAAAATTACAAGATTTGTGGCCAAAACGTCAAAATAAAAAATGATATATTTAAAATTTAATACAGATTTTTCTACTACATGACTTACCATGCAGCTCATTATTGGTTAATCTTTGCAAAGCGATCCTATTAACTGGGACTTTACAGAACATGAAAGACCAACTGATACTCCTTGGACCATGCACATCTACCGTTGTGTCCACCAGGTAAATGTATCCAGTGATCATGTACTGACCCATCAGACCGTCAGTTCTCTTTGAGAAAGTGGCACTTTGTTCTAAGTTAACTCTTGCAATGTCGAAATATTCATTGCTGATCCATTGTTGAGCACGAAATAGGTTCAACGTCTTCTGCAAAAAAACACTTTTTTTACTGATGATGAGTGTTTACTATGATAATTTTTCGACAAACATTTGTCCGAAAATGATAAAAAAATACAGTTTGGATCAATGAGGCATTGGATTGGCTAGGATCAATATCAGGTTATTGATAAAGCAAATTTTTGAGATCTAAATCCTGACCCAGATTCGATTAAGTCAAAAGATGGGTCTGCCACATCTCCAAGGATCCGAACTTTTGATCAGTAATTTATGAAACCATAATTTCTGGCTACCATGACTACTCAATTTTCTTCTCAGGCATCTAAGCTCTGATTCTATTGAAAATGAAGATTCTGGTTGCAGTTAGAGGACAATCTATTTCTGTTGGTTCAATATTCAATGGGGTTGTAATTTCTATGGAACTATTGAATTGCTCTACAAAATGTAAAAATTCCAATAATGTGTATGGTCAAGAAGCATTAATACCAAAGGTATTTTTTTGGTTACAGCTACTGTAACTTAGGCTACACAGTAGTTTCACTCTACCGACATAACTTGCAAGAAACTCTATTGGGAGACCGACAGTGACAATATCAGTTGACCAAAGCCAAGACATACACAAAAATTTGGCACTTGAAAAATCGAAATATTTTTTTTTTCCACTTATAGATTGCAATTTCAGTCATTTTCAACAGTTTTTTCATACTTCCAAGTTTTGATTTATCTTTTGATTATGAGATAGCTCGTGTCAGGAAAGTAAGAAAGTGACCAAATTTACATTCTGACTTTTTCAATTAATTTGAAACAAAATTTTTGTGCAGTTGAAAGTTGAGAAAGTCTATTCCTATGTGAATCTTTAAAAAAAGAAGACAACAATAAGTATACCAATTCACCAAATTACTAAATGAGACAACTAATCGAACACACATGAACGGCATCTTACCAGGGTTTTGTCAAGAGTGGAATTGTATATTAGACCGGACTGGAATTCCGGCAGGCCAATGAAAACTCGGTCAAACAGTTGTTTTCCGAGCCTTAATTCATCTTCACAAATTAGTGGCAAAATTTGCATATACTGCATGTGCATTTCGAACATACACAAACGAATGGCCTCTATCATTTTTTCTTCATTGGAAGGTTCTCCTAAGGACGAATTTAAGCTATTGGTAGTAAATGCTCGACAACATAAGACCAAAAGTACTAAAAGTGACGTCTGTGGCATATTATTAGGAGTTGCTGTTTGTGATGTATTACACAGAGACAATACTAATTTCCGTCGAGAGTTAAAGTAACCAAATTTTTATTGACACTGATTAGATAAGCCAGGTTTATGGTGACAAGTACGTGACCTATAGTAATGACAACTTTAATATAAATCATTCCACCTGGAAAAAGTGTTTCACTGGTTTTTGCACCATAGCAGATTCTGGTAACTATGCATAACAATATGTACAAAAAACAAATTTCTGTTATGTTTAGTCCTTTTCCAGGTGAAGCGATGTCGGCAGTATAACTAAAAGGGGTTGATTACTTGTACATCACTGATTACTGTGGGTCATTAGTAGTTTCCCAAAAGTGTTGTATTGGGTGCTCGTATGCCCTCGGCTACCTAGCTGCGGTTCTTGGGAGATCCAACCTGGTACGGCCCCTGATGCTAACCCGGTATTAACTCTGCACCTACAGTACCTAGCTGAGACTGAATGTACGAAGATATTTATTACAAATAAAACGAGAAGTGCAATAGAATACAAATGTGAGAATTAATAGAGTACAAGTGTAAGAATTCTAACCACGAAAACACCACCACCTAACTAAAACAACCATCAGTCAAAGCATAATCTAAGCTTGCTAGCAACTGGGAAGTAAAACCTGGCTTGCAATACAGAAGCTTGCAGGGTTTTTACAAGCTATATCCTGCATTTTTCTATGCTTAACAAGAAACTCTCAGTAACTCGACATCCAGTAAACATGGGACCATACAAGGTAAAATCATAGATCCTGGGTCAGCAGTGCACCGACATTCACCATTACTACAAATGGAAATGACAATAAAAATATTATAAAAACCATGTTAAATATTTGGTGTCACCCGTTTTATTAGGCCTAGTCGGCACAATAACGATTTATGACAACAAGTGGCAAGCTGGAGGTCATGGTAAATTATAAAGAATGGGTGTCACCATTGTTCTTGGTTTCATCATTGCATCATTCAGTTTTTCAGTTTTTGCATAGATGATATGACTGCTATAGTGAGAATATTCTAAAAATTTCAAGAAAATTTTCTTCTGCAACTTCCACCGGCAGAATGAAATTGGGCATATTTTCAGTTTTTCCCTAATGAAGAGATAGCAGTGCTAACTAATGTTTTCAGAATCTTTGGGCTGCAACATAATATCAAAATAGGCAATTCCTCACAATGATGGGTAAAACGTCAACACCATGACATATTTTTGACCAGGATTTCCTGAACTCTAAATAGTCACATTTGAAAAATTATTTTCTTTCATGAAATCACCATCTAAAAAATGCATGACTGCACCCATTGTGCATTGCCGCACTATCAACATCACTATACATAGAGACAGCAACCTTGACCAAAATTTTGATTACAGTTTTTAAGAGGATTAGGAAGGTATGTCAGCCTGCAAAGTCGTGGCACATATAGTATTAGCCATTAATGGTGTCAACCAACTCTGCCGCAACCTTGTAAGGCATAGCTAGATCCCAATACCAAAATGGTCTGGAATGAAATGATTCAAAGATTAGTCCTGGTACAAAAAAATTTCACATAAAATCATTTGTCACCTTCTTCTAGCTACAGTTACAGTTTTTCTCTAAATGCAACCTTTCTGAAAAGAGTTGAAAGAAAGTATAGATGTAAGCGGTAGGTTTGACTAAATACAGTGTCGAAAATGTAACGCCATAGTTCACCAACTCGAAAATGTAATGCTCCAGTTCAACAATTCGATCCCAATTTGAATCTGAATTCTGGCGATCCCTCAATTTCGTAAATCTGTTGTTATTAAAACCCATCCAATCTAAAACGATAGATGCAGCAGAAACTGAAAAAGTAGATCAGGTTTGATACACAATTTTTTTTAAATTTTTGTGGGTACCCTCACTAATTTTTCCTATTGCCGCAAAGGCAGGTCCTACATGGTTATATGGTCATATAAGTGCATACTCCATATGAGAGACGCCCTTTGGGTGCTTTTTACCACCTAATGGAGGCCACATTCCACAGGCAGGCATCTGCCTGACTAGAAGGACTTGTTGGGCTGCCCATCTCATGATTAAATAATCGATGTATACTAATTGGGTCGAGAAGACTCCAGCTGTCTATTCCCAAGTGAGCGATTCCCATGTGAGCGATTCCCAGTTGAGCAAGTGAGCAAATACCCTATTGAGTGATTCCCATGTGAGTGATTCCTAATTGAGCGAATTCCCAAATGAGCAAAATTCCCAATTAGGTGATTAAGAACGAGCAATAGAGAATGCAATAACATTTTCTTCGCATTTTACATCTTTACCTTGTATGTCGTATTATGGTTCCCGTATACCCTCAGCTGCCTGCCTGCGGTTCGTGGGAGATCCAATCTGGTACGGCCCCTGACGCTAACCCGGTACTAATTTCACTCCTACTGCAGTGAATGGAGACTTGATGTACGTGAACGTTTATTAGTGAGCAAAACACAACAGGTAGTGAAATACAATGAGGAATATAAGTACGAAACAAAGGTGCAGAGTGCCAAAAATATAAACACTGACGCCAACAACCTCCCTAGTCGACTGATCCTTCTAATTTGTCCCTGAGCAGCGAGCCACAGGGCCAATGGGATCTCTCAGGCCACGGCCTAAGCTGAAACTTTACCAAGAATAAGTGAACTGACTCCAACTACCACTCACTGGCTCCTGTCCTCAAAATGGAACATCGAAAACGTCTCAGGCCGCGTTATCACTCAAAATTCGCCCGCGGCGCGTATCACGAAATACAAATAAACAAGATGACGATCCTTTCCTCCGTCACCGTCGTCAAAAATAACACAGCGTCCAAAACTACGGTGTGGACGCCAATACTACGCAAAGGAGAGGCGATTCTCCAGACGACAATATTTGTCACAACAATAATAATAAGAAAAACTAAGAATGAATAAAAACGCTGGCGCGCGTCTAACATCGACCTGCAAGTGATATGCAAAACATTTACGCCAACCATTTGTTTGTTTTAGACCAAAAAATATGAGTGACACAAACCGTTTTATCGGTTTGTTTACCTGAGAATAAATGAAAACACTTTAGCAATAAAGAAGCTTTAGAAAATGAAATGATGTAATTAGAGGACCAAAGGTCAGAGGAATTGACCCTCTGACATCCCTCCCCCCCAAAGGCAAGACTTTTCCCGCCAGCGAAGGGAAAAGTCAGGAGGTCCCCCAAGGGCCCCAGATCCTCGACGCCGACGAGGACGCCTCCACATGTTCCAACCAACGACGCTACGCGCCGTTGACGCAATTACAAACAATAAAAAATAAAATGTCCGTATCGAACGGTATGGTTACAATTTTGGGCCAATTGCGCCGGATGCTACCCGACGCCGAAAAGTTCGCTAATAAAATGCCCCGTGGGCTCGTGGTCCCCAATAAAAGAATAAAAAATGTTCGAACGAATAGCGTTCGCGGCACTCGGGCCGAATTTTGATCAAGATAAAAAATAAAAACGTTTTATCAGCGGCGACCCCCGCGGTGCCCGAGTTAGGTTGTGGGCTGCTCCCCACTGCCGTCGATTTATTTCGTATCGGCGGCTCCTCCATCACGGATTGTGGCATTCGTCTCCGTCCTCTCCGGAGGGGGGGTTGTTGCTCGTGGAGAGCCCGCAAAACTTTCCAAATTCCGCCGCCGTTGCTCCTCTGGCCCCTTGGCCGGACACTGGCCCCCCCGACGCCTTTGGTATTATCTGCCCCCAGGGAGAAAGGATGCCCGAAAACCAAATCCTCTGGCCCTTTGGCTGTCTAGATTTTGAACCAAAAATAGTTAAGGTATTTATTGCTAAAGTGAATTTGCCTTATTAAGAGGTAAACTTAAACCCATAACACGGTCTGTGCCACGAAAAAATTTTAGAATGAAAATGTGTTTTGGAAAAAAAAAAAAGATGGAAAGAATATAAAAATGGCAGCGCAAAGCCTGCTACCCTTGGGCGATGCCAGTTGGTGACTTTTGTCGGAAAGGAACAAAATACCCGAGATTTAAGAAAATACAAAAAATTGCTCAATAATTTCCAGATTCACAAAAAAAAGAAATACGATATATTCCCGTGCAGATCTCGAACAAAACACAAACGAAAAAATAAATGAAACAATTTGAGATTAGTACAGGAGGCAACTTTTAAGGCATAAAAAGGTGGCACAACCGGTTTCGATTTTGTAATACAGACGCTCAAAACGGAAAAATAGGTAACTCTTGAAATATCGAAAAAATTTTACAGACCGAAATAATTATCTTTATAATGACCTCACGGAGAGCGGGGTCATCTGAAACATAAAAAATTTACTTCCTTCTATGACCGCTATGGTCACGTCCCGGTTGACCAATACCGGTTTCCCGTTTAAGCGGCGAAATATAATCGGGATTTTCAGTCGACGGCGGTCTCGTACTCGTCGACGTCCCCGGGATGTCCATCCTTTCCTCGGTTTGCACATTACGCACCGGCGGAATCATTGTAGGCGGAGGCATCTGCATTCCCGGCGGAACTAAGAACTGGTGGTAAAATTGGGGTTGCCCGGCCTGGAATTGCATGACCGGAAACTGCGGCATTTGAAACTGTGCCGGCGGCGGCACCATTGTATTCGGGAATAATTGTCCTGAAAAAAGAGGGCGGTTTATACAATCAGCACCCACCATCGGCAGTCCCGGATAATTCGGCGGTAAATAAGGTAATTGCTGCTGCTGGGCTTGCATCATCGCGTTTGGATCGGCCATTGACACTCCTTGCTGAGTTGTTTCGGTGGCCCTAGACCTGTCCAGTGAAGTCCTTCGACTGGAGTAGGACACGTCCACTCTATCATCGTGTTGGTAGTATGCCGATGTTCTTTTTCTACTTCGAGATTCTCTACTATCTTTACGTTCTGCCGCTTCTCTCTTTTCTCTTTCCTTCCTTTCCTATTTCTTTTCGTAGTCATCGATCTCTTTACGCCAACTTTCTTCTTCAGCTTCCTTGCGTTTCTTTTCTCGCGACATCGACTTCTCGTGACGACTTTCGTCTCTGTGTCGACTTTCATGCCTTCTTTTCCTGTCGTTTTCGGGCGTTTTCGATTTCTCCGTTCTTTGCGTATCACTTTCTTTTCTACTCCATCGTTTGGATACCTTACTGGTCGCAGGCCTAGCGTGGGCATGCTTGACTCGGTATCCCACTCTTTTCTTTAAGGCTTTTTGAACTTCCAATACATCGTGAGCCTTCTTTCGATCGATAACTTCCCAAAACCGTATTCTGGGGTCCGTATTGTCAATTTCTTTTTTCCAAACTTGTATGTTCGCATATTTCGGTTCGGGGTCTTTCTTATCTTGAAGCACGGCCTTAGCAATCGTATAAGCTAACCCCGCTGCCTTTGCCTGACATGAGGAGTATAACCTATGAAAATTGCTCCCTGCTCCTCCTTGTCTAGCGTTGAACTCGCGGCGCAATTTCATTGTAACATACGCATGGGCTTGGTAATGGAATCCGGCGAAATTTTGGGGAATCCTACCCAATCTCGACAATTTCATAAATAAGCACGCACAAGCCCATACGGCGGCTTCATAAGCTTTCTCCGCAGATCGTGTAGTACTCCATTCCATCAATTGAAGCTCGAAAATACTCCACAATTTTCCGGCAAGTTCGCCTGTAGAACGTGAAACTGTAGTTCGTAATATCGTATAGTTTCAATTTCGATCCCGGCTTCGTCGTACACACGGTTTATCAAATCCGTCGCCATTAGAGCTACCTCCTCGTCTAAAGTGGGATCCATGTGCGCGAGATATTTTTGGACACATGGATTCGACAGAGATACTCTTCCATACTGGAAATCGACGACGTACTTTCCTTCCTTCAACGCCTTGTTAAGAACTTGTCCCCGTTTCCCGAGGCCTCGTCGATATTTCACTCTATCATTTGGATTTCCGGCTGGCTGTTGAAACTGTCCGCTCTTTACTTTGTCCAGTTCGGCTTTATTTTCTTGGTGATCTATCCGTTTCTCTGTAGCCTGTCTTTTCGATTGCATCACCTTCGCAAATTTTCCCGGATTCTTGATATTCTCTACATTTTGCCCACCGGCTTTTGCATAAACCGGCGGCGTGGGCAAAATGTTATCCGTAATTTCTTCATCCTCACTACCGATCTCTGATACCACCTCCACGTAGGGTTCTTCGCTTGTTTCTTCTTCCTCGGGATTGACATCTTCTAATTGCTTTGCTAATTCGATTGCAGCCCTCCCGTACTTTTCTTTTTCCAAAACTTCTATTTTTTCCTTCATTTCTTTTATCTGGCCGGTTAATTTCTCCAAATCGGGTTGGGTTTCTTTTTCAGTTTCGACTATTTCCATGAGTTTCTCCTCCTCTTCAACACCTGTACTCCCCTCAGCGGGTGTACTGGCGATAGGGGGATCCGTGATGACCACAACTACGGGTTTCTCTTGCTCCATCTCGGTACCTGAAACATTCGAATTATCTATTGTAGAGGGTACTGTTACAGTCTGCTCCTTCGAAGTTTCTTCCATAGGGCCCTGGCTAGCGGGAACCACAACTTCTACTTGCGGAAACAGATCTGAATCGTCCCACTTATCTACAGATTTAAAAGTCACAGGGGTGCTAGGGGCCCATAGGTCCTTAGCCTCGAATATGGACGCGGAAACATTCCAGTAAATGAGGTTCTGACTCGCGGCATGGATATTCAAAAAATGAAACAAGTTATAAAAGTTACAATTCATATGATAAATAGAATTATCGCGCAAACTGGTCTTTATTTCTTGGATAGGTTCTTTGCAGGATCGCGGTATCCATCTTATAGGTAGTACGCAAAAAGTGTTCTGGATGGATTTCGGCGTACGTATCTTCGGATACCGTTCCATCATCTGCTCCATCTGATCGGTAATTTTGTCGTTCAAAAGATCCTGGCCCATCCACTTCATAAATTCAACCCGTTCCTGTTCATTTCTCCACACAGAGGCCCACATACCAGACGTGAATCCAGGAACCCAGGATTTCCACTCCTGCGCCGAGTGAGGCCACAAGAAGTAAATAATTGGGTTTACGTTTTTCTCGTACAAGTCTTTGACTATGGGGACGATTGATCGGTTGATTTTGGAGTGATAATGGTCTTTAAGTGCTGAAACTTGTTCTCGTATAACATTAGTGAATTGGATCACTTCCTTAGGCCATTTTCCTTTTTTCATTTCCATTTCCCGGGGTTCAATTGGCCGTCCGAACTGTCGTGCCGCCAAGATATCCTCTAAATCCCAATCGTTTGCCGGTGCTTCTTCGGAATCGTCCGTATTTTTTCTTTTCCTTGGCGCTTTCACTTTTCTCTCTATCCACGGGAACCAACCGCTTGGTACTGGCTGTGGCTCAATATCGGTATTGGAGAAATGCGGAGGACAATGAAAAGTCCCGGGCGCCATTTCTTCCGCCAATTTATACGTCGCTATAGCTTCTCCACGCATCATGAAATACAATGCGTCGGTGTTATCCGTTACTTCCTCCACTCCATATGCTCCTTTCCAGTCTGGATCTGCATATCTACCTTCGAACGTATCTCTAAATCTTCGTGCTAGATCGGAGATCAATTCTGGCTCCATCGTGTCGTGTGGATACAATTGAAAGCAATTTTGAATATCACTCGCGAATCCGTATCGAAGTAACGCTAAGAAGCATAAAAGAGACCCGCGCGCGTCGAGCGTCGCGTATCTCAGCAGTTCTATGTTTAGCTTATCTGCCTCCATTAACTGTCGAAACTCTAGGGAACTCAACTGTCCCCACGAAATCTTGAAGGCATCGGCCCATAAAAACAAAATTTCCGTCATGAGGGCTTTCAAATTGAGACCTTCGGGGCTGATTCCGACTATTCTTGCTTTCGGCTTGTCCTTCATTTCTGCCAACACAATCTCCAAATCGTAAACGCAGCACGATAAAATATAGTCTATGTTGTCCCGTTTTTTCCGCACTAGTTCTTTTTCTTGATCCAAATATCCGAATTTGGTCAAAACTAACGTGATGTCCTCTCGAATATGAAAACCGACGATGATGTTTTCGCGGCGGAATATTGTTCCATATACTTTGTGGAAATGTTCTTTGTCCCAAAATTTCAAATCGATTATGAAGTTCTTTCCGCACATGGTTGAAATTGTTAAAAGTCGCAATGCATCGCTAGGCTTCGATCCTGGGGTTTTTGGCTTCCTCCCACTTTCTGTATCCAGCGCTATGACTATCCGTCCTCGAAACTTCGAATTGTTTATCGCCCTAATAAATGCTTTCAAATTTTCGGGCGCCAAAAATAATGGTTCTTCGATGGCCGCATGAGGCACACCGAACAACGACGTAAAATAATTTGAAATATCCGTTGAACGCACTAATCTCCGAACATTGTAATCTTAAAATTTTCATACAATTTTCTAACTACAATTTTTGACAATAATTTCGAAACAAAAACGACTCAAATGCACAAGAATAAATTTGGACGAAGGGGAGTTGATCAGGCTCTCAAACACCCAAAATCCTCGGCATATAAATTGCCAGCCGGTCAACTTAGAGTCCTATTCCGAAAAATTTTCAACATATATTCTACCTTTCCGATACTTACTACTAAGTTGAAAATTCGTATTATCCTGCCGATCTTGAGGCTGCCCGAAGGTGCTATCAATTTCGACGATAGTGGACGTTGCCATATCGCGTTTGGATCCGAATTTCTTGAAATTTCCAATCGACGAAAATTACTAATACACTAACGCTTTGCAAATGAAATCTAAAAAATAATTCCATAATTCCTCGGCTTCGCGACTTCAATGATTCGGGGAAGATTTTCCCGGGACTTATAAAGATTTAACTTTTTCACACTGAGCGCGTGAAAAAATATTATTTCGCCCATTAAAAATTTTCCGGCGTCGTAATTTTTTGGAAAATGCCTAAAATTTGCCATAAAGTTGCCAAAAATAAGTCAGTACAATTAAAAATTGAAAAAGAAGAGAGGGGAAAAGGTTAGAAAAAATACAATACATGGGGCATTAGAAAATACACATAAAATTGATCCGAACAAAACGCACAACGAAAACGATAAAAATGAATTGTTAGTTACAGTAAAATTCGGGTGTTCGCGTAACAAAAGGCATTACGCGATTTACAGAAACTATTTGTACGCGCGAATCTGGTTTCCCAGCGCGACGTATTTTAATGACATTTTTTTCTAAATTCGATGTCTCAATTACTTCATACGGACCGTCGTTTGTTGTGTCGGCCTTTCCTTTGATAATTCCCTTCTGGTAGAGAACAAGTTCTCCCATTTGGAACGTCTTCTCGCGAGCCTTCTTATCGTACTGTAGTTTTCTTTCGGCCGCGGATTTTTTATGATTTTCATTTATTATTTTATACGTGTTAAGGAGGTGCTCCGTTAACATGTATCTGTAGGTATCATAATTATTCTGGATAATTATTGGTCTCGCTATCTCATTATCCAATTGAAACCTAGCCTCGTGTCCGTACAGTAGGCTATGGGGGGAATTTTTCGTTGTTTTGTGCGGCGTGATCCGATACGCAAATAAAATTTGCTCTAGATAGTGTGGCCAATCGTCGGGGTCGGTTATTGCGACTCTCCTAATTTGTTCTATTACTGTTCTGTTGAATCTCTCCACCATACCATTGCACTGCGGGTGGTATGGTGTTGTATTTATTTTCTTTATTTTTAAGAGATCGCACACGTTGCGCATTAACTCGGACATGTATGCTGAGCCTTGGTCACTCAGCAGGTGTTTCGGTGTTCCGTGCGTATAAATGACCTTTTCCATAAATGCCTTCACTATTGTGTCGGCCTTTTGATCTGGGATGCATTTTGCTTCGACCCATTTCGTGAAATAGTCCATAAATACAATAACGTATGGTCTTTTTTCTCGAAGGGGCGAAATACTGACCACATCGGTTGCTACTATCTCCCACGGGTACGAGACGGGTATTGGGTTAAGTGGTTGGATCGGATTTGCTACGGGGCGGCACAGTTGGCAAACGACGCAAGACTTTATCCACTTAATGATGTCGTCTTCCATATTTGGCCACCAAAACTTGTTTCCTATCACGGCGATAATTCTATCTATTCCTTGGTGTCCCATTAATGTATCGCCATGATATTGATGTAAGATGAGGTGTCTAAGTCTTGATGGGATCACTAGTTGGTTTCTTCCATGGGCATTTTCACGGTATAATACTCCGTTTTCCAAGTGAAAACTATTAAAGTATTTTTTTGAACTATTTTCACCAACGTTCCGAAAAATGTCCGCCAATTTCGGATCCAATTGTTGTTGTTTCTTAACTAATTCCAGGGAGAATAATTCAGAATCTTTTTTCACTTCCCTTGGTGTTTGGTCTATTTCCTGTTGCGTCGGCGGTGGGGGATCAATGAATGTCTCTTGAGTCTCGGGTTCAAGCATTTGCCTCGTCATGGCTCTCGTAACCGCCATGCATTCGGGTTCTGTATTCAACTTTTCTTCTTCAATTTCTTCCCTCTTTTCTTGTTTCTTGGTTCGAATCTTTTCCTTTTCCTCAGATCGTGATAAGAAATCTGCGAAGGCGTTTTCTCGTCCGGCTACGTATTCGAATGCATAATTGAATTGACCAAGATATAAAGCCCATTTTAACAACCTTTGATTTTGCTGCTTCTCTGCGGAGAGCCACGTGAGTGGTTTATGGTCTGTCCTGATTGTGACCCTAAACCCCATCACGTAGTGTCTATACTGCTTGAACCCGTAAACTACTGCCAAACATTCTCTTTCTGTCGTTGAATACCTTGTTTCCGCGTCGTTTAAAACTCGACTCCAGTAGGCTATTGTCCATCGATCATTTTCCCTTTCTTGATACAAAATTGCCCCTATTGCCGTTCCTGAGGCATCTGTTTGAATTACAAATCTTGCTGATCCGTCAAATACTGGATAACGAAGGAAGGGTGCCGTCATTAGGGCATTTTTTACACTTTCAAAAGCTGCTAACTGCTCCTCTGAAAGTTCAAACTTTTCCTTCCTATTCTTTTTTGCGAGGGCTTTAAATAAGGGTTGGGCGATAAAGGCTAGATTATGAATGAAACGCTTAGACCACTGCACTAATCCCAAAAACTTCTGCAGCTGCTTGACGGATTTGGGTACTTCGAAATTTTTCACCGCTTCTATCTTTTGGGGATCGACTGACATTCCGTTCTTGTCCAATATGTGGCCTAAGAATTTCACACTGGCTGGCATAAAGGAACATTTGTCAGGTTTCAGTGTGAGGTTCGCGTTTGTTAGACATCGAAATATTGTCTCCAAATTTCCTATATGTTCTTCGACGGTTTTTGAAAAAATTATAACATCGTCGATATATACTAGGCATATTTTCCATACATACGGGTACAAAATTCGTTCCATTAGTCGCTGAAATTCCGCGGGAGCATTCTTTAAACCGAACGGCATCACCTTGAACTGGAATAAACCTTCTTGACATATAAATGCTGTTTTTTCCTTTGATTCGGAGTGCATCGGTACCTGCCAGTACCCAGACTTTAAATCCAAAGTAGAAAAGTAACGTGCTCCTCCCAGCGCATCCAAATAATCATCGATTCGAGGTATCGGAAATTTGTCGTCCTTTGTCACTTGATTGATTCCTCTGTAGTCGACTACTGGTCTCCATGTGCCATCTTTTTTGCCTACTAAAAACAATGGCGCAGCCCAAGGGCTTCTAGAAGGCTCGATGACACCTTTGTCCATCATATCTTTGACATGTTCTCGAATTATATCTCTTTGCATAATTGGAGCTCTCCAGTAGTGTTTTTGAACAGGTAGCGCATCTCCCGTATCGATCTTATGCTCCGCTTCGTGGGTGATTGTTAAAGGATCGCTCTTCATGCTAAATGCCTGCCTATGCTTGAGTAAGACATTCATAAGCTGTTGTTGTCCTTCTCTATCGACACTCGATTCTTTTACCAACTGCGTAACAATTTTGACGAATTCAGGCTCGATTTGCCACTGAGTTTGAGGCTCCGATTGCAATTGGTGTATTTTTTCGTCAAATTCTGGCCCCACGAACTTCGTTTTGGACTTGGCTATCAACTCGTTGCTACGCAATTTGATTCCTTTGTTTGTCTCATTTATGAGTAGGATACGAAAATTATTGTCTCTAGCGTCCACGATTGAGGCATCAACGTCAAATAAGGTATTTTTTCCCGTTTCTTCTACCACTATGGGACCCTTTGCCCAATCTTTCTGTGGCCAAACCACAGCTTGCACAAAAGAAGTGGTATTCGGGGGAATATATGTCCCGTTTTTCGTCCAAATAAAGGTTTCTTCGTTCATTTCGGTAATTCGCATCACTTGTTCTTGGTCCTCATCCCTTTCCAATTCAGGTAGATCTTCTTCTTTGACTTCCTCTTGTAAAGGTACGTAATCCAGAACCATTGGATTCGTAGGGATCGGTAAACGGGACGGTATTTGCGCATCGTCGAATAATGTCTCACTAATAATTTGTTTCTGCACATTTGCTAGGCGTATGTGGCCGTTTCGAAAATCGATAGACGCCTGTATACTAGGATGGGTTAGAAAATCTAGACCCAATATAATGCCTTCATTTAAGTTATCTAGTAATGCGAATCTGGCCAGAAAATTCCCAAAACCGGTTCCAACGTACACAAATGTAGGACCATATGTTGTCACTCGTTTTCCAACAGCTGTTACTACTGAGTTTAAGATAGGGAACTTTGTCTTGGGCGTATTCAGTAGCCTCGACGCTGTATCTGTCCTCATGAAGCTAGATTGCGCTCCCGTATCGATTAAGGCTTTAAATTCTTCTCCACGTATCCTAACGGGTATCAATAACGGCTGACATTTGCGAAAATTTTCCAAAAATAGGTGCTCGTTATCATTGGCGAGTCTAGGCTTCGTCTCTGAAGTAGAATTGATAACGTTGCCCAAGCCTAATTCGTAATTTTCTATCAAAACTCCATCTAATGCTATAACTTCAGGCTTATCTTGTTTTTTAGCCTCTTGCGAATTTATAACATTTACGGAATTATTCGGAGGGTTATTCACCGGTTGTGATGTTGTTGCGGGTACAATATTTGGCGGTGGTTGCGGTGCGTTATTTTGGCGATAATAATATGCCACATTTGGATTCTGTTCGACATTATTATTGTGATATGGCACCCGTTGACCGAAATTAGCAAATCCTGCTCTTCCACGATTTACAAAGCCGCCGCGATGGTCAAAATTTCGATTATAAAAATTATTGCCGCGATTCCACGACCTCCCTTGATCCGTTGGTTGGATCAATTCCGGGTGCAGGATAAAACAATTTTCAGATGAATGACTATTCGATTTGTGGTATGTACAATATGGTCGACGATACGGATTTCCCAAAATTCTACCAGGTAAATTGTTATTATATGGTACATTATTAGGATTATTATTGACTCCCCAACGATTAAGAGTTGGAGGGCCCTGACCCCTAATTGCTTCATTAACCATTTTCATAATATCCTGCTGGGACAAAGGGGTTTGAAATGCTGGTGGTGGCGGGAAAATTTGCTGAGG
The DNA here is from genome assembly GCA_963922205.1 of Romanomermis culicivorax. NCBI lineage: Eukaryota > Metazoa > Nematoda > Enoplea > Mermithida > Mermithidae > Romanomermis > Romanomermis culicivorax. The sequence continues at coordinate 556,500 of CAWUHX010000157.1, read as the reverse complement.
CCGTATAATCTGTTGTTGTTGACCAGTATTACTATCCTGCGGACGAAATTGTAAATTATTAAATCTTCTATTTTCATAGACTCGATTCAACCGATCATCTTCGCCGTCTTCCTGGTCCTCGCTGAATTCCTTCCAGGCCGTCGTATCGGCTTTCAACTTGTTTACGAATTCCGCCAAAGAGGCGATATTTTTGAACTCGTGCAGCCGACCCTCCATTCGAGTTTGGACGTAAACTGGAGCCTTGTGAAAATACGTTTCAATAACAATACGATTTCGTTCATTTTCCGTTTTTTCGTAATTTAATAAATGAACATAAGTCTTTATTCGTCGTAGAAAATCCTTTGTCGTCTCCCCTTTTCGTTTTTTCATATCATGTAACTCCCTTCTTAGTGCAGGAGTGTCCATTTTGGGAGCAATCATTCTAATCACACTCGCTTTTCCTTCTTCATAGCTACTATTTTTATCCACGTATGTCGACGTTTCAAAATCACAACATCGCCAAAGTACTTCAATTCTAAGGTCTTCCGTATCTTCAGGCTTGAATGTGCCTTCCAAACAGGCAAAAAAATTGAGTATCTCTGCGGCCTCCATTTTATCCGATATTTCTTTATTCTTCATTCGACCCAAAATTATCTTGATTCTTTTTTCGGGATCTTCACAATATCGTCCATAGTCTTGCGGATTTCGATTTATACTTCCAGATACAGGTTGTTCCATTGCACGATTCCATGACGTCGTTGGTATTTCATCTTCCATCCTTCGATATTGTGCACCTTGAGCCTGGGCCTGGGCGAGATGATTTTCAAACCAATTCAATTTTCTCTCTAAACTTCTGTCTAAATGGTCTTTACCCGGTTCAGACTGAAGTATTTCTGTATTTTCGTAATTTGATATTCTTTCATCGAGCTTCTTATCCGTTTTCCTCATTAACTCCCGCATTTGTTTTTCGACCTCTTCCATTATCTTTCTCGCATTTTGTTGATCCTGTTCTCGTAACCTTTCTTCCAATAATTTTCTCTCTGCTCTTTCTTGCATAAGTTGTTCTAATATTTCTTGTTCCCGGAGCGCTGCTTTCGTTCTTTCCACATTAACGGCATTTGTTGATTTATCGACTGCTCTTTGCATTGATTCCAGGATGGCTAAAGTGGCCACATCCTGCAAATTCCCTTTCGTTGGTCTTTCGGTTTCATTCCTTGGTTTCGTTTCGATACCAATTTTTGCGTCGATTTCCGGTATTGTAGGCGTACATTTCGAATTATGAAATGATACCACATTCGTTTTTGGAGTTACATTAATCTTTTCGAAGGATGATACTGAACCAGAGGACGTCTGTATCCCCTGATCCGCATAATCATATGTCTCTGCGTCAATAGTCTGATCTTTGTTGCTGTCATCGGGTGAACTCGCAAATTTCTTTGCTACTTGTTCGATCGTTGCTTCCATATTTGCCATCCGTTCGTCGTGATCCTCTTTATTCAATTCCATTTGTGATAATGTTACTTTCGGCCGTCGTCCAGGTTGCTTCCGTATCGTTAATTTCGGCTTCGATACTTTCTTCATCTTTTACCTTTGTAGCTGCACCAGTCACCAATGTCGTATTATGGTTCTGGTATACCCTCAGCTGCCTGCCTGCGGTTCGTGGGAGATCCAATCTGGTACGGCCCCTGACGCTAACCCGGTACTAATTTCACTCCTACTGCAGTGAATGGAGACTTGATGTACGTGAACGTTTATTAGTGAGCAAAACACAACAGGTAGTGAAATACAATGAGGAATATAAGTACGAAACAAAGGTGCAGAGTGCCGAAAATATAAACACTGACGCCAACAACCTCCCTAGTCGACTGATCCTTCTAATTTGTCCCTGAGCAGCGAGCCACAGGGCCAATGGGATCTCTCAGGCCACGGCCTAAGCTGAAACTTTACCAAGAATAAGTGAACTGACTCCAACTACCACTCACTGGCTCCTGTCCTCAAAATGGAACGTCGAAAACGTCTCAGGCCGCGTTATCACTCAAAATTCGCCTGCGGCGCGTATCACGAAATACAAATAAACAAGATGACGATCCTTTCCTCCGTCACCGTCGTCAAAAATAACACAGCGTCCAAAACTACGGTGTGGACGCCAATACTATGCAAAGGAGAGGCGATTCTCCAGACGACAATATTTGTCACAACAATAATAATAAGAAAAACTAAGAATGAATAAAAACGCTGGCGCGCGTCTAACATCGACCTGCAAGTGATATGCAAAACATTTACGCCAACCATTTGTTTGTTTTAGACCAAAAAATATGAGTGACACAAACCGTTTTATCGGTTTGTTTACCTGAGAATAAATGAAAACACTTTAGCAATAAAGAAGCTTTAGAAAATGAAATGATGTAATTAGAGGACCAAAGGTCAGAGGAATTGACCCTCTGACATGTATTATTAAGCAATACACATAGAAAACGAAAGAAAAAAGAAGTACATGCAAAGAAAAATGTAAGGTAAAGAAGGAAAATTCAAAGAGAGTGTTATTACATTCTAGATCGCTCGTTTGGAATCACCCAATTGGAAATTCGCTCATTTGGGAATTTTCTCAATTGGGAATTGCTCAATTGGGAACTCGCTCAGTTAGGAATTCACTCAATTTTCATGCGATAGTCTGTCAGAGGGTCAATTCCTCTGACCTTTGGTCCTCTAATTATTACATTTTTATTCTCTAGAGTTTCTTTGTGGTTAAAGTGCTTCCAATTATCATTAAGTAAACAAACCGATAAAACGGTTTATGTCACACATTTTTGGCCCTAAAACAAACAGTTTTGCATATAACATGCAATGTTGATGTTAGGCACCCATCGTGCAGTTTTTCATTATTGAAAATTTATCGTTTTTGGTGGGCTGTTTTTTCGTATGCGGTGGCGAGGAAAGAAGCGCGGGCGTCATCGCTAATTACTGTCATTGTATTTCGTTTTTACGTCGTGTTGGTGCTGCATCTGAGAGCCGAACACGGCCTGAGGAGTTACGACGATCATTTTGATTAAGACGCCTAGTGAGTGGTTATTGGAGACAGGTAGGTCTGTCTCAATTTTCTCTGAGGAGTTTCAGTTTCAGTCCCTTAGAAGGTGAAGCCGCTTGGGCCGCGAGTTTAGATATCCAACAACCCCTGTGGCTCTCTGCACAGGGGCGAAGAAAGGAATTCGTGAGTCAGGGTCATTTAGGCATTGGTGTCTCATGTTCTCACATTTGTATTCTATTGATTCTCACATTTGTATTCGATTGCACCTCTCGTTTTATTAGTAATAAATATCTTTGTACATTCACTCTCAGCTAGGTACCATAGGTGCAGAGTTAGTACCGGGCTAGCGTCAGGGGCTGTACCAGATTGGATCTCCCAAGAACCGCAGCTAGGTAGCTGAGGGCATATGAGCACCCAATACAACAAGTCGACAATATGGTCCGGTTGTATCGAGTCCTTGTCTTTTTTGTAGATAAATCATATTTTTCTCCAGAGCTGTCAGTGTTGGTCTAGTCGTTCGAAGACAAATATTCACATTCCCTGTCTATGTATAATATATATGTAGATAAATCATGTCTGTCCTACCACAGTTTTCTCAACAGTAGAATTGTGTATTACACCGGACTGAAATTCTGGCTGGCCAAAGTAAACTCGGTCCAACAATTATTTCCTGATCATTTCCCCTTCTAAAATTGTCGGCAAAGTAAGCATAGACTGCATATGGATTTCGAAAAACCACAAACCAATGGCGTGCTTTATTTTTTCACAAGCCAACGATCTATCTAGGGCTGAATTTTCAACACTCCTGGCAGCAAATATTCCACAACATAGAGCCTAAGGTACTAGAACCATCATCTGTAGCATATTATCAGAAGTTGCTGTTTGTGACATATTGCACAATGAAAGTACTAATTTTCACCAAGAGTTGGAGTAATCAACTTCTTATTGGCAGTTAGATAATAAGCCAGGCTTACCTAGACAAATTCATAACCTATGATAATGACAATGTTGATATCAGTCACGGCTGGATTTCACATGCAAAAGCTTTTCATTGATTTTTTCGATTTAGCAGAATGTGATAACAATGCATATACATGACTTTCAAGAATCATCTTCATTAAAGAAGTCTATGTAGGATGGGAAGGATCACAACATCCAAGATTTATTAATCTTTTCATAGCGTCATATTTTGATTCTTTTAGTCTCCTTGTAGACCTGAAGGCCCATATTTACTTTTTTCTCGAAAATCTGTTGCAAGCGATTGCAACGATCAAAATCGAACGAATCCCTCTTTTCTCTCAGCGCAAGAAAGATCTTGATGAGTTCTATCCAGTGAAGTATATTTTGTAAAAAAAATTTGCATAGTGTTGCAGAAATCAGCTATTTTGTAAGCATCTTGCGCTTCTTACGTTTCTTGCGTCAAAGCTAGATTTAAAGCGCACAGTAGATACTTGTTGAACGTATTGGTTATCTTTCGATTGGAAATTTCAATATCTTTCTTGCGATGTATTATATAGAAAAATTGGTTCAATACTTGAAAAGCAAATCGCTTGTATGTTTTTTAGCGAAAAAAGTATAGATGGACCTTAACTCTGCATTCTATATGTCCTGCTTATAACCATATATGAACCAGAAACGTTGCTTCTAAATCATTATATACATACATTCTATCTTACAATTTTGAATATGCTCCAATAGTAGTTATATGGGGCCAAAACAGAGGTTACACAAAAGATACCCCTGTACAAAACATATAAATCAAAGTTTGCTGCCTTAACTGTGTGGGGGGATATGGGGGGGGGGGGTAGAAAGTATAGCTGACCATTGGAATTCGTATAATGCGTCGAGCAATACAGGAGTGTAGAAAGTATAGTTGACAATGTACTGCAATCCAAATTTCATAAAGCATGTGGGGCAATACGATGTGGTGTAGAAAGTATGCCTGAAGTTTCAACGTGTAAAATTCAACCTCCATGTAGTATGTAAGCCTGAAGCTTCAATGGGTTAAATTTGACCTCAATGTTCCTCGACTGACTTGAACATTAAAATTGATGATGCAATGTCTCCCAAAAATAATTTCAAGGTGACTCTTGAAATCTAATAATCTAATGGTTTTACTCATTTTTCCTTTGGGACACAATCTTTACATATTCAGGACACATTTTAAAATGATTCCTTATACATAACCATTGTTTGCAGGACATGTTTTTTACTGTTCGGCGACACATTTTAATGAAACATATGGAAAATCGGGTACCAAATTACTGGAAAATGTGTCAAGAAAACAATTTTCAAACTATGGGAATCTTTGAAAACATGTAGCAAATATGAAAAAATTGTGTACCTAATTTTTTGTAAAAATTTTGCAAAAAGACAGTAAAACCATTTGATCAGTAGATTTTAAGAGAAGGATCTAATGATCTAACAGTTTCACTTGCTGTAAAAGTGAGTAAAACCATCAGATTCTATTAGTAGGATCTAAGGATCTGGCTTTAATCACTGGAATAATGTGTAAAACCATTATATTCTGAGAGTAGAATCTAATGATCTAATGCTTTTACCAACAAAACTTGTACAAAAATTTTTTAAAACTATTAGATTTTACTTAAGAATGTAAACATTTTTTTAAAAATAGATATTACAGCTGTTGAATATAGTCTGCTGGAAAAGCAGTTTGTCCTTCATTCTAAGAAAAATTTTTGAAAATGCCTGAGGGTCATAGAATCTAGCAACCCAACAGTTTTACTCATTTTTTTACAAAATTTTTACGAAAAAGTTTTAAGAGAAGAAAAAGAAAAAGAAACGAAAAGGTTTTTCAATGATTCCCTATGCTTGAGCATTGTTTTCGAGACACAATTTTCAGGGTTTCGGGACACCATTTTTGCTCATTTGCGGCACAATTTCTTACAAAACTCAGGGAAAACATGTCCCAAAAATAATGCTCAATCATAGGGAATTATTGCCAAACATGTCCCTGGGTTGGTTTTTGAGAGTCACATTAAAACTTTTTGGGAGTAGACATCGTGCAATCGATTTTAACGTCCAAGTCAGCCCAGCTACATTCAAGTCGAATATTCCCCATTTAAGCTTCAACCATACTTTCTACGTGGAAGTCAAATTTTATCCATTGCAACATGAGGCGTACTTTATACTTGGAAGTCAATTTTTATTGCTCAAAAATGTGTGACCATATTTTTCTGTCCAGTTTAAATTTATGTGATTTCTACTTTATCCAGTGTAATATTGTAATTTGTATTATTTTAATTTTTCTCGCTTTGTTGTACATTTTTGTTTGTTTTAAATTCATTGTACATAATATTTAGTTACCGGTTGTTGTATATATTTGCTTATTTGTTGTTGTACATATTCAATTTTAAATTTTTGTATGTTGTATGTGTTTCCATATTTTCGTTGTATATAGTGTTTATTTTGTTCTTGTTATTGTACATACTTGTTTTTTTTTGTTTTTCGTCCATATGTAAATAAAATGTATATTAGATATTGATAAACATTTGAGCATTTAGATAAATTCACATACTGATAAACATTTGAGCATTTAGATAAATTCACATACTGATAAACATTTGAGCATTTAGATAAATTCACATTCCCATAAACATATTTGAGCGTTTAGATAAATTTAAGTGTACATAATGCATACGAATCTGCATTGAGATGGGTTTTTCAACCTTGAAATTAATAATTAGGATATCCGCATATCCACACTACATATTCCCCGATTAGACATTGTGCGGATGGCAGATGTGTATCTGCACAACAGTGTGAAATCTGGCAATTAGACTTGCATATCTGCAAAACTAGCAGCCACTTACAACAAAAAAATTGGAAAGTTGATGAAAAATTATCCGCAATCTGCAAAACATGTCCCCCTTTTAGACATGCCTATGGCGGATCTCCACATTTTTTGTATCTGCAGATTAGACACCAATATCCACTCGGAAAAGGCGGATTCCGCCTTTTTCATCTGTTGATTAGGGAGCTGATATGCGGATTCCGCATCCCCCATCCATATCCACATCTGCCGATTAGACCATATACACCATCCACATCTGCACGTGGATTCCGTCGATTGGGGATACCCAGAAACTTCTGGCGTACTTTCTATACTCCATAACATGTTGATTCATTAACAAAATTTGGATCCTATTACATGGTCGACTATACTTTCTTCACCTCCTGTGTTGCCATGCACAGTTAAATCAGTAAACTTTGATGTGTATGTTTTGTACTAGGGTACCTTTTGTGTACCCCCTGTATGGGCCTATATAACTACTTCGATTGTATGGGCATGCACCTGAAGGTTTTTTAGATTTTGAGTTTTCTCTGAATACATATATGGTCATTATTCCAATAAACGGCGTGCCATTTATTATTTTTTGGTTTCATTTGGTGGGCCGTTTATTAGAGGGTGCCACCTATTCGAGGGCGCCATTTATTAGACTTTTGTGCTTTATCAGGGCACATTTTAATCCAATCTTTTCTTCTATTCTTTCATGGAATCTCAACAATTAACGTTTCATCATCAAACAAATACCATACCTCTCTACGCCATGGAAAGGAAAAGAAAACAAACAGAAAGGAAAAAATAGAAAACAAAAGTAATGAAAGGAGGAAAAATGAAAACAACTGATGAAATTAAGAGAAAAGGAATGGAAAATAACTTCCCTGGATTCGCTTATTTTGATGCTGCTAGCAACGGAACAGTTTCTTTTTTTGCTGCAGCAATAATTTTTATCTTAAAATCCAAACTGTACTTCTTTCTATTTTCGTGACTTGTAACGGATTCATCTTAAGACTGCATTTCATAGAAACTTCGCAAAAAATCAATAGAAAACACTGCAAACCACTGCAATCAAAAGGATTTCAGAATAAGAACGCTAATCCTGTAATAAACAGTACATATGAAGTTTACATTGAAGCCCTGTTCAGAAGTGAGAAATCCCAGGATTTTTGTGGCGACTGCACTTCTGAATTGAGCTTAAGGATACTTAGGATTCTAATGAATGGCGCACTGTCGTTTATTTGGAGGCGCCGTTTATTATTTTTTATATGGTCGAAGGTGTGACGCTTATTAGAGGGCACCGTTTATTCGAAGGCGCCTATTATTGGAATAAATACCGTATGCTCTAGCCCATGCTGAAAGTATTTTTTTCGATGCCTTGGGAAACCTTGGCTTCTTATGCTTAGCCTGTAAAACGTCGGGGACTTTCCTGAAAAATAGAACAGTGTTTTTTCCTGGATCTGGGATTCAAATTGGTTATAGTTAGTCATGAATGCCAACTATAGGTGATCATTGGTGAGTAGGATCCTAGGATTTTCTCACGTCCAAATTTGGGTAAAAATCAGGAGAATCGTCAATAAAATTCTAAGGATCAGGAACATTTGGCAACGTTCCTATAAAATCGGGAACTGTTGGCATCAGCAATAACCTGCGCTAGTAAAAAAAGGTAAGAAAAGAACATGTTTAGCAGAAGGGAGTCCTATCATGATGCATGGAGTGTCTTACTGTAGCAACAGTGAAGAGATGGATCGGTAACATGTGGAACGTCTTACTGTAGCTATGACGACATTCGTATTGCTGAGGAGTCTCATTAGCACCCATCGGGGGCCTGAGGTTCTTCCCTGAATGGTTCACAATTTCCACAGCCGATCTAGGGGTTGAAACTTTTACTCAAATAATGCTCTGATCAATTGTAGACAATACAGATAAGGGGAAAGAGTTCTATATTTTATTATGTGAAGTTACCAAAACAAATCGCCCAGTCTAAGAATATAGAAATATGACAACAAGGCAAGCAACAAACACAACAACGCTCATGATGAGAGCAAAAAACCAAGATTGAGTTTATCACAACATTATCAATAAGTGTTATCTTCAACATTGTGAACCACCTTGGAAGCTTTGAACTATAACCCTGTAAAACTGACAGTGTTACACTAAGGACTATCGGCATCCTACTACAAATCATATCATACGTGTAACCGGGCCCCATAGACAGGAGGGTCGGACGACATTTCTGGGGCCAGGGTTCAGTAAATCCTCAAAATATTAGGGGACAGGCCTCCAAACGAAAAAAGTTAGATTTTTTACCAAAAAAAACGAAGAACGGTTGAAAAAGTAATTTCTGTCTAGAGAACATAAAAATGTTTTAATGGCGGGAGAAAATTGACATTTTTGATCATTTTTTGTTCAAAAATGGACATTTTTCAGTTTTCTTTCCGCCCAAAAGTTTGGTAGTCCCTATGACCACCAAAGTCGTGGGATTAGAAGACTCAGGAGTAGGGTCGCTCAATGGCTAGATATATGACTGACGATTTCTGGGGTGGGGTTCCTATAGCATGTGAATCAGGAACTGTCCCCAAAAGTCCCAGGAGTTCACCACTGTTAGATTTGGTGAAATCAGGAACAGTTGCTGATGGAAATATCAGGGAATCGGCGACAGTCAGCCATAATTCTACAAAATAGGCAACTGTTGCGACAAAAATCCTAGAACTTTTCCATTTCTAAATTGGGCTTCAGTTGCCAATTAAACTGATTGGCTTTTAATTGACCAATAAGCATAACAAAAAAACAATCACGGATAATAACCGGCGCTTCATCTCTGATTACTAAAATCCGCCTTTAATCGGCCTACGTGTCATAGTACTATGATAAATGAATCAAACTACAGATACACGTTTTCTGCATCTCACATAGAAAACTTTTAGTCCAATAATTTGTTTTATGAAAAATGGGAAAAGTATTAGGCATTCCATTTGGAGTGTTATACTGTAATGCCTAGGCACCTTCATCAAATGAACTGACATGAGTGAAACGACAAATTGTCGACATGATATAACATGCAGGACAATAGACTAATCAATCTTTTATTTACCAAGGTGGAGTCAGCTAGGCTTGTAAGGCTCCAGCTAGGCATGTAAGGCTCGTTGATAGCCATACCGTTTAAATGCCTGTCCAGTACAAGTTATTTCCATTTCACTGAACTGAACGTGTTTTCATCGATATGATCTGTGCTTTCATCATCACTTATTTTGCAACTTTCTTGCCATTAGGCACATCGACGCCCCGTGTAAGTGGTAGTTCTCTTTTAAAGACAATTTCTGCTTATTTATTAGAAGCCTTGCCAAATGACACACTTAGAAAACCAAAGTTTGAATCCAAAAATTTTACTCTTGCTTTCATTCTGATTGAACCTGAGTTATCTGTTAAGCGTCTGACTGATAAGGGCTTACCTTTTTTCTGGTGTATGGGATTTTTCACACTCATTTTTAGAGGTAAACTGATATGTGTGAAAAATTTTTTTTCGAGAACATTGAAGATTTTGTTCTATAGTAACATACGAAATTCCAGCCATAGGATTGATGACCCAGGTCAGGATAGTCACACCTATCCTAACATTTATCAGTGGTGGGACAGCTATGGCGCCAACCAGGAAGCCCTTCAACATTGCTGACTGTACCAAGGGCAGCCCTTTGTTGCAAAAGGGGAGATATATTGAATGGCAAAATAGAGCATTCCACATGTAAGATTCATGTTTCATCCAATCCACAGGTTCTGAACCCGGCCACTGAATGGGACGGTCACTCCTACAACAACATTGGCCAGTGGTTGGACAGCCCCAGCACCAACCAGGTAGCCCTTCAAAAATTCATGCCCGCAGTCCATGATAAATCTCAAAAGCAGATATTCCACATCTGCCCTATGGCATCCATATCCACCTTTGACTCTGAGTCGACATCCTCCACCTGTATCTGCCTTTCAGTCAGACCCATCTGTTTGAGTTCTCTTTTGAGTAATTTTATCATCACATTTTAGATTCTGGCAGATAAAAACGACCGAGTCAAGCGGGTTATCGGTCCACATATGGAAGAAAGCCATTCAGCGAAACCTTGGGTGGTCTTTTTGGATACTATTGGAAACTGGTGTGGCGGGTTTTTGTTGGATCCTAGAACGTTAAACTCGTCAGGCGTCGACTTTCCTTTGCCGCCTGAAAATTCATCTGACATAGTCGTCACTGCAGCTCACTGCGTTTTGAAGAGGTAGGCTAACACAGTTCAGCATCAAGTTTGCTCCGAATAAAAATAAGATTTTTTAGTATTAGTAAAGTTCAGGAGCCGGTTTCAGCAAAGAGACTTAAGCTCCACCTAAGCTGCAGTAGCTTAACGCTGTCTGTAATAACATTGTAGTTAAGGTGCAGCTCAATTTTCCCGATATGTTTTGTGTGTATGAATTGAGATACAGCTGAGCTGCAGCTTAACGACAATGGTATAACATATAAAGTTAAGCTGCAGCTTGGACTGCAGCTCAGCTGGAGCTTAAGTCTTTTTGATGAAACCGGCCCCAGAAGTACAACCTTAGAAAAGAAATACCTAAGATATTTTCAGTGAAAACCCGATTTTCGAACTAAAAACTGGGAAAGCAAATTTTTTAGTGCTCAAAAGCTATTTTGTCTTTCAGATGACAAATGGTGAATCAGATCAGTTCTGGTCACCTCTGATAAGTACTGATAGTAGTGCTAACGACTTTGAGTTATGATTTCTGAAAGATTCGACCATACTTTGCCTTGACCAATGGTAAATCGAAATTTAATAATATCTGAACATAAGATATTTTCAGTGGTTCCACATGCCGAACATTTGACATCAGTCATTCCCCATAAAAGTCAAAATTTTCATATAGCTACATACTCCAAAGCATAATTTTTTTAAAATTTTTTGCATGTTTTCGCTCTGTGTGACTCCCTAATCAGATTTTCATTAGGAACAGGAAGGCGTGCCTTGTAGGTATAAAAAAAAATTTGTAATCCATTTTCTTCATTTTTAATGCTATTTTAAGGTGTCGAAAAGAAATCAAAATGATCCGAAAATATCATTTGGAGTCTATTCTGGGATTTTTCCTATCGGATACCGTGCGTAGAATTTTTTTATAGACACTTATGTATACCCTGTTTTTGATGTTTTGATTTTCATGAAAAAGAAATTCTGAAATGATACTAAAATGAGAAAGTATACAATACACCTGATTTTCTTGTACTATCAATTTTACGTTGGTTGTAATTGAGGTCCAACTTATCAGGAACTGTGCCTTGAGGTCTCGTTCGGAGAGCTAGGCAGTTATTTGAATAATAGTCTATCACCGCACTCAAACTCAAAGGCCTTTTTCTGATTTACCTATTAAATTTTTCTCTCTTTTCCTAACACAAGGAACGTCACACTCTACAACGCCGTACGTCTAAATTCGACAATAGCGGCTTTTGGTGTGCACAATCCGTATCATCAAGATCACAAAGAAATCAAATTCATTAGACAATCAATCAATGTCCTCGTCCATGAAGATTTTGAATTCAGACTTCAAATGGTCAAGGACATTGCTCTGATACGGCTCGACGCACCAGTTCCATTTGGCCCAAACGTTCATCCGCTGCCTATATCTACACACAGTACACTAGACGTTGAGGATTGCATGCTTACAGGCTATGGGCCAGATCTTAGCAAACAAGGTGATACTAGCAAGAATCCAGGTGGGGTCAATCCAAATCTGCAGCGGGTCAAAATTTCTCAAAATCCCCACGTGCATGTATGCATATGAGTCAAACTGTAGCTTAGGGCGCCTTGATGGCCAGTATATATTGTATGGAGTTGAGCTACTGCTTAAGCTGCAGCTCAACTGGAGCTCAAGTATTTTAATCAACGGGGGGCCTTGATCTCTACTAAGACCATGTTGGCTTAAAATTCACCAGTTAATGTATCCATCATTTCAATAGAAATAGATCATGCAATGATACAGTCCTTGTTTAACATTGGGCAAGTTATAAATTTCAATTTTTCAGTTGAAGAAGGGCGCGGCACTTTGACAACGGTTAACATCACTAATGAAGCTGACATTGATGGCACGATGCAAACTCGAGCGATGCCTTCCAATGACTCACAGTCAACAGGGGTAAATTTTTTTAAAGTTTATGCCAAGTCGAACAAGCACTAATTGTATTTCTATATAAATATATGGTATATATATATGTGGATCTATACCACTGAGACTAGGAAATAAAATACAATAGTCTAAGAATTGTCGAGTTCGATTTGTGCTTAGATTAAGTGATATCAGCAATATACTAAAGTTAACTGTTTGTAAATGGCCGATTAGAGTGGAGCACTCAAGAGAGCTTTCTTTGAGTAAGACTCAGTGTAGTCCAAATGGTCTACAGCTTCCACTTCGGCCAATAAGGCAAAAAAGTAATCATTAGAGATTATGTTTTTAGCTGAAAAAATTGGAAGATTAGCTGCTGAAAATAGTGCAAAAAATTTTCAAATTAGGTGCAATATTAGCTACAAAAAATATCTTCCTTTGGCATAAGTCTACCAAGCTAATATCATCACAATGAACAGTAAAATAGGATGCTCATTTGAATAGAAACTTATTAAAAGCTCTAACATTCAGATACTCATTATTTTCAAGCATCGTATTTTGTCGGTGATCAGAAAAATTGGTTTGTACAACGAAAACGAGTGCTCTATCTCAACAGAAACCAAAGATGCATACAAAGTTTTTGAACCAATTTTTTAGTAGTAACCAACTCCACATTAGGGTTTTGAATCAGGCTGAAAGTAAAGTTTCTCCTGCAAATCCGTCCGAGCACTGCACTGCATTTGTGAATATTCCATTGTTATTGTTTCTACAGACAGTTGATCTGACTATAGCTATACTGTATCACTAACTGATAAAACCTGCTTATTTTGAAAATTTGGAGCAAAATAACAATTTTGAGTGAATTTTCTAAAAATTATCAATTAGGTGCAAATGGATCTCAGAACTCCGAAAAAGTGAAAAAAGGTGCAATCAACATGGGTATAATAGTACCAGAAGCGCGTTATTTTGTCATTTTTATGCTTTTTGATAAATAAATTTCCGAGTGCAGCACCAAAAAAACCAGTCTCAAGTAATAATATTATGTAAATATAAAAAATGTTATAATCAGCCTCATTTTGATCACAGTCAGTACCATAAAAATGTGTGAAAACAGAAACCGTCCAACGAGACCAAATATCAATGTTTGAAATATTGAAACCGTCATCACCTTTCAATCAGACTGTTGATATAGATGGTTCGGCTGCTACAGCAAAAATATTTCCAACAGAATTGTTGAAAAAGTAGGATCATCAAGGAATGTGTGTATGAAAAAAAACTCTCCTGAATGAGAGCCATAAATGATTTTGAATAGAAATTGCACGACCTACATTAGCCTGGCCAACGAGTCCTCCCATCTCGTAGAATTCAATTTTCTTCCAACTTCAAAATATAAAAGCACGAAGTACTGCTCAGCTACTCAACAGAACGTTGTTCCCTGATAAAAATGGACACAAATTTTTTGATATTATGAATGTAGTTTCATCTTGTTTGAATTAGTTTCTTTTCTTGAAACACTTGAAATCATAAAACTGAACAGAAAATGGTGTTTCATACTTTTGTTATTTTCTTCTGAATCACGTGTCCTGTTGGACTAAAAATTGCTGACACCCATTTTAATCATTCTCCAAATTTTCAAACTTTTGATAGGAAAAAGACTGGAGGATCAGTAAAAAAGCTATACTCAATTGATTATGAAATGATTTATGCACTGAGATCGCAACAAAATTTTATGCAAAATTACGGAAGCCTAATTGATTCTATTCAACAAAGTTTTCTTTTATGATACTGATGATTACTCCTTTCAACCATTTCAATACTATCGACATTGATTTCCTGATCTCCAGTAAGGCTGCTTTTGATCGTGGAACTCCGACATCCACATTTATCATTTCAAAAAAAAAATGGAGTGTAATACTTCTACGAATGACTGCCAGAATGAAATTTTCTTGTTTTCAAAATTTGTATCGCGTAAAGGGCGTGTCCCCAATACAGCAAAACCATTCTTTCTATAAAAATTATACAAATTAGGTAAATTAAAGTCGTTTTTACTAGTTGAGATAGTCTATTTTCACTTGCATTTGGCCATCTAATTTTCACACTTTTTTGTGCTGCATTTGCAGTAGGTGTGCACGAACCACTCCAAAATCAAAAAAAAATTTCTCTGAGAAAAGCATTTCTTCGAAACGTTTGGAAAAAAACAAAAACAAAAAATTAAAGGATTCTCCATTAAAGTTGTTTCGTAGGCTGCTTAATTGCATTGCAAAAAACTGAAATTGATAAAATAAATAAAATAAAATGAAATAAACAAATAAGATGAAATGAATAAAATAATTAAGCAGTAAGGCAAAACAAAAAACGAATGATAAAGACACGAGAAGTAAGATGATGTAGTAAAAAGTAGAACAAAAGTACACAACCTGAAAAAATTATACAAAAAGTAGCACAAAATAAGAATATTCAAAGAAATACATCGATAGGAGAAAAAAGAAACAAGAAACATGCATGTGGATATGAATAAACAAATCAGAATAAAAAGCTGTAATGTCGTGAAAACACATGTGTGACAAGCAGCATCCACCAGATCGAAAAGGAGGACCAACTGGGCCATGTGCTAAAACGTCTACCCCGCCCAATCTCAATTTTTTCATTCTAAGAATAACTGTTTTGAAAATCCTTTATTTAGAGAATCTATTCTGATACTTCGCTGTTTTGAGAATCGCTGTATTGAGACTTCGCTGAATTGAGATTCGCTGTTTTGAGTCTCGCTGTTTTGAGAATCGCTGTTGTGTGTTTCGCTGAATAGGGGTGAAACCGCGTAAAGTAGTTGAAAGATGGGTTGTTCTCCAATACTTTTTTTGTTGATCAAACAAAAATCTTCTACTAAACCAATTCAGTGTTTTCGGGTGGATTTAGTATAAGCGGTAAAATGCCACCAGAATAACCGCCAAAAATTGCAACAAAAGATTAGGTGATTGTTTGCATAAAAGCTGCATCACAGTTATTTGCAACTTATTTGCTATTTATGCGAAAACATTTTTACGTTCAAACAAAAGTTTGCTAATAAATTTGCATGTAGTATAAATGGCATCAACAACCTTGACATCTTTTCCAAAATCGAGATCATGATTTCCATAGTCCTATTGATAAAAATTCTCTGAACAGTTCTGTAAACTTGCTGTTCGCACTGGAAAATTACAGACATCTCATCATGCCACAAATTTGTTGATTGCATAATTTTTTCAGCAAACCCATTGCAGAAAAAAACACATTTGACACACGTATTGGAAAATGGCACTTGAAACAAACTTGAAGCTAATATTGATGGACGTCATCTATTTAAAATGTGGAGTTTGGAAAAAAGCTATATTGAAAAAGCTAGATCAAAACATACTAATTCTGAAAAAAAGGAAAAATGGCCAGGGACTTCTGAGCTGTAGACAGATAGAGCTACTATGATTTGTTACAGGTAGGAAAAGCTCAGAAATTTTTTAGATTTTCCAATGATGAGTATGAGTTAAACAGAAAACAAAAAAGAAAACAAAAAATCAAAAACCATAATCAAAACAACAATATGGTACCACAAAATACACTGTGAGGAGCAACCAAAAATCGTGGTTATGGTGCAAAATTGTAGCAACTGGCAAGTGTAAATGCAAAATCAAACTCAGAAAAACTGAAGGCTACAGCATGTCATCGATTGCTGATGCTACTTGCAAAGTGCAAAATATGTGTATTATTGGGAGTAATGGACAAGTTTGTAAATGACAAAATGTTAAAAGTACACAAGAACAGTCTATTTATCATTGATTTTTCATCGATCACACCATTCTTTATATCAGGCACTGTTAAGTAATCACTCATTGTAGGAAAGAGCTACTATGAGCAAGATTCATACCTGTCATTCGGTGTTTTTGTTTCTATTCTGATGCATAATACCAGCAATTTGTCATTTGGTTATTCTCTCATAATTTCAGGCTTTTTTTTAGTCATTTTAGGGGCCTGGGCCCCTAAAAGTTTGGAAATGGCTCCTAAAATTTTAGGTCTAGGAGCCATTTTGGCTCCTAAAATTTTGACATATTCATTTATATTATAGTGAATTGTAGCTGTTTTCATTCAATTTTAGATTTGAAGTAAGTGTTTTACAGGCTCTAAAATCATAAAACATCAAAAATTTTCCGTCGCTTCGCGCCCGATCTTATTATATAACTTTTTTAATTAGTCTATTCACTGTTTCTCTACAAATCAAACTTTCTGGAAAAAAAATTCTCGAAGAAGGGAAAAAACATGCGGGTTCGAAATGGAAAAGATGAATTTTGGTGCATTTGGTGCAAAAGAATTCTGGTGATAAATATCTCAATTTTTCCATTTTTGTTACTATTATTTTAAATATGGAGCCGAGTTTGAATTCATGATTATAATGGAGGTGATGTTCATAAATTTCAAGTTTAATTTGAGCTTGTCAAACTTATGAAAGTATGAACATATTTTTTAGTTTATTAAATGATATAATACATGTTTTCGAACCTTGTATGTTTATCGAATAAGTTATCCTTAAAATGATTTTCCAGCATTTAGAATGTCAAAATCTGAAAATAATCGTTGCATAGCGTCCGAAAGATATAGGAAACAACAGAAAAATGAGAACAGAAGCTGCAATTTCAAAACCCTATACTTTTGAGTCCGAAGGGAATGAACTCAAGTGCAATCTTGGATGAAGATTTGTGCAAAATTAAACGAAATATCGCGTTTTCTGCATAAAAAATTTTCTTTCTACAAAGATTTCTCGGCCGATGTTTGTACGTGTGGAAAGATGCCTGTAACTGAAAACGCTGGGTGGAAATCAAATTTTCAACAGTGATTTTTTAAAACTCGTATCAACTGATTGAATATCTACATAATTAAATTATATAGTACGTTCTACAGTGTGTTACAAGCACGTTTTTCAATATTCTTCAATTAAAAATTTTTGGCTCCCAAAATTTTAATTTGGCCCCTAAAAATTCAGGCCTAGGAGCCATTTGGCTCCTGGTTTTCAAACCAAAAAAAAAGCCTGCATAATTTTCTTTTAACAGGGTGACTCTGGAAGTCCAATTGTTTGCTATGTCAATGGAACAAAATTTGCCCATGGTGTCCACAGTATCGGTTATTATTTTTCCAGACGTTTACAATATGCCAACCTATTTTTATTGAGCCCTTGGTTAAAGTCGAGCCTCAGTGAGCTATACAGTGAAGCTTTCTTCCATGATAAACTTCATAGATACCTACGTTATGGCTTACAAAATTGGAACATGCCAGTGAATGAACTGGAATATATCATTCAAAGATATATGGGATGCTTGCCCAAAGGATTGAAGATGAGGTTGGAAGATGAAAAGATAAGCAACTATGGAAAAATATGGGTGAACAACAGTCTGGCAGAGTATGTTTTGGTCGAGGATGATGCATTCAATCCCCACGACTTAATTGGCTACACTGTGGAGAAAAATGTGTATCATTGCGCAACAGCTTGCTTTGTGAAGAACAGTCATGGCTCATGTAGCTACCTTGTAGCTGAGAAATATTGTTTTTTCTCAGCAAAGAGACAGTCTTGTGAAGGCGCCTCCTGCATTCACTTTGGCAATGCTGAAAGCGTACATATATATTTCAATGGATCATTTCTGGGTGAGTGTGTGAGTTTTTATTCCTGATAAACATGTGATGCAAGAGTGCGTGCATAAGGGATTAATTGACTTTAATGGATCGTACCTTCAAGTAATCAATGTGAATTAGACCCTCGAAAGTGAGGAATCATTTTGCTACACATCTTTTAAAACGCAAAGTTTTGTACACTTTATCAGAAATATCACTGAGATTGTATTGAACAATGATTACTTGGCATCACTGAGCGGCTTTCTTCTGTAGAAGTTTCACTTAAAGTGTTCGGCCACTGATGACATATGACAATGTTCATGTTTCTATGCAAATTTTGGGAGATTTTAGTGTAGAGATGGTTCGACAAGGAGTTATATATCAAATTCACAGATTGAAGTCATGAACATCTCGACAACCTTCATTATACTGTTGAAGGGCTTCCTGGGTGGCGCCATAGCTGTCCCACCATTGGCCAATGTCGGGGTAGGTGTAGCCATCCCGACCAGGGCTCAACAAAAATGGCCGGGTTCGGGACCCGTGGATTGGCTACAACATCAATCCTACGGGTGGAATGTTGTATGTTGCCATACAACATCCCTCCCCCCTTGGAGCAACAGGGGGTCACCTGGTATGGTCACCAGTGTTGAAGGGCTTCCTGGGTGGCGCCATAGCTGTCCCACCATTGGCTAATGTCGGGGTAGGTGTAACCATCCCGACCAGGGCTCAACAAAAATGGCTGGGTTCGGGACCCGTGGATTGGCTACAACATCAATCCTACGGGTGGAATGTTGTATGTTGCCATACAACAAAACTTCTGGAACCTGAACAAGAATAAATCGAAATTCACTATCCAGTGCATCCCAAGCCATTCTTGCATGGATGGATTCCTCCAAAAACATTTTTAACAAACTGATGAACACAGGATATTTATGCAATTCAAATTTTTGGACGCTCTCCATTGAACAAGCTTTCCTACAAAATGCAATGGAACTTTTTAGTGTCAGTATCCAATTGCTCTGAAAAATAATGATATATTAATAATGTAAAATCATTTCAGGAAGATAACCACCAGTGGCCAAGAGGGCCGAACCAATGCAACATTGCACTATGCAGGAAACCAGAAAGGTGATAGCATTACCTGCTGTCACTGAATTTATATACCTGTCCTACAAGCATAGAACATGGCATGTTTGTCCAGCCACTTTGGTCAGTTCCAATGGGTTAGTTTTGGATCAGGCTTTGGTCAATGGGTATTGTCTCCATAAATTGATTCATCCATATATGAAAGAGTAAGGAAATTGTGTAGTTATGGTTACAGTACTTCATGTGAATGTGAACTAAATCAGCATAATATGTCCCTTGTGATGAGAAAAGGTGTACAAGTCTGAATTCTGAAATCAATCAGACATGGCACCTTTGATTACAATAAATGGAGTAGTAATGCATTTGTCATTTTTTGTGTATAGTTTCCCTAGACCAAAATTTCCTTAAATATGCTAAAAAATTTAGCAAATAATTCATATGGGGAAGGATACATCTATTGATAGGAGTGGTAACTACACATTGAAAATTAGTGTAAGTTTCTGTGAGGAAAATTTTTTTTCATATTTCCTAACAGTCTTGTATCAAATGCATAATGTCATAGAGTCATAAGGGCTTCATAGCAGTTTTCATGACATTCTATCAAACACACGTTTTATAAGTATACAAGCTTCCACATTTCTTAAGATGCCCTGGTGTAGCAAATGTAAATATTGCCAAGAAAATTTCTAAAAATTTTGGTAAATAACATTCACTGGAAAAGTAAACACGCTACAATGAAATAAAGAATAATAAGTGATGCTTCTAGTTGATGAACATCATTGATCAATCTAGGCAAATGGACTATAACATTTAAATTCACTCCAGGATACATTACCACACATAATGAATAATTGGAATACAAATGCTTCAAACTTCAAATTGATATTTCCTCACGAGAAGATTGATTCTTAATAACTAAAACAGATTTTAATAGTTTTTGATAAAAATATTTTGTACCTATCCTCTGCTAATTTTTTAGATGAAGAAAATGCAATGAATGATGCTTAACATTCTTTTAAAGGTTCCTTCCTATCGATGCTATACCAGATATCAATGTATATTTTGCACCATTACCTGCAAAACAAATTGCGGCCAGATTCAGCAATAGATCAGATGTCGATAATGTGATTTTCCTCGATTTAGAAGAACCAGTAGCACTTCCTGCACCTGACTCATTTGTTTACCAGGAATCTAATATTCATTATTATTCACCTTTTATGTTGAATTTAAATCCTTTCATGGGTGGATTTGAATCCCATCCATTCAGTAAACCATGGATGGTGCTTTTGGAGGATAAAAAGAGTCAAGAAACCTGTCATGGTGTTTTCATCAGTGATCGGCCATTGGAATTGGGCTACTTTTCTGAGATAGCAGTGGCAGTTTTGACTACAGCAAGATGTGCAGAAAAGTAAGCAGCATTATTTCAGCACCTAAGCTGTTTATATCACTTGGGTCAGCTTTTTTCTAATGATATTTTACTGATGATGGGAGAATTGATATGCCTAGTCTCTGCTTTCAAGGATGACAACCACTAAAAGTGTAGCCAGATTTGGTGTGCATCTTTCAACAATGGATAGTTTCTATGGACAAAAAGCTGTTGTGGAACGAATTGAAGTGCATTCAACAGTCAATGCCATAAATGAGGAATCAGAAAATGCAATGGCTTTGATCTTTCTTCGTGGAAGTATTATGATCAACAAGATAGTGCAACCGATTCCCTTGAATCAGTTCCAAGGCAAGCAGAGCAATGGATCAAGGGTATCTGCATTTGGCTGGAATATTAAATGTAATCATGTTTCATGTTTAATGTTATGAATATATTTCATATTTTCCATTTCAATACAGGCCATCATGCTAAAGTTCTGCAAGAAATACCCATGGCTGTTATAGAGAAAAATTTACTTCCAACATCAATCATAATTGCTCATCCAGAGTATAATTTTGATCTAGTGTGCAATTCCCTGGTATGGAATTTTTGTTGTATAAAATATAGTTTTGTTGAACTTTCTGACATCTCTTTGCAGCATCATGCTGGCAGACCATTGATGGAGTGCAATAATGAAAATCGACAATGTCTGCTACTTGGTTTGTCATCTCATATTACCAGAGGCCCGAATGGCGCAATGGTAGAAATTTTTTTGGAACCCCAGGAATATTTACAATGGATAGAAGATACAATGAAAGAAGCACATATTCATCAAATGGCTCCTTAGCTAACATGTTCTTTTATAATTTTTATTTTTCTTTGGTGCTGGATAGTCCAATTCTGTTCAATGTGTTTTTCTCATAAAAAATTGCTGAGTTCGTCATATACTGTCTTTGGGTAAACTGTGAATTGATTAGCAACAGATTGTGAATAAGTTCTAATCATCATACCCTTTATGCGAGAGCTGACCCATAACAGTGATCATTGCTTGGATTTGGCAAGCTAAATAGTCCATTTTGCCTAAATCAATCCAAGAAAGAAAATTGAAAATGATGAATGAGGATAATGAAAATTGTACCTATAGTCTGTTTTCTATAAAGTGCTTCCAAATAGAAAAGTGACATGAATCAGTACTGTCGTCAAAATTTTTTACATAAAATTCTTTTTGTAAAATTTTTCACTCTAAAAATTGCTAAGGGTCAGGTCAGTGTGCTCACAAATTTCCAGTCCTACATGACATTTTGTTCATCAGAAAATTGCAAAAATCTGAAAAACTACTTGCTTTCCACTTTCATTATTTGGAAGCATTTTATGAAAAACAGACTATAGGCAGCCATTTTTTATCACTCAGCTTGACTGTAGCTATTAGCTATACAAGAACTATATAAGTAGCTATATAAGGATTATTTAGGCTTGCAACACAATACATTGTCATTTATTGTCAACAGATTCCTTCTGATTTTGTGAATGCAGATGCTCACGCAAAGATGATTGGAACAGTGGATATAGGCAGCAAGTGATGATGCTTCATTCCAAATTGTCTAATGAAGAAGGTTGGTACTGTAGTGTGTACTTTATGTGACTGTCAGTCTGCAATTATTTCAGTGTGAGCAGAGTCTATGGGCAAAAGTGCTTAGTGCAGCATTATTGAGGTTGATATTTCCTATGGATAGGATTGGTTTGGCATGTAAACACCAAAACATTTACTCCTTAGTAGTAACTCTATTGAGGCTACAGTTGTGAAACCTATTCTTCTTTCAGGAGTTTTTCTCACACTACGAGGAACAATTGGGCACTTTTCCGGAGTATTCCGGTAGTTTTTCTGGAGCAAGCTGTTGGGTTCTAGTTACTGTATCTTGGTACAGGCTGAAGTTTGTGTTTGGTCTGCTAGAGGACTGTTGCACTGTATTGACCTTTACTTTTAGAAACTCATTGGACTGACCTACACTAATCAGTTGTATAGAATAAATAAGCCCTTAAGTTATCTTGCTGATGCCTGTTGATCTAAGCATAGACCAGAAAATAAAACACTGACAATTTTTCCAACTATTTTTGTTTTTTTGCACAGTCAGATTGGCATGAATTTCATTTATAAATGCATGTGATTACTGAAAAAATTACTAAACATGAGTTGATTGCATTGACAAAGTTTCCATTTCTCTGTGAAACAGGATTCCACTTGGCTGTCTTGGTCTAATGGCTATTGTTTTTGACTACTGGTCTTGAGAACCAGGTTCAATTCCAGATGTCAGCCGAAATTAAATTTCTGGCAGCTAGCCTAGGCAGACACAACTTTTCATCATTTTGGGATAGATAAATTGTATAGAATTGCTTGGAACACTGCTTGCCAGAGTCTACTCATCTAAATTAGCATTTTGGGGACGGTGCAGTGATTGAAGAAGTTGTCAGGGATGTACTTATAGTAGCATTCATTCCACATCTATGCAAAATTGGTGAAGTGGACGAAGCCGCAATTCGACCAAGAAACAGGATGTTTATCATTCCTGCAATTTTTTGTGTTGTGGGCGAGTAACGTCTGTTTCTTATTATATTCGTTTACTTTGGGCCCAATAAAACGAGACACTGACAGCCTCAACAATTTGCATATTATTAGTATATTATTATTTTATTATTATTATTAATAATAATATTCAAGCAATTAACGGAGGCAGGAGCCTACTTACACAGGATCCACTACCAAGGAAAGTCCCAGCCTTTCCTGGACATCAGTATTGAGAGTTCTTTATATTTGTGTAAGCGTTTAGGAAGTGTGTGTGTACCAAAGTGCTGTTTTTTGTTGCACAGGCTAATTTGTCTAATAAACCAATGATCACATAGCTTAACAGCTCATTTTGAATGATTGCACCTGAATATCTGCGCAAATTCGAAAACCGTCGCTCTTCCTTACGGGACACAAATGCACAATTCAAAAAGTACAAATTCAACGCACAATGCAGAATGTTGTACAAATTGAGCGGTGAAGAAATTGCACATTGCACATTGGGCAAAGTGCAAAAGCATTGTTGTGTTTTTAAAAATAGATGCAGTGAGCGGTAGAAATGTCAGTTAAAAAATGTCCATTGTACAAAAGCACTGCTCACTTTCTTTTTTTTCTCCTGGTGAGGCCTGGGAATGCCCGTGCACATATTTCTATAAATAGACACGAAACAACAATGTTCTCATAAGAAGAAGGGATATTAGGCTCATTTCTTTTTGTTGAATTTGGAAACTTTATGCAAATTAGTATAATCGTAATGACCATAACAAGCCTACAGTACGCTGCATTTCTTGTCCATTACGATTCACAAGTACATTTTTACAAAAGTGAAACTTTTTCAACGTGTTTTTATATTTTTTCTTTCGAAAAAAAGTTTTTATCTGTGCACAATATGAATTTACTCAACATTCTGTATGAGAAGTAGGTGAAAAGAGTGAAACTCAAATAAGTGCAAGGCGATATGGGGATGGTTCTCAAAGAAGATCCTTCTTCTTATTTCTCTTTTCATTTATTTTTTCTTTCTACTTTTCTATTTTCTTTTTCCTTTTCTTTATTTCTTTCTGATTTTCTTTTTCCTTCTCTTTATAATTTTTTTCTCAATTTTTCATTTCAGTTGTATTTCATCACTGTATTATCTTACCCTGACATGGAATCCGACTGAATTTCGCATTATCCTGATGAAAAAATAATGTTTTAAACATTGAGTAGAGAGAAAAAAAGAATGGAACGAATGTGGTAGAAGATTAGAAAAAGAAAATGAATGAAAAAACTAGCAAGCACTATCTTTTATGTTTCATATACGCCATCTTCCTCTTATTAGTTACATAAATCATTTTCTTTTTTTCTTTTTTCTATCTTTCTATTCTTTTCTTTCTTTTCCCTGTCTAAGTTTCTTTTTCTCTTTCTGATTTTGTTTTGCTTATCTTTCTTTTTTTCGTTTCCTTGCTTGATTTTAGATCAACCAAATCAACATAACGAGTAGAACCAAATCCCCACAAAGCACATGTGAAAGGAAAAAGTGACAACCTGATTGTAAAAGAAAATAGAGGATGTGGAAATTTATATACAATACCAGTGTAAATTTAAATTTTATATGAAAATGAAACAAATAGGATAAATTCAGAAAACATCATCTTTTTAAAATATGTTACTTGTGAATCCTAATGGAAGAGAGTATAATTTACAGAGTAAGCTTGTTATTGATCACCTTGAATTTTCTAAAGTTTCTCTCTTGCATAAATTTGAATGCACAGTGACACAAAAAAGTTAAAAAAACAAAATACAAGCAAATCAATAATACACCTACTTCTCGAACACAGACAGCTTGTTGATAAAGAGAAATGTTGAGTAAATTCATATTTTGCATAGATAAACTTTTTTTTGAAAGAAAAAATGTAAAAACACGTTGAAAAAGTTTCACTTTTGTAAAAATGTGCTTGTGAATTGTAATGGATGAGAAATGCAGCTTACTGTAGGCTTGTTATGGTCATTACGATTATACTAATTTGCATAAAGTTATAAAATTCAATGAAAAGAAATACACCTAATATGCGTTCTTCTTATGAGAACATTGTTGTTTTGTGTCTATTTATAGAAATATGTGCAGGGGCATTCTCAGGCCTCACCAGGAGAAAAAAAAGAAAGTGAGTGGTGCTTTTGCACAAGCACATTTTTTAATGGGCATTTCTACCCTGCATCTATTTTTGAAAACAGAACGTGGTTTTGCACTTTACCCAATGTGCAATGTGCTTCTTTCACAAACTCAATTTGCACAATATTCTGCATTGAGCATTGGATTTGTACATTTTGAATTGTGCATTTGTGTTGCAGGAGGAAGAGCAATGGTTTTCGAATTTGCACAGATATTCCCGTGCAATCATTTAAAATGAGCTGTTAAGCTATGTGATCGTTGGTTTATTAGACAAATTAGCCTGTGCAACAAAAAACTGAACTTTGGTAAGACAATGAAGCATCTGGGGAGACCCTGATTGCTTTTTGATTCCAAGAGTTAGAGTTTCCAGTTACTTATTGGTGACTGAAGGTTGTGTTCATTTCTGCTGGAGGACTGTTGCACTGTACTTAGCTGATTGCTAATAGGAAGCTCCTTTGAGTGACCTACAGTAGTCAGTTTGATACAAGCCGATAGTTTTCTTAGTTATATTGCTGACATCTTCGGATCTAAGCAGAGAACTAAACATAACAAGGTGGCCTATTCCATTATGAGGTAGGTAGCCATACAAGTCCTGCTTGTCATGCAGATGCCAGCATACATGCACAGCGTAGAAATTCTGCAGGGGGTCAGCTAGGACAGGGGGTGGAATATAAAATTTTTTTTGTTCCTGATAACGAAAAAAAGATCTTCGATAGGTCTTGTAATATCCAAGCAGCATATTCTTTATTTTATATTAGTCAGATATGGGAAATTATTTGCCTATAGTGCACTTTTTAAAGTTTTAATTTTACTTTTTTGGACTTCAAGTATGCTTGATTTACAAAAATTGTTCAACTACAGCATCATTCCTATTTTTATGATGACTTTCTCTTGTCACTTGCTCATTTTCCTTTGTCATCTTCTGGATCATTGCTGGGGTGGTCAAATCTGCTGGGGGTCAATCAAATTCTGCTGAGGGTCAAGCCCCCCCCAAACCCAGCCCCCCTACATGCATGTATGGATACCAGCCTGTAGAATGTCGCCTCCATCAAGTCTTAAAAAGTACCCAAAGAGCATCCCTAATGTAATGTGGTCAGTTATATGACCATATAGGCCTTCAAAGCCAGACTTTTGGGTAGGTGTACCCACAAAAAAGAAAAAAAAATTATTCTACCTTTTGTGAGAAATAAAAATTTTTTGTAACATTTACAGGCTGAACATTGACATTTATGAAAATTTTTGCATGGAAATGGCTTAGTCTATTATTTATATATATGTAACTGGATAAACTTTTGACAGAAATGATTTCAGAGCAAATTTTCTGTGAAATAGTGCTAGTGTTCAAATTATTTCAGCATTCGAAAGTATTTTCAGGAAAATTAAAAAACAGGAGCTTTATGAGATAAGCACTATTCATCTATTCACTCTCAATAAATTTTTCAGAGCAGCAGGCTACAACTCCTTTTCAAGATTTCCATTTATTGATTTATATAAACTACAACCCTGAACATGCATCTGACAAAATTCGTAATACTTTTGGCTCTACATCGTGAATCTTTTGATACCCCAGAAGAAGTTCCTGGTGCAGAAAGAGCTGGGGAGACTGTTCATCTTGAGCTTACACTGAAAGAACCTACACTATCAGAAGATGACATACTAACAATGTTCTTCATGTTTTTGTCTTCATTTTAATTTTTTATTTTCATTTTAATTTTTTATTTTCATTTTAATTTTTTATTTTCATTTTAATTTTTTATTTTCATTTTAATTTTTTATTTATATTTTAATTTTTTATTTTCATTTTAATTTTTTATTTTCATTTCAATTGTTTATTTTCATTTCAATTGTTTATTTTCATTTCAATTTTTTATTTTCATTTCAATTTTTTATTTTCATTTCAATTTTTTATTTTCATTTCAATTTTTTATTTTCATTTCAATTTTTTTTTCATTTCAATTTTTTACTTTCATTTCAATTTTTTATTTTCATTTCAATTTTTTATTTTCATTTCAATTTTTTATTTTCATTTCAATTTTTTATTTTCATTTCAATTTTTTATTTTCATTTCAATTTTTTATTTTCATTTCAATTTTTTATTTTCATTTCAATTTTTTATTTTCATTTCAATTTTTTATTTTCATTTCAAGTTTTTATTTTTATTTCAATTTTTTATTTTCATTTCAATTTTTTATTTTCATTTCAATTTTTTATTTTCATTTCAATTTTT
Organism: Romanomermis culicivorax; assembly: GCA_963922205.1. Lineage (NCBI taxonomy): Eukaryota > Metazoa > Nematoda > Enoplea > Mermithida > Mermithidae > Romanomermis > Romanomermis culicivorax. Next base: position 528,552 of record CAWUHX010000157.1, on the reverse strand, counting down.
TATTTTCATTTCAATTTTTTATTTTCATTTCAATTTTATTTTCATTTCAATTTTTTATTTTCATTTCAATTTTTTATTTTCATTCCAATTTTTTATTTTCATTTCAGTTTTTTATTTTCATTGCAATTTTTTATTTTCATTTTCATTTTTCTACTTTCGTTTTAATTTTTTTACTCATATTAATTTTTCATTTTCATTTTCATTTTAATTATTCTTCTCATTTCAATTTTTCATTTTCATTATAATTATTCTTCTCATTTAAATTTTCCACGTTTATTTAAATTTTCTTTTTCCATTTTTCCATTTTTTCATTTCAGTTTTTGGTTTATTTTCATTTCAATTTTTTATTCCAAATTCATTAGATTTAATTCATATAAAATTAATTTAGTGGAATGCGAATTTAAAGTTTAAATTTTGAATTTAAATTTTGAATTTAAATTTTGAATTTAAATTTTGAATTTAAATTTTGAATTTAAATTTTGAATTTAAATTTTGAATTTAAATTTTGAATTAAATTTTGAATTTAAATTTTGAATTTAAATTTCGAATTTAAATTCTGAATTTAGATTTTGAATTTAAATTTTGAATTTAAATTTTGAATTTAAATTTTGAATTTAAATTTTGAATTTAAATTTTGAATTTAAATTTTGAATTTAAATTTTGAATTTAAATTTTGAATTTAAATTTTGGATTTAAATTTTGAATTTAAATTTTGGATTTAAATTTTGGATTTAAATTTTGAATTTAAATTTTGGATTTAAACTTTGAATTTAAATTTTGGATTTAAAACTTGAACTCAAATTTTGAATTTAAATTTTGAATTTAAATTGTGAATTTAAATTGTGAATTGAAATTGTGAATTTAAATTCTGAATTTTAATTTTGAATTCAAATTAAATTTGTCATTATATTGAAAATAAATTTTTGAATCTCTATTTAATTTTAAATTGTATTTAAATTAAAACTTTATTTAATTTCAAGTTTTATTCAATTTGAAATTTTATTTTTTATGTAACTTAAATTTCTTTTTAATTTGAATTCTTCTTTGATTCAAAATTTTATTCAATTCAAGATTTTAAGTAGTTTAAATTTTTACTCAATTTAAAATTTTACCTCAGTTTTGATTCGGTTTGATTGAAAATTTCATTGAATTTTCATTTCTTTTTATTCTAAGAATTTATCCGAGTTAAAAATTCAACTGAAAATTTAACTTATTGTCAATTAAAATTTAATTTTGAGTTTGTTTGATAATTTAATATATAGTTTAATTAAAATTTAATCTATAGTTTAGGCGAAAAGTTTTTGTTACATTTCTTACAGTTTGTTTGAAAAGTTCTTCATTAACCTTAATTTGGGGTTCCTTTTCATTTATTTTCAAGGTTTTTGATTCATTTTAATAGTTTAATTTAATTTATAGTTAAATTTAAACCAATTTTTCTGACTTAATTTAAAATTCCAGTCCCACCTCAGAATTCAAAATGCAATCCACCAGCATTTAATCATGTGGTGCATGGCGGATAGATCTGCCATTTTGGCATTTATATCAATCAAAGAAAAGTTAGGAGTTGAGCAAAAACATTTAGAAATTTGGAAAAAAATATCTGCCATCTGTAATCCAGATCTGGAGCGGGTTTCATCAAAGAGACTTAAGCTCCAGCTAAGCTGCATCTCAGCAGAAAGCTTAACTCATACACACAAAACTTATCGGGAAAGTTAGGCTGCAGCTGAGCTGCATCTTAACGACAATGTTATAACATACAAAGTTAAGCTACAGCTCAGCTTAACTTTCTCGCTATGGTTTGTGTGCATGAGTTAAGCTTCAGCTGAGCTTCATGTTACCTATTTTGGAATAAAAATAATTTATATGTACATCACATGTTACCTGTTTGGGAATAAAAATAATTTAATGAATCCAGTCAGAGAGTGATTTGGAAGCCACAATTTATATGAAAATTGGAACTGCATTTTTTCACTCAGGAATTAAGCCCCGTTCATACTTCTGCTTGTCGCTCATCAAGCATGCTCGGAGCTGTTCCTGGAGATGCTCAGGCACTGCTCAGACCAAGCTGCATGCCGAACAAATATTGGCTCGGTTAGCAGAACCCTGGCACAAATAATTTGAGCACCGGACATGCTTGGGGAGAAGAAAAATTTTAAATCCCTTCTGTGAGATATCAGTCTGTATGCCCTTGTCAACCCTTGTGTGGTTCTCGGGAGATTCCTGACTCAGCTCTAACCATGATGCTAACTGGACTGCCCTGAGATAGTGTCTAGGAAATTGAGCACTGAGAGGCTTTGTGTATCAGCCGGCTTGAATTAAGGAATTATTATTATTAAATCGAACAACAAACAAAATGTAAGTAAAACACTAGAACACCACCGATACAAATCAATATACGCAGTAGTGTTCACGAAGCAGAAGTCCAAAGAATAATCGGCACAACTGGGCAGTAGTGGTCCCAACAGGACAAATACTCTGAATTATGTAAAACTGATAAACACGAGAACAATCTCCACAGGGTAAAATAAGAACACCAAACGAAACGTAAACATGATGGTTATGTCACGTGCCGACGGATTTAGTTGAACGTCACATGATTCACATCACAATTTTTCGTTATGTTTTTCGTTACGTTTTGTGTTACAGTAATTTACATCAATTTTGCGTTTCGTTTTTATACTTTTACATGCAATTTATGTGTGTACCTTTTATGTTTCGTTTCTGTTTCTGTTTGTGCACTTTTATTTCCGTTTCGATTTATTATTTTCAATCGCACACGTAGACTACGGTATGTGCCCGCTAGTCAAGAATTTCCGTTAGAGATAAGCTCTCCAAGCTCATCGCTGTAATTGGAGCACAACGTGCACCTCTTATCAGTAAAAACTAGCGACGTTTCACAACGTGAAATGACTAGTTGAAATTCTCACTAGTGACGTTCCTATGTTAAGCATGGAGAGTGAAAACTCGCCCCAATGCTTAACGTTGTGAACTGGAAAATGTCTATGTGATCATATGCATCTCCTGCAACGATTTCCGCTGCAGAAGTTAGCTTAGGGGAGTGTTAACTCCGCCCAAGGCATACTGTAGTTTATGGAGCCCTTTAAAAGGGCATGTTTCGTCTTTTTGTCACTCATTATTGGGCCTAACTGGTTTTCGTCTTTTAGCCTTGCGTCCGCATTCGCCGTCATCCGATTTGTATTATATTTTATATTGTCAACTGCCTTTTGCCGCAGGTCGAATAAAATTAGCATATTTTCGCCCCGGCCTTTATATACGTTACCACTACAGTAACCCGACCGTAGGAACCCGTCCCCGTCGCTGTTAATCGTAGAACCCCGTCGCCCTCGCCGAGGAAACGTCGGTTACCACCGCCTGCTGATCCCGCCGAACCCCACGCCAAATCGCCCGGATTCCCGTTCCCCTACATCGCCGTCCGCAGGATCCCAACTTGACCCCGTACCCGTCGCCCAGCGCCGAGTAATTTGAGAAGAGGTTTCGTAAGTCTTCTCAGGGGTTATTAGTGTTGAGGGTATATTTGTGGGAGTCTCCCCTAAGCTAGTTTCCCTCGGAAGTACCCTCAGTTAAGAAAGCCCTCAGACCCTTAAGGTCAGGGCCAATAACGGGATTTAGGTTAACAATCGGGTCCCCTACAGTACGCCATTCTTCGAATGGCACCGTCCCCCATTCGGGTGAATGAGGACTGGGATTGGCACCCCTGACCCAGCCGCGTTGTCCATTATTCTACAGCATTAACCCTAGGACAAGGCCGAGGTACACCATAGGTTTACCTGTGGTAGTACCAGCTGTGTTAGGTTCCCGAAACAGAGAAATATACTGAAGCCACCCCATGGGGTCACAGCATGTCACCTATTGTGTCATGGCCATGTTTCCTATGGGATGTGGTACGGGTCTTCCCCGTCAATGTGACTGATCACCAATTCAGTTAATGTGACATGGCTCCCACTCTGTTTAATGTGACAGTTAGTTGCCCACTACTCTGAACAACCAACTGAAAACCAAAACAAAAAAAAACGGGACAAAAAACCTTTTAGCACTATGCAAAATTTCGTCATCCATTTGTTTTTATACCAACAATAATATAACACAAACCGTTTTGGCATATTTGTTCATCTAATGAAAAGTCAACTTAAGGCGGATTCATACTTCATTCAGCATCAGGGGCACCCAGCATCTGGCAAGTTATTTTTAGCTTCCGGCATTCAGTGTCCAGCATCTGGCAATTTGGCTTCCGGCATCCAGCAATTTGGCTTCGGGCATCCTGCAATTTGGCTTCCGGCAAGTTGCCGGATGGGATGGCAATTCATACTTCTTCCGGCCCCGGAAATGCCGAATGACAATTTATTCTTTCTTTTACTATGTTAAAATACTTTGAAATCTGTGCAGTATTTTGTTTCAGGAGAAATTGTGTATGGAAAATATATATAATATTATTTTCCAGGTTTATTCGTAATTATTACAATGTCACACGAAGAAAACATGCTTGATCTAGCAATTTTAAACTATTTATTGAAGAGAAATTTGTCAAATTTGTCAAAGTCTTCCATAGGCATATAATAATATATGACTAAACTATAATTACGCCTGGAAAAAAGTCTTTATATGACTACCCTGCACATATATATGCTTTCAAGAACGAAAAAAAAACATACAAAATACTCAGAAATCAAAAATTAAACGAACGCCATGATCAAAAACACAAAATTTTGCCTCAACTGAAAAAATCGATATCTCTCGCATACATTATGGAAAAACCAATCAAACACACGCTTCAATTGAAATTACATGCAAAATATGCTTTCCGGCATCTGGAAAAGTACAAACTGTTTTTACTCTTCCCATCCCGCAAAATTCCAGTCTTCTGGCAAAAAAATAAAAAGTGATGTCATCAGGTGCGGGATTGCCAGATGGGATGAAAAATTCAAAAAATATACTTTTTTCACATGCTGGATGCGGGACGCTGGATGCCGGATGAAGTATGAATACACCTTTACTTGAACTACAAAGACCTTTAGAAATAAAACAATTGATGATAGAGGACTATAGGTCAGTGGAATTGACACTCTTGACACTCCAAGCACATTCGGCGAGGAACACATGTTATTGCTAGCACTCCCACTCAAAATATGTAAAAAAGTAGCCTCCAAAAAAATCGCCATAAAATTTTACCTATTGCGTGTAGAATGATAATTTTTCCCCCCAGATGCGCAAGTGTTTGCTGTCATAATAAGCAACTTATTTAGAACGCGATTACTGTGACTGATTGAAAAAATTGGAAGTGCTAGCAAAAGCAATTTTCTCCCTACTTTTTTCCACGATATTTTTATTTTATGAAAAAGATTTTGCACATAAAACTCATTTGTCTCTATTTTATTATTTTTCTGCGTTCATTTTTCCATAGAATAGTGTATTATACTAAAAAATATATTCACTAGTGATTTTTCAGGATGTTTTTAAAAATTTCTATCCTAATATTTTTTTAGAATTCAATTTTTCAAGGATTGGAATCATCCAATGGGTTGGGATCAGACGAATCATCTGACAATGGAATTGCAGATGATATTTTATCCCAAGATATTTGTGAGGAAATGTTTTTTAGCAGTTCGCTAGCATATTTGTGAATTTTTTTTGGAGGGTGGGTCGGTTTTGGAAAAAACTAAAAAAAAATCTAAAAAAGCGAGTGTAGGGGTAAAAAATCAATCTTTCCTGATATTTTAATCATTCACAATGACAAGATTATTTTATTTTAGCTTTTTGGTGTTTTATACTCATTGGGCGTCGATGGAAAAACCAGCCTGTCCATGGCCGACGTTTTTTCAATGAGTAGCAGCATTCACATTTTTGCAAAATCGTTTCCAAATGTTATTGTCGTGTTTACGATTTCATGATGTTGCTTTACGGAAAGCTAAACAACCGGAAGAGAGAAAGACTTTGGATCCAATCGAAGAGGTTTATTTATTTTAGTTGCTATTTTAGATTTTGTTTTCATTATTTATTTCTATTCAGATTTTCGATTTAGTTGTCGAAAATTGTCATATTGATTACAAATTACACAGATATTCGAGGAAATGTTGCCGAAAGTGCTTGGCACCAATTTGTCAAGAGCATATGAAACGTTTATGCGAAAATTTCATTTAAAATATATTGAAACCACTGTGAGTCAATTTGACTCACAGTCAAATTTTAATATTTCATGTGGTATATTTAAAATAATAATAAATAATAGAAAACGTTGTTTTATTATTATATAAACAGTTTGAAAGTATTTGAATCGCTCTAACAATAGGAACTATGGAGAAACGTGCGAGTGAGTCAATTTGACTCACAGTGGGAGAGCTAGGGTTATGAGTATAGGCACGTCCCAAACTGGGTGCACCGACAATTGAGTGCCGGACAATTGAGTGCCGACAATTGAGCGCCGACAACTGAGCACCGGACAATTGAGCGCCGTGACAACTGAGCGCCGAAAACTGAGGGCCCACAACTGAGCGCCGACAACTGAGCGCCAGACATTTTAGTGCCGACAACTGAGCGCCGACTATTGCATAAAAATCCAAATTCGCATAGTTACAGCTTAGGAATTTTTACATTTTTTTACATTTTTCGGTCTCTATACGTGTTTCAGAATATCAGCTCAGAAAAAACATGACTCTGTAGCCAAGTGTTCATTACACGCAGGAGACCACGGAAAGGGATGCTTCGGCATGGCCATTTTGGGGCCGGCCGTTTCGGCGCAAAAAATTTTTCTTCTGTTTTGCTTACACCAAGTGTGAAACAGGGTGCCTATAACTGTAGAGCACTTTTTGCAGCTTAACGTAGGCCGGAATCAGACAGCCGTGGTTTACTTTGCAACAATTGACTCAGAGTTTCATTTTTCTATCAAATTATTGAAAAGAAGAATTTTTGTTGCATCTTTTCTCAGACACCTTTCTACAAGGGCACCGTAAATAAATCGATGAAATTTTACCAGTGATTCGACCAACATCTTATTTTTATTCGTCTAATCTGAATGTTTTATAAGTCTCATGCGTGTCGTTTATGGCATATTTAGTGGGATTAATTGGGCTTTTTTATTAACAATATGCACCCCTGCAGCTCCCAAAAAGGTACACATATCTGACAGAAATTTCAGCACAGATGTTAGACATTAGTGGCCACAGAAATAGATAAAAAAATTCTACTGCATCCTATGGGAAAGTGCCCAAATAAAGCTCAAAATGATTTTTTAAGTTCATTTCGACTTCTTTTGTGACTATAAAAAATATTATAAAAGGTTCAAAAAGAGCAACTTAAAATTCTATTTCATATCTGAATATAGAGCATGGTATCCTCGGTTTCGGCGCCAGCCAATTATATAATTGTATATGCAAAAACAAAATGGTAAAAAATCAGCATTACTTCCTCTGTCACTCTTTGCGGTTGTAGTAGTTTTGTAAGAGTATATAAAGATAGAATAAAATGCACGATTGAAAAGAAAACAGAGGCAGGAAAAGAGTTGCAAAAATAAAAGATGCAAAAAGGAAGACGTTATTTTACTGAAAAACTAGCCGTTAGCTATTTTTTGAATAAAAAATTTCATGGTCAAACGTTATGTAAACGACTTCAAGGACAGTGCTAGTTTTTGTCAATTTTCTCTTTACAAGCATTTTATAAAAACAGACGGTAGGTAAAGTAGTTTTATTTCCATACAGAAAAAATATGGCGCAAAACAAATTATAATCATGGATTCCTTTTAAAGTTTGCTGTTATTTTGCGATAAGCAAAGAATACAAAAAATTGTTAGATACATAAGGAATGAGATGAAAAAAGAAAGTAAACAAAACAGAAGAAAAATTTTTTGCGCCGAAACGGCCGGCCCCAAAATGGCCATGCCGAAGCATCCCTTTCCGTGGTCTCCTGCGTGTAATGAACACTTGGCTACAGAGTCATGTTTTTTCTGAGCTGATATTCTGAAACACGTATACAGACCGAAAAATGTAAAAAAATGTAAAAATTCCTAACCTGTAACTATGCGAATTTGGATTTTTATGCAATAGTCGGCGCTCAGTTGTCGGCGCTAAAATGTCTGGCGCTCAGTTGTCGGCGCTCAGTTTTCGGCGCTCAGTTGTCACGGCGCTCAATTGTCCGGCGCTCAGTTGTTGGCGCTCAGTTGTCGGCGCTCAGTTGTCGGCGCTCAGTTGTCGGCACTCAGTTGTCGGCGCTCAGTTGTCGGCGCTCAATTGTCGGCACTCAATTGTCGGGTCACGCCCAAACTGGGCTAAATTATTCCAAAATTGAACAATGTCTGCAAGACGAATGCAAAATTTTGCATGCCCTGGTTGATCATTAGTTGGGATGTATCCAGCCAGAGGTTATCAGATCGGATCAGAAAGTAAAATACCAAGTCGGGTCATAGACCTCTTACCCAATTCACATCAAACAGGTCAAAGTTAAAAAATGTGTTTAGTTCATAAAGTGTAACGCAAGTACATACTCGCCATGTTATATGCTTGTTTATTATTTAGTTTAAATGAACATTAAAAATGAAAAATGAAATTACTAAAAAAAATTTCAGTTGAATCATGATTCAACCTGATTAAAAAATTTTTAGCTAAATTATAAAATTTAACTAAAAAAATTTTAATTGAGCAATAAATTAAATTTCACTGAAGAAATAAAAAAATTGAACCATTTATATTTTGATTAAACTACAGATTAAAGTCAACTCAACAAATTTTGATTACCATAAAGTAAATAATACTATCAACTACAAATTTAATTTCAAGGTAAACCACGAATTTTGAATTTGGAAATTGGAAATTTGAAAATTTCGAATTGGAAATTTGGAAATTGGAATTTGGAAATTCAATATTTTGAAATTCGATATTTCGAAATTTGATGTTGGAATTTTTAAAATTGGGAATCTGGAAATTCTAAATTCGGGAACATGAGATTTGAAAAACTGAAAATTTGAAAATCTGAAAACTGAAAATTTGAAAATCTGAAAACTGAAAATTTGAAAATTTGATAACTGAAAATTTGAAATTTAAAAACTTGAAATGTTACAGTTTGAAATTTCAATTTCAAACTAGAATTTGAAATAAAAAGTTGAAATCAAAGTTTGAAGTTAAGTTTTAACCTAGATAAAAGAAGTTCTACTAGGGAGTGAACGTTTCAAAGTGTATATGCCAAATCACTTGTATTATAGTGCAATCCATAGGAAACATCAACCTCACTAATGCTGCACTAGGTACTTTTGCCCATAGACTCTGCTCACACTGAAAAAATTACAGACTGACAGCTACATAAAGTACAGATATGCTTCACTAGGGTATGGTGCAGGAGGGCTACCAGTGCTACCATAGTCAGAAGCACTACCAAATTGGAACAAAATATCCTGTATACTTTGTGTGTTTAGAGGAGAATTTTTGAGTCAGTGCAAGATCCGCTATGCTGTGCACGACTGAGGTGTATAAGTGGCACGTTATATTTACTTTTTGCATTAAATAATGTAGGATTCCATTATTGGAGTATATACCATGTGCATTTACAAATTATTAGGCTCATTTAATTTTTTACCAATCAGACCATGCACCTATCATGAAAATGATAAATTTCATTCTTTAAAAACTGAAAATCTTGCAGTTGCAACTGATGGGCATCAAAATTTTCAATTTTTTCCATATCTTCAGAAGTATATGCAATAAATTGTGTTCTGTGAAATGCATGTCACGAAACTCAGTAAGATGCAGTGACTTGTTCTTGGCCCATAGTTATCCCAATATAATTACCACGGATCCACATTTGCAGAAAACAATCAATCTCTGGTATACTCGGGATGTACATTCAATGATACTTTTTCGATTTTGAACTTAAAATAATAAAATATTTGGAAATTAAAAAAAAAAATTTGAAAACAATTTAAGAATAAACGAAAGCAATATTCGCATCACAAAAATTGGTGCAGGTAAAGAGTGAGAAACGCGTGTATAGACTGCTTGTGTTATCACTCGAGCTGCTTGTGTGGACACTTTGTTAAGTAAATAAAAATTTTCACTCATCAGAGAAGTTGTGTGGTCATTTGGATGATTTTAATTACTAATATTTACTCATTAGTGAGTTATTCTTACTTATTTCTTCAATATGTCTTTTTATGAATTTTTGCGCACTGTTAGATGAAAGTGACAAAGAAAATATTTTTGACCACTCAGAAAGCCTACCACCACTGTAACTTTCAATGCCAAGTGAATACAACAAGTTTTTTTCCAATTTGGTAGTGCTTGTGCATTAGGTAGCACTCATGCACTTGGTAGTGCTCATGCATCTTGATCGCTTCACTACAACACCAACCTTTATTTGACCATTTGGACAATTCGAACTTTTAGACAATGGACTTTGAACTTGGCCAATCACAGGCAATTTAGAGTGAAGCACCACTACTTACAGCCTATATTAACTATTTCAATCACTTTCACATCAACATCTGCATTGGAAAAATCAAAAAGGAATCTGTTGACTGTAAAACATTATGCATTGTGCCGCAAGCCTAAATTATTTTTCAAATTGTAGTCTCAACAGTTACAATCAATCTGAGAGATAAAAAAATGGCTGATAAAGGCACAATGTTAATTATTCTCATTCGTCATTTTTAATGTTTCTTCTTGGAATGATTTGAGCAAAATAGACTATCTAACATACCAAATCCAAGCAATGATCGCTGTTATTGATCAACCCTCGCATAAAGGGTATGGTGATTGAAACTCCTTCACAATCTGTTGCAAATCAATTCACAGTTTAGGTGAAGACGGTAAACGACAAACCCCATAATTTTTATCAGAAAAACATATTAAACAGAATTACACTATCCAGCACCAGAGAACAATTAAAATTACAAAAGAGTGCATTAGCTAAGGAGCAATTCAATGAATATGAGCTTCTTTCATTGTATCTTCTATCCATTGTAAATATTCACCGGGTTTCAAAAAAAATTCTACTATTCTGCCATTTGGGCCTCTGGTGATATCAGATGACAAACCAAGTAGCAGACATTCTCGATTTTCATTATTGCACTGCATCAATGGTCTGCCCGCATGATGCTGCAAAGAGATGTCAGAAAGTGTAACAAAACTAGATTTTATACAACAAAAATTCCATACCAGGGAATTGCACACTTGATCAAAATTATACTCTGGTTGAGCAATTATGATTGATGTTGGAAGTAAATTGTCCTCCATAAGAGCCATGGGTATTTCTTGTAGAACTTTAGCATGATGGCCTGTATTGAAATGGGAAGTATGAATTATATTCATAACATTAAACATGAAACATGATTACATTTAATATTCCAGCCAAATGCAGATACCCTTGATCCATTGCTCTGGTTGCCTCGAAACTGGTTCAAGGGAATCGGATGCACTACCTTGTTGATCATAATACTTCCACGAAGAAAGATCAAAGCCATTGCATTTTCTGATTCCTCATTTATGGCATTGACTGATGAATGCACTTCAATTCGTTCCACAACAGCTTTTTGTCCATAGAAACTATCCATTGTTGAAAGATGCACACCAAATCTGGCTACACTTTTAGTGGTTGTCATCCTTGAAAGCAGAGACTAGGCATATCAATTCTCCCATCATCAGTAAAATGTCATTAGAAATAAGCTGACCCAAGTGATATAAGTATCTTAGGTGCTGAAACAATGCTGCTTACTTTTCTGCACATCTTGCTGCAGTTAAAACTGCCACTGCTATCTCAGAAGAGTAGCCCAATTCCAATGGCCCTTCACTGATGAAAACACCATGACAGGTTTCTTGACTCTTTTTATCCTCCAAAAGCACCATCCATGGTTTACTGAATGGATGGGATTCAAATCCACCCATGAAAGGATTCAAATTCAACATAAAAGGCGAATAATAACGAATATTAGATTCCTGGTAAACAAATGAGTCATTTGCAGGAAGTGCTACTGGTTCTTCTAAATCGAGGAAGATTGCATTATGAATAGCTGATCTATTGCTAAATGTGACCGCAATTCGTTTTGCAGGTAATGGAGCAAAATATACATTGATATCTGGCATAGAATCGCTAGGAAGGAACCTGTAAAAGAATGTTATGCATCATTCATTGCATTTTCTTCATGTAAAAAATTAGCAGAGGATAGGTACAAAATATTTTTATTGAAAACTATTAAAATCTGTTTTAGTTATTGACAATCAATCATCTTGTGAGGAAAAATCGATTTGAAGTTTGAATTATATGTTTGTCAATTCAGCATCATGTGTGGTGAGGTACCTAGGTGTAAATCTAAATCCTATAGTGCATTTGCCAAAATTGGGGAATGATGTTCATCAACTAGAAGCATCACTTATTATTCTTTAGTTAATTGCAGCTGCTTTGAAGAAAAAAATCGAACTAGTAATGCTGATAAAATAAGGCTAATCAAATTTTAAAAGCTGAAATCCAGCAAAGGACAGGAATATAAATAAAAATGATGAACTACTTCAGGAAGATCAATAGCATACATGTTGAAGTGCTATAGGAATCCCCCCCCACCCCAGAAATCGTCAACCATATGCCTAGTCATTGGGCGACCCCACCACAGGATTTTCCAAATCCTATGGCTAGTCATATGATAGTCGCGGGGACCCCTATACTTTAGGTTGGAAAAAAAATGAAGAATTCCAATTTTTGGATGAAAAATGTCAATTTTTGGATGAAAAATGTCAATTTTTTGAATGAAAAATGTCAATTTTTGGATGAAAAAGGTCAATTTTTAAACAGAAAATTTTCAACAATGTGAATTTCCTTTAAAAACACCCTTAAAATTTTGAGAATCACTATACCCTGGCATTAAAAAGGTCATCCGACCCACCCCCGCAGACCTCAGGGCCCATTACATGTATGATCTGTAATAATGATGTATTTATTCACATGATGCTTTCAGAAATAAGTACCTGCAAAAGATTTTGATAATGCAACACTAATAATTACACTTAGGCTTAGTCTCATGGTTGAAGTGATGATCATAGCCCTACAGGTGGACATGCATAACACTGATTCTGTAATTAAGTCAGAAATTACATAGTTTGTTTTGAGTAATATAATTTCCGTGGATTTAAGACGATTCAGTTCATGCATTCTAGTTTACTTCTTGAAACTTTAGAGAAGGACATTCTGGGTGGACCAGCTGGGATCACATTGCCATGTGACCAGTGTGATGTTTAATTTTCCTGTGGATGGTATTTACCAAAACTTTTATGAATTTTCTTAGTAATATTAATGTATCCTATACCACGGGATCTTCAGAAAAGTGGAAGTGACTGATAGAAAGCTCTTATGATTTTATGATTATGCTTTGATACCACAATGTTATAAACTATAAAAATTGTTTCCTCAAACAAACATACACTAACTTTGTATGAGTAAATCAGTAAATGCATTGTTCAAGGGCGCGAAATTATTTGCTAAAGTGGTTTGCACATTTAAAAAACTTTCTGTGTAAGGAAAGTACCTATGAAAAAAATCACAAATGCATTATTACTCCATTTTTTGTCATCAGAAGTACCATGCATGTTTCATTGTACATATTCTCTCATCACTATGGACATATTATGCTGATTCAGTTCACATTCACATGAAGTACTCTAACCATATCTAAACAATTTCCTTACTCTTTCATATATGGATGAATCAATTTATGGAGACAATAATAATTGACCAAAGCCAGGTCCAAAACTAAACCATTTGAGCTGACCAAAGTTGCTGGACAAACCTGCCATGTTCTATGCTTGTAGGATAGGTATATTAATTCAGTGATACCAGGTATTGCCATCGCCTTATTGGTTTCCTGCATAGTGCAATGTTGCATTGGTTTGGCCCCCTTGGCCACTGGTGGTTCTCTTCCTGAAATGACTCCATATTTTTAATATAATATTGTTCTTCAGAGCTATTGTATGATGATACTAGAAAGTTCTATTGCTTTTTGTAGAACAGCATGTTCAGTGGAGAACATCCGAAAACTTAAATTGCATAAATATCATGTGTTGATCAGTTCAGTATAAATATTTTTGGAGAAATAGATACAGCCTAAACAACACTATGGCTTGGGATGCACTGGATAGTGAATTTTGATTTATTTTAGTTCCCGTTCTTGTAGTTCAATGATCATTGTTGAGATGCTTATGATTTTAATTTTCAAATCTATATTTCCTGGCTATGAGAAAATGAACCATCTCCACACTTAAATCTGCCACAGTTAGCGTAGAGACATGAACCTTGTCATATGTCATAATTGGCCTTACACTTTTTGTGATACTTGTACACACAAAAGTTACTCACTTCATGCGAAATAGTGATTGCTCAATAGAAAATCAGTGGTATTTCTGATACATAGTGCAAAACATTGATTTCTAAAAGCTGGGTAGGAAGATGATTGCTTCATTTCGAGGATATAATTCATGTTGATAGCCTGAGGGTATGATCCATTGAAGTCAATTAATACCTGATGCACAGACTCGTGCATCACATGTATGTCGTAGATCAAGAATGAAAATTAAAACACTCACCAAGAAATGATCCATTGAAGTATATATGTACGCTTTCAGCATTGCCGAACTGAATGCAGGAGGTGCCTTCACAGGACAGTCTCTTTGCTGAGAAAAAACAGTATTTCTCAGCTACAAGGTAGCTACATGAGCCATGGCTGTTCTTCGCAAAGCAAGCTGTTGCACAATGATACACATTTTTCTCCACAGTGTAGCCAATTAAGTCATGGGGATTGAATGCATCATCCTCGACCAAAACATATTCTGCCAGACTGTTGTTCACCCATATTTTTCCATAGTTGCTTATCTTTTCATCTTCCAACCTCATCTTCAATCCTTTGGGCAAGCATCCCATATATCTTTGAATGATATATTCCAGTTCATTCATTGGCATGTTCCAATTTTGTAAGCCATAACGTAGGTATCTATGAAGTTTCTCATGGAAGAAAGCTTCACTGTATAGCTCACTGAGGCTTGACTTTAACCAAGGGCTCAATAAGAATAGGTTGGCATATTCGACATGTCTTGAAAAAAAATAACCTATGCTATGGACGCCATGGGCAAACATTGTTCCATTGACACGGCAAACAATAGGACTTCCAGAATCACCCTGTTAAAAAGGATGTGAGGGAATAAGCGCATAACAGATCATAGGCATGGGTGGAATATGTCATGGACGTCAAAAGTGACAGCTTACTCGTGTTTTTGCCCTACAATTTAAGGGAAGTGAAAGCTATACAGCCATGTGATACTACTCAACAAGAATTTGATAACAAAACTTTGGTCTGCACTATCTTTTCCAATGACATCATAATTTGTTTTCAATAAAATGTCAATAACTTAAAAACTGAGAAAATTCCATCACAAATTGTTAGTTCAATATGATGGATAGTTTGGTAAAATCAACAATGGTATGTAACAGTTTTTTGTCTCTAAACTAGTTCAGAATATGATTACTAAATTCAACCAATTGATCTAAAAATAATAAATGACATTTTGTGTAGTAGCTGTGTCTGATTTGTCCGAATTTGAGTGCATGTACTCAGAACTCAGACAAATTCGATCATAATGCCTTAGAATTTTTTTTTAGATGTTTCTCAGTGTTCTTTCAAGTTCAAATGAAAAAAATCAGGAATTTTTCTTTATAATTTTAAGCATTTCTATATGAGATTTTTAGGTCTTTATACAATCCTTTCAAGAGTGCTTAACCATTTTTGTTGTTATAACTGGTCTGTATACCCTGGCTACCTAGCATCGGTTTTTGGGAGATGAAAACTCACATCTACCACGAACACTAACTAAGCGAGACATTGCTCTTTCCGAGATGGTTGAGAAACGAAGTGATTATTATTAACCAAAACACAATACAGGTCAGAAAATACATTAAATGCCACAATGGACGAAATAACAAGGTCAGGGCTTATCAACAGACACACAGAAACAAGGGATCGAGCCTCCTACACCTCCTACCAGGAAAATAAAGCAGAAAATCTGACCAAGAGGAAAACACACTTGTGGTGAACAGCCAAAGTTCAACAGACCACACACTAATACCAAAACTGAACTTTGAGAGTAAATGCAGTTGGCGTAGAATACCACAATACTAATTGCAGAATGGTAACGAATCAGAGAAGCCAAAATGCAAAACCGGCACACATACTAAACAAAATCTCTGAATGAATAAAAAATGACAAGCAGTGCCAAACGATGACTGTACAATGCTATGTGAAACATCCTTGTCCATTTGTTTTTAGTACCAAGAATAATGTAGCACAAACCATTTTGAAAAATTTGTTTATCAAATGAGAAGTGAACCTACTTTAGCAAAAAAGAATTTTAGAAATGAAATAATGATAAATAGAGGACCGAAGGTCAGAGGAATTGACACTCTGAAATTTTAAATTCATGTTTATTTTATGCTTAATATATTTGTTGTCAAAATTTATCCAAGAAAAGTTTACTTCTACATTTCAAAAAAATCTGCCAGGTGGCACCCAGATTTCTGCCCAAGGTAAATAGACCCAGTAAACCTCCAAGAACATCTACAGTGTTCAGTGCACTGGAATGAAATGGAGATTCACATATTTTTATTATTCATCTTTTTCCTTATAAGCCGAATTAGGAGCCAACATGAGGGGACTGAAGAATTATCTTATGGACGAATGTAAACATTTACTGAACATCTAACCTAATGACTACTTCCTTATGTGGAGTGTGTCAAGCAAAAGCCAAAATCCAAACATGAATTTTAGTAGTGTTTGTCAGAAAAGCATGTAAATTTCGCGATTCAAGTCAAATCCTACTGTAGTTATTTTATTATTATCTTAATTTTTATCGCTTCACTTAAATTTTGCACATATGGAACCAAACTGAAAATATTATCAATCATGCAAACCTAATCTCAAAAGATAACTTATAAACCTAATGAACCTTGAAATATCGGTTCAGTGTGAAATAAAAATACTGTACAAAGTAAGTATCAAAAGGTTCCGACCATATGGAATCCTCTAAGGGTTCAAAAATATATGTTGTATAAAATAAATGGGAGTTATGGCCGATCTTAAACACAGGCCTCCTAAAACAAGATGAACTACCAGAAATGGAAGCAGATGGGTCAAAAGAGGCAAATAATCGCCTAGACCTCTTAGATAAAAATACAGTAACCTTTGCTCCTGCTAGAGCACACACATATGGTGTGAAATAAACAAAAACAAACATTAATCAAAAGACAAGATAGCAGAAGTTAATTAAACCAATCTAGCATGAAAAGCTGTATATAAGAGCCTGTAACTCTTATCCTCTGTTCAGTCCATTCTAGTTCAGTTCATAGTCCAGTGTTCGGTTCAGTTTGTGTTCAGTATCGTCAGTTCAATTTCATATCATTAAAACAGTTTATTTCGTCAATTTACTTATATTATTCATTTTCTCTATATTGTTATTATATTATAAATATGTACCGCCAACAGTACCCGAAGAATAGGTTCACGCCCTATTTATTTCCAAGTATGTACTAGTGTATATTAAATTTGATAAGTTTCCAATAAATCTTAAAATTACAAATCCACTTGTTAAACTACCCAAGGACCTAAGTATTCAGGGGCCAAATACCTGCATATCAAATTGTGTTATCCTTACAGTACTCCTACCTAGTTTTCTTTTAAAGAACTTAGACCCTGACAAGTGGTAATAAATTAGGTTGGGGAAACTTTGCATGCTTCTTTATGCTACGAGTTACTCATAATGTGGCTAAAGGTTTTGCTTCATCTGATTGTTGCACTGCAGTGACTTTCGCTCATAGAAACCTTCTGGAGTGTGTCACAGTAATTGATTGTGTACTAAGAACCTGACCTATGCAAAGACTAAAGTCAGCAATTCTTTGACTATCATGTATTTCCCCGAAGCACAGATCTAAATGATGTATACCTGTACAATATGTATGTAAAACTATATGCATAGAGGCAGTATTTGTCGGACTTTTGCAAAGGATAGAATTTAAAAAATCTACCTCCGTTGACCTGGAATCATTGAAAGTGACTGCCAGAGTTTGCATTGTACCATCTACGTCAGCTTCGTTGGTGAGGTTAGCTGTGGTCAATGTGCCGCTCCCTTCTTCAACTGAAAAATTGCAATGGCTATACTGTCAGATTTTTACACAAATTGTCCTGCTGGACACTGCATTTACTTCAAAATGGCAGCAGTTGCCAAAGTTTCGGCATATACAGGTGTATTGAACATCAGAGCCAAATTTCATTAAGATGCTCAGGCTCAAGCTGAGATACAGCTTAAGTAGTAGCTTAAGTAAACATGTTAAATCATTGCAATTAAAGTGTACTTCACTTGCTGTTCGACTCGTATGCATAAATATACCAATAAAGTTATGCTAATTTCAGATAAGTCAGCCTCAGCACATAAATTAGACAAAGCTTCAGTAAGACTGGCTTACATTTAAATTGACATGTAAGAGGTATACAAGCGCTCATTCAAGATTAATCACAAAAGCTGATATTAAAAGTTCTTCCCTACAACTCCAAGGATGTTTGATGTCAATGCTTTGCAACTGCTAGGAATTTCAGAAATTATCCAAATTTTTTAAATCATCAACTGTTCTATTGTCATTCTTTTCCTGCTCAGGAACCTGACAAAAAAGTTTTCGATTGATCAATCTTGACTAATCTAGTCTGAACTTTGTAAAAAGCTTTTTTTGGACATCACGATACAGAAAGACACTCATTGCATGAGCTTTAATGAGGCATAGACATGATAGTCCCACCTTCTTTGTTAGGATCCGGCCCATAACCGGTTAGCATGCAATCCTCAACGTCAGCAGTACTATGTGTAGATATAGGCAGGGGATGAATGTTCGGGCCGAATGGAACTGATGCATTAAGCCTTATCAGAGCAATGTCCTTGGAAGATCGAAATCTATATTCATATTCTTCGTGTGCGATAATATTGATAGATTGCCCCACGAATTTCATTTCTTTGTGAAATTTATCGTACACATTGTGCATGCCAAAAGCCACTGTTATCGAATTCGGAAGCACGGCACTATAGAGTGTGACATTTATTTCTCTAGAAAAAATAGAAAACAATTTTGTTCAACAACGAGTAAACGTTTGATTTGAGGTGAGTTGGGAGATAATAACTGACCATCTATCTGAATGACCACTTAAGACCCAGATTGTGAGATATTCGACTATGATAAGTTAGAAATTAATCATCCTTAAAATCGCATGTAGTATGTAGCTTTACATGCACAGTAACCCTTCCGAAATTCAATTAAAACAGTGTTTCGAATTCTACGCTCTAGACTTTCTATGCTATTTTGGAGTGTCCACCAAGAAGTGAAAAAAAGCTGAAAAAGTTAATTAAAAACCATTTCCAACTACCAGGCATCTCCTGTAGAATGCTGTAGATTTTTCTCCATTTCTGTAGGCACTAATAACGAACATATTGTTTTAAAAATTCATTCTGATTTGCTTAGCATTTTGAGAGCTGTAGAGATCTGCATACACTGAATTTTCATCCAGACATGTTTTCGAATATGAATAAATCCATGACAAATGTTGGGGATGCACTTACGGTAGCAGGCATCCCATCCATGCAAATTGTGAAAATGGCTAGAAGGCGTCATTATGTGGGCATGACTGCCTTTATAAGGCAATATGTGATACATGGTGATCATTTCTCATAATTTTATGTTATTTTGTGCGAGCCACCTGTCCGTCATCCTTTGTTATTGTTATTTTCACGCCAGTAAAGTGGGGCGGCCAAGTGGTGTTCATTTATCGACTTTTATATTGAGCCACATATATTTAACTGCAGCAGCGTCTCACATCCCCGACTTTTACGAGAACTATTGGGTAAGGTTCTCTGGAGTATTCTGGTAGTTTTTCAGGTTGAAGCTGTTGGATTCCAGTTGCTGTATAGCAACTGAAAGTTGTGTTTATTTCTGCTTGAGAATTGTTGCACTGTGTTTAGTTGATTACTAATAGGAAGCTCCTTTGAGTGACCTACAGTAGTCGATTGAGTACAAGCCAATAGGACTTGAGTTATATTGCTGACGTCTTTTGACCTAAGCAGAGATATAAACATAACACAAATAAAATTCTGAGAAAACAGGATCCACTTTTACACAGAAAATAAGAAGAAAAGATGTGAGGACCATGTTAGTCTAATGGCTACTAAAGATGTACTAAGTACCCAGATTCGGAACACACCCGAAATTAACTGACCACTTTGTTGGACCCAGACCCCTACCTGTACCCCATATTCTTAAAATTGTGTACCTGGACATGGATCCGATATTTTCAGAGCATGCCACCTGATACATTCTTAGTGTTAGTTGCCTCCAAATATCAGTCTCCGGAACCAGGTTCCATCTTTTCTAGTAGCTGGTTGGGCGGACACAGCTTTTCATTTCAGTCCCATTAGAATCTTGGCCCTATGTTGCAGAAAATTAGGAGATGGGCCTATTTAATTCGTAGGTAGGTAACTGAAGACGTCCTGCCGTGTCAGACAGAAGCTAGCATGTGGGATGTGGCCTCTACTAGGAGGCAAAAGCACCCAAACGTCGCCTTTCATGTAGGGTGGGCCTTTACGTGACCATAAAGCCCTGTGTAGCCTGCCTTTCCAGCTCTATGAATAGGTACATAAAAATAGAATAAAATTTATCTCAAGGTCGTGATGAAATTTCATCCGTCTGATTGAAATTCTAAGACAAAGGGTTGAACATTAATGTCTGAAGAAATCTAGAGAAAAATTCTTTGGCATTCTAGGGGTAGGTGCCCAAAACAGGCTTCGAAGTATTTTACAGTTTACTTAGACTTCCTCTTCAGAACTTTAAAAAAGCATAGAAAGTATAAAGTATTGCATTAGAATGCCTTATTGAAGCCAGTATTGCCAACTGCGGGGTTTTTCCCCAAAATTTGGGGTTTTCTTTTCAATTTGAGATTTTTTTTGGGGTTTTACATAGTGTGGGGTTTTCTTCGGGGTTTTTTTTTTAAATTCGGGGTTTTTTTGGGGATTCTGTTCAGCAAGTAATAATTACTTTTTAAAGTAGAATACTGTATTTTTTACAAAGTATCATTCATCATCACCATTTTTCTTTAGTGCTTTTTCTCCTTTTTTAGTCTAATATTTTTTTGCAACTATGAAGATTTTTTGGACTCTTTCCTAATTATCGAGAATTTATCGAGTATTCCGATGTTTTTCCGCGTTTTCTAGGGAATTAAGAATTTTTTGAAAATTAGGAAAAACATTTTAGGCTCATACATTACGTCTATTAAGAAAATGATGTGGCATCGCAGAAAAACAGTATAATTGATAATATTATGCTATTTGTTTTAAGATTAATAATAACGTAATGTTGGACGAAGATAGTGCTCATAGTCCTATTCATATTGACGACAGCAGCAACCAATCTGGGTCAGATGATTTTCCGGAACAGAAGCGACCCAAAATTCAGAAAGCCCAAAGGAAAAGAAATCGGTATGAATATATATCGCGATTTACATTGTCAATGCTGTGCCTTCCATTTTCGAACACTGCTGTCGAAAGAGTTTTTTCGATTATGAATGTAGTGAAAAATAAGTTGAGAAATCGTATGAATGTTGAAATGCTCGAGCGAATTTTGACTGTTCGTTATTGTTTAGCTCTGCATGGTGAAAGTTGTTTTTCCATGAATGTAACTCAGTCAATGTTGAAAAACTTCAATGTAAAAATGTATGATTTTAAAAAGTTTGAAAATGATAATGATGATATTGTGTGTGCTAATGAAGTCGATGAAGTTTTGGATGAAATTTGAATAAAAATTTTGAAGAATGTGTTGTTTTATCATACAATTATGCTAAATTGAGCATTATTCCATACATATACGTTTTGAAAATTTTGGGTTTTTTCCCAAAATTGGGGGTTTTTTTGGGGATTTTGAACGCAGAAGTTGGTAACACTGATTGAAGCCTACATATAGAGCATAGTATTCTGCATGTTATGAGGATTTGGCTAGAGTTAATCTTTTTCATCTCCATACTTCCAACATGTATACAGATCAAAAAAAGCTTTTAAATTTGAAAATTCCAAAACTTGGATTACCGTAGCAAAGTGAATTTTGACCTCTATGCAGAATGAATGCTTCCGTGATACTCAGCATTTAAAACTACGGGAAATATTCCATTTTCAGATTTGATTTTCTACTTATTGTAAGTCAATAGAACAAAAAATCGAATCTCTTAGAAAATGAATCTTGGACTTATCAGAAATCATCCGAACTGAAATGATTCACAATTGATCATGTGGATAATGAAATAGTTTTCTGTCACTGAAAATTTTAGCCCTGATGATTTTTAGTTTGAAAATCATTTTTAAACGGAAAAATATCTCAGTTTTCCCTTTTATAAGGCTGTAGTTCCATACTACTCGAGCCATAATACCGAAATAGTGTATTTTTCCACTTTCGTACGAGCTCAGGGCAAGTTTGACACTAAACAGTGTTCATTAGCCTACTTTTTCAAGACGCAATGTGCTGCCGTGACGACTATGTCCGACGAATTTTCAGGCGGCAAAGGAAAATCGATATTTGACAAGTTCAACGTCCTAGGATCCAGCAAAAATCCACCACATAAATTCCGATCGTGCATCAAAAACACTACCCAAGGTTTCGCCGAATGGCTTTCTTCCATATGTGGACCGATGACCCGCTTGACTCGGTCATTGTCATCTCTCGGAATCTAAATTGTGATAGTTGAATTACTTGAATGAGTCCTCAAACAGATGGGTCTGACGGAGCTGATACGGGTGGGCTCAGATTCAAAGGTGTGGATTCCATAAGGCAGATGTGGAAAATCTGCTTTTGAGATATTTTATGGACTGCAGACATGAACTGTTAAAGGGCTACCTGGCCGGCGCTGGTGCTGTCCAACCACTGGCCAATGTTGATGTAGGACTGACCATCCCATTCAGTGGCCAGGTTCAGAACCTGTGGATTGGATGAAACATGAATCCTACAGGTGGAATGTTGTATGTTGTCATACAACATATCTCCCTTTGGAGCAATGGGCGGCCCTTGGTATGGTCAGCAATATTGAAGGGCTTCCTGGTTGGCGCCATAGCTGTCCCCACCACTGGTCAATGTTAGGGTAGGTGTGACTATCCTGATCAGCGTTCAACAAAAATGACCAGGTTTGGAGTTTATGGATCAGATGGAACATGCAATGGGTGGAATGTCGTATGTTATCATAGAACAAAATCATCAATATTTGAAAAAACTTCTCTATGAAATGCTAACCAGACAACTCATGTCCACTCAGAGTCAAGAGTAAAATGTTTGGATTCAAATTTTGGTGTCCTAAGCGTATCATTTGGCATTGAAAAGGTTTCTAATGAATAAGCAGAAATTGTCTTCAACAGAAAACTACCACTCACTCGGGGTGTCGACGTGCCCAATGGCAAGCAAGCCACAAAATAAGTGATGATGAAAGCACAAATCATGTCGATGAAAACACATTCAGTTCAGTGAAATGAAAATAATTTGCACTGTGCAGCCATTTAAACGGTATAGCTATCAACGAGCCTTACATGCCTAGCTGGAGCCTTACAAGCCTAGCTAACTCCACGTTGGTAAATAAAAGATTGATTAGTCTTCTGTCCTGTATGTTAAATCATGTCGACAATTTGTCGCTTCGCCCATATCAGTTCATTTGATGAACAACCTAGGCGTTAGAGTATAACATTCCATATGAAATGCCTAATATTTTTCATATTTTTCATACAGCAATTTATTCGACTAAAACTTTTCTATGTGAGATGTAGAAAACGAGTATGTCTAGTTTGATTCATTTATGATGGTATAGATTAAATGCCAATTATTATCCGTAGTTGTTTTTTTTATGTTTATTGGCCAATTAAAGGCCAATTAGTTTAATTGGTAACTGAAGCCTAATTTAGAATTAGAAAAATTCTAGGATTTTTGTCACCAACAGTTGCCGACTTTGTAGAATTTCGGCTGGCTATCGCCGATTTAATGATAGTTCCATCAGCAACTGTTCCTGATTTCAGCAAGTATAAAAGTGATAAACTCCTGGGATTTCAGTGGCGGACAGTTCCTGATTCAATATAGTTTGGAGCATACATGTATTTGAGGGGAAGTTCAATAGGAAGCTCTCCCGCCAAAAATCTTCCGTCATATATCTAGCCATTATGCGACGGATCTTCCAATCCAACGGTTAGCGTTTTGATAGTCGTAGGGACCACCATACTCTTGGGTGGAAAAAAACTGAAAATGAATGTGACTTCTTGAACAAAAAATATTGAAAAAGGTCAATTTTCTCGGCGCATCACAGCATGAAAATTTATATTTTTATGACAAAAGACTTTTTTAATCGTTGTTATTAAAAAATCTAACTTTTTTCGTTCAGTGGCCCGTCCCCTGATATTTCTGGGAATCATTGTGCCCTGGCACCAGAAAAGTCGTCCGACCTCCCTGATCATGGGGCCTGGTTACACGTACTATTTGTATAGTTTGTAGTCAGGTGCCAACAGTCCTCAGTTCAAAATTGTTAGTTTTACAAAGTTATTCTCAAGATAAGGTCATTTGGAGTTCAAAACTTCCTGATGCTTCACAATGTTGAAGATTACACTTACTGATAATGTTGTGATAAATTCATTCTTGGTTTTTTGTTCTTATCATGAGCGTTGTTATGTTTGTCATTTGTCTTGTCATATTTCAACATTCTCAGACTGAGCAACTTGTCCTGATAACTTAACATATTGAGATATTAAACCCTTTCCGCTTATCTGTTTCGACTAAAGTAGGTCAGAACATTAACGTGAGCAAAGGTTCCAACCTATAGATTGATAGGCGTGTTCAGGAATATGGATGTCATCGTAGAAGATTTTTTTAAACCAATTAAAAGCCATGGCTCCTAAAAATTCGGATTGGCTCCAAAGAAATTAGAGGCACAAGACATCACAATTGATCATTGGTAATTACAGAAGGATATGCTGAAAAAATAATTTTCCATCGTTTCAAAAGGCTTCGAGATCGAAATTTTTGGCGCTAGGCGCCCAACAAGTTACTTTAGCGAGCCTTTTGATGTTTCCTGCCAAACTCAGAAAATTCAGTTTCAAAATTCTGGAAATGATGCGGAGTGAACGAAATGCAAGGGAAGTAACTTTTAATCATTTTTCTGATGAAACTAGGCGAATTTATCAGATGTAGACTGAGCAACTAAAAATTTATCTGTGCAGCCAAATATTTTCGCCAAGCTGCAAATTGCAACCTGGCTTTAGCAAAATAACACTGATGATTGATGTGAATAATGACTGATCTGATATTCGGGCCTTATCATTCTGTGTTTGATTGAGAATGTGTTTAAAGTGACAGATCTGTTAGGTGGGCTTCTATTGCGATTTTGAAGAAGCTTTCGAATAAATTTGTTGGAAAAAGCATTGTCTTTATAACTCCACATTCGTTTACAAACTTTTCAGTTTTTCATTTTTCAAATTCGCATTGGCCTGTAAATTTTTTTTCTAATTTTTGCTGGTACACCTACCTAATTTCCTATAGCCGGAAAGGCAGGCTTCACAAAACTATATGGTCATATAAGTGCCCACCTTATATGAGAGACGCTTTCGGGTGCTTTTTACCGCCTAGTGGAGGCCACATTCCACAGGCTGGCGTCTGCCTGACATTTTTTTCATACTCATTTTTTTCATATTGAACTATTTAATGATTGTTGTATCAAATATTTCATGACACACCTATGATTTGTATGAATTGCTGGAACTCCTTAGAAATCATCCTTCAAATGGCTGACGACGTTTTGCCAGTCATACGCCTATTGATATTGTATCTGTAGGGCCAACAAAAAAAAAGTCAAAAATGTCTAATTTCTCAGTTTATCACACCATAAACAATTTCTCACACCATTTTTCTAGGCAAAAATTACTATTTTTGAATAATTTTTGAGTTTTAGGGAAAAAAGTGCCAAACGCTGAACTTTATACTGTATGGAAATATCCGCCATGTTGAATAACTTCCCAGGTGACACCAGAGCTGTCCCACAACTGGCTGATGTCTGGGTAGGATTGACCATCCCAACCAAGGCTCGACAGGAATGGAAGGGTTCAGAACCCATCCTTTGGAAGAACAGGGAGGCTCATGGTATGGCCACACCAGTGTTGAAGGGCTTCATTGGTAGCACTGAATCTGTCCCACCACAGGCCAATGTCAGGGTAGGTGTAACCATCCAGATTAGAACTCAACAACAATGGAAGAATCTATATATTGGCTGGAACATTAATATTACAGGTGGAATGTTGTATGTTAGACTACTACAACTATATGTTGGCATTAATTAGGAAAAAACTGGGAATATATGCTTCAGAATGTGAACTGCATTGTCTAAACTACACGTTAAATATCGACAGATGATGAACTTCTTGTATCGAAAATAGCAATTTATGACTAAATTTATGGGACAGGTGCCTAGCATACACCGACGTAACTTGGCTCGCACCCTTGGGATGCTTCGCTTCATCTCTAAGCCTATGCCTAGGGAATACTACAAGTGAGCATTTTGTAAGTATCGGCTTTAGCTCACTATAATGTGGTGTACCTGTGCCTCCTGTGAAAGTCTCAGAGGAAAATGATCATCCAAAGTCAAATTTCTTGTTTCTTTTTGGTTTACAACTGAGAATTTTTTTCTAGATTTTATTTTTCTAAATTTTATTCTTTATATTTTCTAAAACAGATGAGTGTATAACCCAAAACATTAGGGGTTATACACTCATCTGTTTTGATAAGGAGTCCATTTCCACATCAGACCTCCACAAATACCAAACTACCACATTTGTCCTCTTTAATACAGAAACCAAAACCCTCCCCCTATATATCAAACTCACCTATCTGGACATAGGAGCTCTCTTTCTTGAAGCTTTATTCACTACCAGAAGCAATTGGCTAACCTATTTCAATCACTTGAACAACAACCACACCATTGCCATCTGCTTTGATGCCGACAATGACTGGCCTGGCCTGTACTTAGGTGGAGCTGCCTATGGCATGGCAAGACAGAAGGAGGCTGATATGTTTGTCTTAAAGGTACAGATGCTAGGCATTTCTCATTTCTCATATCGAAAAATACCCCACCTTTTTTCAGCAATGCCTGATTCATAAGCTTTATGCCCAAACATTGCATCCTGAAAACCTGCATGTCTTGCATGTGGGTCTGGGACACTATTCCCCATGCTCATGAATTTTCGTGAGGGTCCAGCTATTTTGCGACCCTGTTGACTATATGCTGGAGACTGAGAAGCTCCTTCACCCCAGATCGGATGCCCTGTATCCCACCATGTTGTTCCTTACCTTTGGATTCTAGGGTTTCTCAGACGAGATTTTCTTGGCTTCTCAGATGTCCCCCACTATACCTTTGAACCCAATGTTATCCACAAGATGGCCAGAGCTCTTATCTACAAGGAACGGGAAGAAAATTCACAAATTCCCAAAAGTAAAAATATACTCGCAAACCTTACACTGTCAAAGGAATTCCTGCTAACTGTTTTGCATGATGCGGTGTTAAAGGCCAGAAAACTTTCTGCATTTTCTAGCAATCAACTACCCAGTCACAGTCAACTGATTTGTTCCATCACATTGTCCAATGAAAATCATACTTTAACAAAACTTAATTGTGCTGCATACCCCCTACTGGAAAGAACTAAGAAATCCCAATGTAAATAACATAGAACTAATGCTGATACCCAATCAGAAGAACACTACACTATATCCTCTATGAGCAAGTCAATCTCCAACAGGCAGTAACTTTGGCCATGAGGGATGACACCTATTCTGGCTTTCATCATGCCTTGGGTGCATGTCCACTACCTTCTGCAGGTCATACACAACCTTACAGATGGTACAATTTTCACATCTGACACAATCCCCCATAAAGTGACTGACCCCTTTGCCGAGCACAGAGCTATGAATCAACCAAAGCAGAGTAAAAGATAAACTGACAGTTACCTCTATATTCAAGAACAATACATCTTCTATGTGAAAAATAAAAATATTCACGTTATCAATGCTATTGTTATTTATGAGCCCCTTGGGGCCTTACTTATTTCACCATGGTGGCAATGCAAATTTGAAGAAGTTGAAAACACCATTCAACTTGTTCCAAGCACCATAGTGATGGACCATCAGAAGTGTTCCAACTTCCAATCTTGGAAGCATGATATAACAGAAAACCTACTACCGACATCCTCAAAACTTTCAAATCTATGTTACCCTTAACTGAACCTCAATTCAGTGAAGAACCCATCTCTCATTTAAACAACAATTTTACTTTGTGGCCTATCAAACATTCCACACAGTTAATATGGAAGTATAGGAAGGAAATTGACTACAGTGCGAGGAAGGAAACACCATCAACCCCCATTGCTACTTTTTTTGGCACTCCATACACCTTTGTGTGTTGCCTCCCTACTCTATTCTCACCTCTTCCTCTGTCATTCTAAAATTCAATCTTCCACCTCCTTCTCCTCAAGATCTTAACCAGCTACTGTCTGAAGCCAAAACTGAAACCGAGTCAGCACCTTGGAAAAACCTCACACAGTCGCCCCCTCTGCAACTGACTCGAAATCTCAACCTCAGCTCCTGTCAGTTACACCTGACATCCAATCTCACCCTCTCATGGAGGAGGAAGCTCAGTTGTCTAACAGTGCTCTTAATATTATTGAATCCAGTACACTCAGACCAGAATGCAAACTTCTAAATGGCAACCTTGAATTCCACCCCATGAAAGCGAGGCCATTCAACCTTCTTCTGCTATGTAACCTACCACAGTTCTTTCTGAGCCATCTGCTAAATCAACAGTAGAAGCTTCCACACTTTCTAATTTTCCCCTCATTCTGCTCCTACCTCTTCCCTTCTCACTTCTCTTCTTCCTTCTGCTCTTCCTGTTCAAACTCAACCACCACCAACTACCTCAGTGGCTCCACCTCCTTCTGATTTCAATGCTTGTCATCAAAGTGGTTTGAACACCTCCAGTATTGTATGCCCAGCACTGCTGGAATTAAAATTACCCATTCCACAAGTGTGTATGTGACCAACCATACACGAACTGTTTCCACTTCTCCCCATTGCCTGAAATTTCTTATATCAAACCATTTTCATAAACGGACCAGTTGGCATTGATGGTTCTGCCCACCATGCAGTTCTGGCTCAAAATCAACCTCTGGTCACTCAAGTAAGTGTTTCTACAGTAGCTCCCCCTCCACAATCTTCTCTTCCAACAGGGAAGATGATATCATTGTCCACTACAGCCAACTGTTCAAAAACCATCACCCACTCAATGTTCTTTTCAACCTCAAACCACCATCTGGACCACTTCCTCCTCTTCTTTCTTTAAGTTTTGCCTACCAAATTTTCTGTTCCTTCCTGCCATTCTGCTACTCGTTAGCCACAATCAACCACATCTCAGCCAGTAGCAAAGGACATACAATGCTCAGTTCTGCTTCCCCATTATAAACAAGTTGCTGCCCTTCAACATCAGTTATATCAACAGAAGCCTACCATTGTCACTTCACAAATTCCTCTAGTTCCAACAGCTTCACTTTTCCCTCTGCAACAAGTTTCCAATGTCCAACAAATGGTACGACAACAGAAGCCTGCTGTTTTTACAATTCATCCTTCCGCTCTCCCACTGCCAATTGAAACTGCACCACGATTTTACACAGTCATTTCTCAACCTACCTCTTCTAGTTTGCCTACCAGTTGGTTTTCTCAACTTCCTCCATTTTCTATGCCATCAACAGCTAATATTTTATCACTGTCACTTCTTCCACTGCCCCTGTCACCACATCCGCTGTCACTTCTGCTCCACCTATTACCCAAACTGATCCATCGACAGACCCTGGAACTAGTATGTCTGTGAAATATTTCACACCCAGAATGTTGCAGGAACATCACATTTTTCACCTGTCATAACATTATCATTTCACCTGCCATTGCCCAGCAAGCCAATGAGGCAGCCCTCACTCTTCATTAACTTTTCTGTGATCATTTCTCCCCAACTTATTTCCAAGCTATGGCTAACACTATTTCCGATTGCCAACTCTATACCATCCTTTCATGGACACCCAGATGAGCTAATATGCTTGGTTCTCTTGCTGGGGTTCAAGGCCCTGCCCTTACTCTGTTTCACCAGGAATCTTGCTCCCTGTTTGGTCCAAATCATTATCTCAAGGTTTCCTCCTTTTCTGTTGATGTAATTGAAAAATTACTCAGTGAAGCCAAAGACTACAATTTCATTGCCCCCACTTGCTCCATGGCATTGGCTGCAATTCACATCAATGCCGTAACTGAAGCTGTGGTCTCCCAGAGCATCCTCACCCAATTTCATTTACTATACATCCCATTCTACTCCCTTGATACTATTCCTCCTGACCATCCAAAGGTCATTCTCAATGTAAACATTTATCCTGTTCAAAGTGCTCCACCACGTGTCCGACTCATGTCTCATTCATGTTCCAATCACTGCATCCCCCTCAATAAATAGAGCAGTCTTGCCCAAAGCTGCTGAGTCTTTAGTTAATCAGCACATTTTTCGTCTGTTCAGTCTCTCTCGTTTTGATCAAAATCAATCTGAGTGTCCCTTTCTTTAATTTCAGAGCTTTTGTACACTATTGCAGTGTTACTAGCCCTGTGAACATTTTTTTTTCTTTGTGAGTATTTGTGATGACCACACTAAGACAACCCAGTGTCATTAGCATCACATACAAGAGGATCCATGGGTTCACGTCTCATGAGAGTCACTCGCCTCTCACTTCCCCTGCTAAAATTTTGCTCTCATTTGAGGAATAGAGATTTTTACACTACAATGACTCCTATGCGCCCTTCAGTTTGATGGCTTAAGGCTATCTGATGCAAGGTGGGAGGGGTGTAGTAGTGTACTTTTGAAATTATTTTTGTTGCAATTCCCACTTTACACTTTCTTGCACTTCACAACTACAGATACAGTTGTTCCACCATGGTATATGGTGCATGACACATGATATATTTTGAGTGCATGTCAGTGATTATTTTATCATTCGTTTTATAAAGTTAGTTTAGTCACAGCCTTCTGCTATAGTAAATATGGCCAAGGAACTATGGGCCTTTTGCCACCATTTATATTTCAAATCAAGAAATCATAAATTTCACAATTTGAAATATTTGTTGATGTTGTACTTTGATTTTATTACGCCCAGCATTTTCGCCAAGGTTTTTCATGCCCCAGCTCAACACTGGTAAATATTCATTTGTTAAGGCTCAAGACTTTTGGAAGAATAAATCCTGCTCTCTTATTCTTGGTTTCAAAAGTTAACATATTTGGTAGAATCACCAATCATCCAAAATTCATCTCCCTAACTTAATATTTATCAGATACAACAGTTAGAACAAAAATCGTTTATTAGAATCAATCTATAATTTGAAAAATGGAAGCTGATTTCCCAATCTTTCACATTGATCTGCAACATATGATGCAACAAAAATATCCCCTAACAATATACTATAATTCATATATTTGACAAAATATTCTTAGCAGTATGTTAATATTGTAGCAGGTGAACTCAACATCCTCAACCAGGTACATTTAGCTTTGACCATTTGGCAGGTGATGATGCAGATGGTCAAAGGAGGCATGAAGGACGTTAAGGGCATCCTGTACCCTCACAATACAAAACCATTTACGTACCTCACAGGGCGCTTTTACTATCTCCTTGATGATATGGGAATCAACCATATGGACGTGGTGGGCCACTTCTGAATGCTGATGTCTGGAGTGGCTAGTGGAGACAGGGTTTTTCCTGAGTATCAATAGTCCTCCATAATTACCAAGGGTACATTGTATGCACTGTCATGCTTTCAGTAAGTTTTTCTTAAATCTCAACTGACTTATTTTTTACATTTTTTCTTCTTTCCAGCTGAATTTTGTGACTGTATAAATTGAACATTGTAAATTTTATTAAAATATGAGTAAAACATAAAAAAGAGATAAATGAAAAATACCTGACACCTATGTCTTTTTTTTCGAATGTATTTTGTAAAGACTGTGGAAAAGGACATACGAGAATTCGTTAAGGTATATAGTAATTTTTTAGTCACTTTTTATGTTTATAATAAGGCATCAATAATTTCAGTTGGCATATTGGTGGATTTTACTTTGAAATAAAATTTTTTACAGTTATTGTTACCATAACATGAACCCTTGATTTGTATCAACTTCTGGAAAGTCAAGGCTTATTTTTTCACAGCATGGTAAAGTATATTCTATATTTTATATGCAGGATTATGTGAGCTGTTCATAGGGGACACTTTTCGCTGGTGCTAATTCAAGTTTACTTTCTGTATAAATCAATTGTCCAGAGACGCTTGAGATTTAAGTTCATGCTCTAATTTGGTTTTTGAGTTGCTAGGTTCATTTTTCTTTAAAGAAAACACAAAAATTAATTTTTCAACATAAATTTACCTTACCAGTAGCAATTTGTTCCACAATTACTTCTATTTTCATCATCTTCTTTTTTTAGCCGCAAACTGCTTATATATTGCCATATGTTTCCTCTCCGAATGTTTTCTCTGACATCCAGTAGCACAACCTTTTCTGAATAACTGTATTCTACATTTATTGCACTTTGCCTTTTCTTCATCATCTGGGGACACTGTGAAGTAGTCCCACACTCTGCTAGTGAAAGAAAAACTTAAATTCATAATTTCTGAAAAATGAAATGCAGCCATAGGTTTTTAATTATTCATGAGTGTGGTCATATAGAGTCCATAAGAACAATGTTTCAAATTCTATACTTTTCCACATTTTATACATCAATGATCATAATTCTGACCCTCGTAGGGAAGAATTTGTACACATGCACATATATTTGTACATATGTGGCCCTGCCTCTCTAATTGCACCAAGCCGAGAAGTGACATTATTCAAGAAAGACTTCCACTTAGTATGGAAGAAGTTACTTTTTAAACTACTGTCAATTTAATTTGCTAATTTTTTTGTTTTTTGCTTTGCTCAACAGTATGACCCTGTTGTTTCATATTATGAGTACACATCAGGTAGTTTTTGTGTTAGAACTTATACAATTTTGTAAAATCAAGTAAACTCTTGAAAGTTAGGTCCCAAAAAGCTCGAGAAATTCAAGGCTTCCCACACCAAATTTTTTTAAATAAGTAAAGTTTGAGACATTTTGGTTTATAGTTGCTAACCATTTCTCTTGCTTTGTGCCATCAATTGTACAATGTACAAGATAGTTGTCACTATAAGCATTCTTGTAATGTCGAACGTAGTAGTCTGCTAACTACAGAATGATCCCATTTAAATCATGTTTCATATAATCTTTATATAGAAATCAGACAATTATTGACCATTACTTACCAGACCTTTTTTTGGAAAACCTCCTCTCAATGAGGAGGACATTTTGTACATTAAGATTTCGAAACTGTTCTACAAAATTTGCTGACCAACAAGTCAATTATTACACCTCAAAAATTGCATGGAAATGAATTTAAGTAATAGGTTGGGTTGTTATGATAGCTTAGTCAGTCTTCTTTTGTCCAGCACTCTTGGAAAAATTTTTCTAAAACACACCTGAGGGCCATAGAATCAAAGAATCTAATGGTTTTACTCCTTTTTTAACAAAAATTTCACAAATTTGAATCATCAGCAATACTTTCTGCACCTCCCATATCGTCCCACACAGTTGAGGTCATAAGCTTTGATAAATACGTTTTGTATATAGGGGTCCTTTGAGTACTCCCAGTATGAACCCATATAACCTTCAAACCATGATCTGAGCCCGATCATCTTGAAATTCTGGACCTAGATCTAGATTCAATATTTTTAAAAATCTACAAGATGAGGGATTTTTCTGAAATACTATAGGGAAAATTTTCTTTTGAGATTCTTTATGGACTCCAGACATAGATTTATTGAAGGCCTGCATGGGTGGTGGCCAAGCTGTCACAACAGTCAGGAATATGTCATCATCATGATCAGGGCTCAACAAGAATGACTGGGTTTAGAACTGGTGGATTGAATGAAACATCAATCCAACAGGTAAAATGTTGTATGTTACCATAAAACACCATCAAGTGAGCAACAGGAATGGTCCCCCATGTTGAAGGGCTTCCTAGATGGCAACAAAGCTGTCCTACTACTGGCCATTGTTGAGTTAGGTGTGACCATCCCAGCCAGGGCTCCAGATCATGGCTGGGTTCAGAACACTTGGATTGGATGACACATCAATCTAACAGGCAAGGTTGAATTTTTAGATTAAAACTTTGGTGTTTAAGTGTATTTTTTGTCATTGAAACGATTTCTTATAGTTATGGAGAAAGTTTCTCGACAAGAAAATTAGTGCTCACTTGAGTATTCAATGTTCCCAATGGTAGGCAGCCTACAAAATAAGCGATGACAAATGCTCCATAATAGTTCATGATGTCAAAAATGTT
Organism: Romanomermis culicivorax; assembly: GCA_963922205.1. NCBI lineage: Eukaryota > Metazoa > Nematoda > Enoplea > Mermithida > Mermithidae > Romanomermis > Romanomermis culicivorax. The sequence continues at coordinate 494,013 of CAWUHX010000157.1, read as the reverse complement.
CACTTCTGTAAAATGGAAAAAAATTCGTATTGTGCAGCCATTTAAACAGTATAGCTTCCAATGTTTACCATAAGCCTAGCTGGAGCCCTACAAGCATAGATGATTAGAAGTTGGTAAATAAAAGATTTATCATTGCTTTCTGTGCGGGTTAAATAGCATTAACAGTGTTTTGCATTGCCCAAGTTCTTTTGCTTTATGAACAATCTGGGAATGGTGAGAAAAACTTTTGCCATGTAATGCGTAATATTTTTCCCAATTTTTTTCAACAATTAGTTTGACTAATATTTTTCCATGAGAGATATAGAAATGACGTACGTGTATTGAGATCATTCTACTATGGTTCTAAAATTCCAAAGTAGTTGATGATGTCATGATGGCTGTTTTTCCTTCTCCGAAAAAACATACTACATTAGCTTTATTCTACATGCGACATGGCTCCTTTTATGCAAGTGCTTTTTTGGAGAATTCTTAGCAGCAAGGGCTAGAATGGGTAAGAGGAACCAAGAAGTACACAGAGCTTAAGGAGCACTGCACTTCACCAAGCTGACCAATCAAATTTGATGGCTCCCTAATAATACTGGCATAAAATGATCCACTATAGGTGCATTTGGCCTTGTACAACAAGTACACAAAACATCGATGCATTATAAGTATAAACTTGGATTGCTGTGGGTTATAATGTGTGGGGCATTATAGGTGGTTTAAGTATCACTAAGTATGAAATGTAATCCAAATTTATATAGTGTGCATAGCCATAAAAGGACCTAGAAGGTACACTTGACCCTACAAGGTACTAAATTCCCTATTGATGTAGAAAGTACACCATGAGTTTTATGGGCACTGTTACTTTGCTGTAGAAAGTATGGTGAGTTGTTCAGGGAAAAAGGGGGAAAAGCCTTTTGAGATTTAGTGTGCATGAATTAGAGGAGGCAAGCATTGGATGGTGCTCAAGTAGCACTGTCACCAAACCAAGGGGACCAACTAGATTTTAGGGGTCGCTGCTCATGCTGACATGAAATGATATACCCCTGCAGGTGCTGTCAAGTGTAAAGCAAAAATAGGGGACTTGTGCAACAAACAATCCCAGGATAGATCACTGTAGCAGCTGAGTTGACTGACCTAATATGATAAAAAACTTTCTATCTTCATGTCAAATTCAAAAACTTCAGGTCAGTTTTATGATAGTTTTTTGCTAAATTCCTATCAACTACACTAATTCAATTAATTTTTGTATTTCAGTATGTTTATACTTGTCATTTTTGATGAAAATTTCAAATCAAGTTGTTTTTGTTATTTCTGGCTATAGGACAGTTAGTGTAATCTTGTCAGTTTGCAAGATGATGAGCAAGCAGCACTTTGGTGTTGCACGGTGCTTCCAAATCTTCCAATGACAGTGCGAGACACTGTGAACAATGATTTATTTTTGGGATTGTTAAACACATGTGGTTTTTTCGCCTATAGGTATTTCGTGCATTGTCATGTGTTATTAGATGACAGGATTGATTCAAAAATTTTGTGTATAATAGAGTATAAAATCCATTCATCTTTTATATGTCGAGTTGACTTGATCAGACATCATCTTGAGCAAGTGGTTAAAAATCCCACATTGATGAGTCTGCGAAAAATTAATCCAGCCAAATGGTGGTAAAAAATTTGGGGCTCCGAAGTCGAGGCTCTATTGGGTCGTAGGTGCTACCATTAGCATGTCTACTTTGCTCAAACAGCATCCGGAAGATGGTTTTATTCAGAACAATAATGGATGCGGGATGATCAGTAACAATAAATGACGAGAATCTGGTACAGAGAGGAGGGAGGAAGGCAAAATATGCAAATAGGCGCAAAGGCAAAGGCCACAGGTAAGATGGGGAACAATGTTGTAGTACTGCTGGTTATTTTAATCTCATTTAATCCAAAATGTTTAAAATTGAAGGGACTCTGGCTTAATGTCAACAACTTTTTAAGTAAAAAAATCTACATTAAGAGCATCGTGTTAACAATTAACGACTCAATTTCTAATTTCTTGAGAGGCAGTCAAAGTCATAAACAACTAAGAGAAGAACCTTCTACTTGCTATTACAAACATCATTACACCAATAGACATCATTCAAAGAAATAAGCGTTTGGCACAGACCATAGTAGGATATTTTCCCCAAATTTTTTTCCCTGAACAGAAAATTCAGACAGACTTTGTCTTCTCCCAAGGTCTCTCATCAGTAGCTATATGGGCCTGTACAGGAAGTACACAAAAGATACCCATGTGCAAAACATAAACATCAAAGTTTACCAGTTTAACTCTGTGGGGCAATACAGAGATTGTAGAAAGTATTGTCGATGATCTAAATTTGTATAACATGCAGGGCAATACAGGGGATGTAGAAAGTATGGTCAATGATGTAATATTATTCAAATTTCATTGAGTGTGTGGGGCAATATGGGGGTGTAGAAAATATGCATGAAGCTTCAATGTGTAAAGTTGTAGAGTGCACGCCCAGAGCCACAACCCATTAAATTTGGCTTCCATGTAGAATGTATGCTAGAAGCTTCAACCCATAAATTTCTACTTCCATGTAGAAAGTATGCCTGGAGCTACAATGTATGAAATCGACTTCCATATAGAAAGTATGCCCGAATCTTCAAAGGGTAAAAGGCGACCTCAATGTTTCTCAGTTGACTCGGAGGTTAAAAAAAATCCGGTAATGTAATTCAATATGCTTAAGCATTGTTTTAGGGACACATTTTTCACTGTTTCAGGGCACAATTTTTTACAAAAGGCATGAAACCCGCATCTCAATACAGTGAAAAATATAACCTGGAAACACTGGTTAAGCATACAGAATCATTGAAAAACGTGTCCCAAGTACTTAAAAATTGTGTCCTGAACAAAAGTTTTGAAAAATTTTTTTAGAAATGGAATGAATGGGCTAGATCATCAGATCATTTGACCCTATGACATTCTTTAAAAAAGTGTGTCGATTCTCAGTAAATAATCAAATGGTTCATCAAAATTATTCTAAAAAATGAGTAAAATCATTGAATAAAAAAAAATTCTCAGAATCTGATGAGGCTACTCTTTTTTCAGTGAGTAGGACTGTTGGATAATTAGATGCCATGTTAGGAGCATTACAATCTAATATTTTCAATCATTTTTCAAGGGAGTAAACTTGTTAGATTGTTGGTCTTTATGCCCTGACTCTTTAAATCAAACTTGTTTTTACAAAATTTTTGAGAGTAAAAATATAAGACAGTTAGATATCATGCTCTGACTCTTACAATCTAGCAACTTTACTGTGAGTAAACCTGTTAGATCATTAGAACTCATACTGGGATCCTTAAAATCTAATTATCTAATGGGTTTACTCACAGCAAACCTGTTAGATGTTATGCCCTGACCACTAGGGATGCAGCAGGTACCCAAACCAGAACATGAATATTGGGTACCTGAGCTATTTTCAGCTACCCGAACCTGAACTGAATCCGCATAAAACACTTCTCAAATACCCGAACCCGAACCAAATGTGGATAGTTTTGACACTTTTTTCAGGTTTTATGCAGGTTTATAGGAGACTTTAGAGCACCTATATTCTGGAAAATCAGCTCATCAACAACAATATTTACTTATCAATATTTTTAATTGCATTTTACCAAATTAATTTTTTCAGCAGTTTCACCCTTCATTCTGTTTCGACTTAGTTAATAAATTAGACATGCATGGCTATACAATCTTTCTGAGGGCAAAGATGCAGGTAGTGATGCAAAATATCTCCTTACAACATGCACCAAAATTGAGAAGTTTTTTTTATTTAATGGCCACCAATCATAAGGGTTTTCACAAATCCTGAGCCGTTTCTCCTCTTTGTAATTTTCAATTTCCTGAAAGAGCTATATTGAAGTATATATGATTGAGGAAGCATGTTCAAGATAACCATATTAAGCAAAAGTGTATTTGCTTGTTGAGTATTTTTGTCTGAATTGCTATCTGACTTGTGAGCAATATCTTCCATACTCAAATGTGCAGAAGTTGTAGATGGTTTTGTTTTGTTTCATTTCTTCATTGGTCAAGGTTCCATATCTATTGCACTTTGCTCAACATGTTTTTCAATGAGACTGGTCACCAGTCTTACCATTGAATGTTTGGAAAAAATCTATTCTTGTAACATGGATAAAGGTATGTGGCGATGTGACAATGTGCATTCTGAAATTTCATTGCTAATTTAAACTTGTGTCCAGCTTTCTACTGTAATTTTTTCTTACTCATTCTGTTCTACATTCCCAAATCGTTTTTCTATAGCTTCAAAAATTGTGTCAACAAAAGTACCAATACTTCATCATATGAGAAGCATTGACACAAGGAACATAAACCATGTACAAGTATGCATACTGCAATGCAGTACTACTAGAAAAAAGTTAACATATGTTTATTGAATTACCCCAACCAGAACCTGAGTAATTTTGGGATAAATAACTGAACCCGAACCCAAATAATTCAAATAGGACTACCCGAACCCAAACCCAAATAAATAGAAATTTGTTGTATTTTAGAATGCATCGGGGCTTGCTGGTTTAGGCAGGAGTGGGATTCCAGGGTTCGTCCTTAATGCACGTATTTCCAACACCCACTCTTACCCGATTAATCTTAACCGGACACTAATTACCCACAGACTAAGGGATTGCTTCCTTAATCCGTCTCCCAATTTAAATAAAGAAAGGGGAAGGGAGAATTCTCTCCAAAATTTTACCTGACACAAAAGTACACTTACTAATACAAATTGAGACGGGCGAGGCAACAATCACTCCCAATGCTGTGAGAAAAACATAAAGAAAGGCGGGGCGCACTGGGAGGCGAACGAGTAGGCATAAATTATACCAATAATAAAAACACGAATAATTGAAGAGAGAGCCCCGACGCACGCGTGCGGACCTGCGCTACAGTAAGATGACTATCGATGGTCCGCGTCGCTCACCACTTTGGCCTCGTATGAAAATCGACAAAACTTACGAATGTATAACAAAATCGGCGGAAGCACACTACAACAAATTCACTACCCATTTCATCCCTACGGACAACTAAAATCTATGTTGTTTTTATATATTTTTTGCAAGTAAAATCGTTAGATTGTTAGATTTTATGCTCAGATTCTTACAATATAGATGTTTTACTGGTTTCTCCAGTGAGTAAACTTGTTAGATCTCTTGCTCAGATCCTTAAGTCTAACAATCAAACAGGTTTACTAGTTTTTCAAGTGAGTAAGCCCCTTAGATTGTTACATTTTCGGCTCTGACTCTTACAATGCTTATATCACTTTTTCCAGTGGGTTAATCTATTAGATTTTTAGATTGTTCACTTAGATCCTTCAAATCTCACTTACAAAACTTTTGCAAGTAAAATCATTAGATGGTTAGATTAAATGCTCGAACTTCTAGAATCTAACCGTTTTACTTGTTTTTTTCCAGCAAGTAAAACTGTTAGATCATTGGATCCTACTCTTAGAATCTTCTGATTTTACTCGTTTTTACAGAATTTTAGTGTTAGACCTGTTTTCAAGAACAATGCTGGACAAAGCAATTATCGGACAAAAGCAGAAACTAGCAACAAGAATTATAGTTTACTAGATGGTCAATAGCTGATGCACCAGATTGTATCATATTATTAGACCTGCCAGACAGTATCATAATACAAATACCTCTACTGGTGGAGGAAGTCTCTCAAAGGTTGCATCGGTAGGGCCCCAATATAGGAGTGAAGCAGCCTGCAGGCATACAAAAAGTCTTATGGGAAGTGCAATTCTCTGGGAATGGTCATACAGGTCATAATGGTCAGAAACAGGTCTGCTGTGTGCATAAAATCTCAAAAAGTCTATATATTAAAAATTATCATTTATATCAGATCATACTGTAATCGAGTGACTACTAGGTTAAGACCTCACAAAAATGATCAGAGTGACCACTTTGCATGCTACATGTTCAACTATTTGTTTAAAAAAATCAATACCCATTATGCAAATTTTTGCACTGTTTTCTTATGTCACAAAAGATTTTACATTTCAACATCAACCATAAGGATAAGTATAAAAATTGTGATTTAAAACACATTTATCATATACAATACGAAATCTTTTTAAATTTTTATGGTTAACAAGTTTTCTATTTTTATGTACAATAAATTCTTCACTCCCATTATTTCTAATGAATTTGTGAACTAAATGATGAAAAGAATAACAGTTAAATTTTTTGCTTACATCAGATGGTAATGTCAAACCTCGAACTTCGATTACATGATTAGCTTTACAAGTTCAAGGATTGTCAATGCAAAAAGCTACATGTACAGCATGTAAAGCTTACACATCTATGCCCAAGGTCGTATTTAGGGAAGGGGGTGGCCGCCAACTTCTTGGAACTTTGTCATATGTCGATTTTGTGTCATTCACTGAGAAAAATCTCAAAATTTTCCAGTACTTCGTGCCAGGCAATGAGTATAACAGTCATCGTTTCCTATCAGCCACTGCTATTAGCATATCTACTTCGAGCTACTAATTAAACTTCAACAGTTTCAATCAACTGAATTACCTCATCTCTTTTTTTATTAGTTACAAGACAAAATTTTGGGCATGATTCTCACAGTGGGAAAACTTTTTTTTGATTTCAAAATCGAAACGATGCATTTTGGTGAACTTCAGAAGGTCAAACCGTCAAAATGGCGGTGCTTTACGCCGGTGCTGTGTATAATAGTCATTGTTCTCTATCAGGCGCGACCATTAGCATATCTACTTCCACTTACTAACAACTTTCACCAGTTTCTATCAACTGATTCACTTCCTCTCTTCTTTTACTGGTTAAGAGCCAATATTTTGCTGATAATTAAGGTTTTCGATCACTTCTTTAAATTTTATTCTCCTACTTCGTTTGAAGTTTTTCTAAACATTTTGAAACGTGAGCCTTCGCAATCCACATTGAAAACTGATATAAACTTCATTCTACTGTAAATTTAGAGCTTCTATCTAGGAATAATTGTTCTGAACGTTCATTTTCCAGCCTTTTGGAACACAAAAATCTGAAAATTTTCTCAGTGCTACGCGCCAAATAAGAAAAGTATTACGATCCATTAGTTTAAATCCAATTTATTATTATTTTAGCATGCACAAAAATTGCAGAATTTTCAAAACTTTGTCAAAAAGTGAATACTGATCGTAAAGTGATGCGGTTTGTTGTGTTAAACTCGCCATTGCGCGAAGTTACTGTAGAAGATAAACGTTCAGGTGATGCGGCGCTTCGTTCGCTCAAATTCGATATCTCCCCCCTCCCCTCTGGGTCTACACATTCGGATTTTTCAATCAGACTGCGCTGAAATAAGTTGTTTTTTCGACACTCGTTTTTTAGCGAGAAATTTAGCTTCAGAATAAGCTATAATACATAATTTTCGGCCATTCCAAACTGTTTTTCTGGCGCTTTGAAAAATTTTGTCAATTTTTTGTTTCGTGTGTTATTTTTTTGCAGCTGTTCGTTTTTGTTCCAAATTGCCACATAGGTTTTTATCATGGTAATATTGACACATCTTTTGAAGAAGAATCGGATGTAGAAGAAGGACTCCCAATTGTCAAGGAGGCAAGTTCGGAGGATGATGCCGAGTTACCTACCACATTTGTCGGACGATGATAGTGACATTGGGGACACGCCCAGGAGCGACACTGGGAACACATCCATCGATGTTGAGGTCAATGATGGTACCATATTAGGCTCAAACCTGAGGTAAGTTTTGGGTTTTTCTTGGGTTTTTCATTTTATTCTTTTTTTTGCTTGGTTTTTGCATTATGTTATTTTTTTGCTTCATTTTTTCATTATATTCTCAGTTTTTTATTGTTTTGCTTTATTTTCAGTCTTGGAAATGAATTTCGAACCATCAAACGCCATTTATGAACATGGCGATTATAAATATACCACAAATTTTGCGTCGGCCAAAGTGTACGATTTTCGTTGTAATCAATTTTGTGCAAGCTGTATAAAACGAAGAAACAAAAGATGTGTGTATTGCAAATATTGCTGACATTTGTAAGTTGCTTTTTTTGTAAAGTAAAATGGAACCAAAATGAAATTTTCGGTTGTTGCATTTTTGTAGTGTGAAAAAAAGAAAAATTTAAGAAAAAAATTTTTTCCGAAAAGAAAATTTTAAAAGTTTGCTTTTATGGGTAAATTTTTTTCTTCAATTCATTAACTTATGCACATCATTTTGTAGATTTTAAAACGCTGATTCCAGCAAAATAAACCGTTTTTGAATATATTCAGAATTCAATGAACAACAGCTAAAATTGTACCTCGGTCGCGACCGCATGCAAATTAGGGTTAAGGAAGATTAATTTTCCAGCTTCTTAGAGTGTAAAAACCGGAAAATTATTCCGGCGCTGGGCGCCGGAAAAATTTTTATTTGCATGCCCCCTCCCCCCTAAAAAATCCCTGGCTACGGCCCGGTCTATGCCCTATTACCTTTGGAATGAGTATCCAAAATATTACAAACTATACGAAGTTTGATCCAATTGCATAGAACTGGTGGTTTTTGTTGCATTGAAACGACATTCTTAGGTGTGTAAACTTTTTTATGTTGATTGAAACAATCATCATTTTTGAAGTATCGGTTTCACTATCTGCATTTTTGCAGATAAAATTGATTACAGGGAGGACTATTGAATCACATTTTACATAAATGTTTACACTTATGTTTGCATTTGTTATTGTAAGCTGCGTCGCAATGCGGACAAGAATAGCTATTATCAAAAAATGGAGCCATTCTCGTAATTAGTGAAAAATGATTATCATGATGATAAATATTCAACACGTGTTGAGCATCAGGACCTAGTAAATAAATAAAAAACAAAACACGAGCATTAGGACATGCAACACTCCAAAACTCACCTTTATATCATAAATCTTTACTAAAAGCTTTAATTTGATAATTGGGCAAAATCTGTTGAAATTTAGGTCATTTGTTAAAGTTGCAAGATCTTTGACGATTGCCCAAGCCAATTTCACTCATAAGCTGCTTAACCACTCTCTTTTGAAAAACGTTACGTTTATTGCATTTCCGAATATTCTCCCACTTAGATTCCGGATTTGTATCATCTCTATGAATGCAAGCTATAGCAACAACTAGAGCTCGAGCAAAATACATATTATCGATACACATATTATTGATAATTGTTTTTGTTATATTTTCAGGTGGTTTAAGGGCGAGATTTACAAAGAAATAGAAAAATTGATTTCTTTTTCCAGTGATGTATTTCTCTCTACTTACAGGCGTAAAATTATTGAAGAGACTGTACCACAATTTATCGATAATGATAATCATTACAAGAATGAAAAAAATCATGATATAATTAAAAGAATTTGCATGTTTGTCTATCAGTATTGATCATTTTTTACTTTGTTTATCAATATTGATCATTTTATTAGTTTGATTGTACTGCAATAGTTTTTTGTATGTTGTGCCTCATCAAAAAAATGAGGGTGAAAAAACGAATTGTAAGAATGTAAATAGTTTTAGTTCGAGTATTCTTTTCTTTTGTGGTACATTCTGTGATAAATGTACAGTAATACTTTGAGAGTAAGGTTAGTATACATGTTTTACAGTTTATGATACATCTCTCATAATCAATTTTCTGGTCTACAAAAATGTCAGCATCTATTGGAAGACTATTACAGTTACTACAAGACTATATAAAAGGTACAAACATTTTAATTTCAAAATTTGTATAGTACTGTAAAATTATTTACAGATCAGTGTTTAAAGTCATAATAAAAAATGCATTTTAGAAACATTTTTTGGAGTTTCTTTTTTGCTTGGAGCAAAGGCTTCTTATAAACAAATGGCTATGGCGTGTAACGGTTTGCAAAGACAAATAGACCTATGGGTGGGAGTTTTATGTTCAGTTTAATGAAAGAACTTGAAAAAGCACACAAAATGCACAGATTCCATTAAAAATTTGTATTATAAATTGGATCAAGCACATCAGGGTTATTTTATGACAATGAATAATTTTAGCTGCATTCATAGAAAAGTGTGTTTAATGCAGCTTATTAAACAGGAAACCAACTTATAATATAGTTTTTGTATTTTGTTTTATAAATTATTTAACATTTATTAGCTCATCATTTCTTTGTTCAAATTTTTAAGTTCCTGGAAATTTTAAATCATTATCTATATTCGTACATAATTTCTTCTAGCCAAATTCCTTAGTTTGACATGTTTCAGACCTTGGACTTTCTACCCGGTTGTTTTACATTTATTTTAACTGTTGCTGCAACATTAATAGCGTGATGGTCAATGTCATAATGTAAAAGAGAAATACTCGCCCTAATACAGTATGACCACCCATAAGAGCCCTTATATACAGACGCACTATAGGCATCAATCGGCTTCATAATGTGAGAAATAAGTGTCCCTATAGACAATTTTCTGCATCAAATCTAAGCAAACAGCTGTTTGATGTTGATTCCTAGAAAGCAGTAGAAAATTCACGTAACCTGTATTGGTTCCTTTTTTAACAAAGAGTTCAACATGTAGGCTGTCACTGTGGTCATTTTTGTGACATCATACAATAGAAGTTATCAAAATACAGTATGTGCCCCTACAAACAATATTTCATTGCATATAGACATCTTCTAGATTTTATACACACAGCAGATCAATTTCTGACCATTATGACTGTCATGACTTGTATGACCATTCACACAGAATGGAGCCTCCGATTAGACTTTTTGTACACCTGCAGACGATGCCTCTCCTGCATTGGGGCCCGAGCGGTGCAATCCTTCAGAGACTTCCTCCAACAGTGGAAGAAGTCGTAATATGATACGGTCTGGTAGCATGACACTATCCGCCAAGTCTGACATGATACCGTCCAGTGCATCAGCTGTTGACCATCTAGTCTACAATAAATCATTCTGCTAGTTTTTGCTTTTGCCTGATAGTCAGTTCGTCTTGCATTGTTTTCGAAAACAGGTTTAACACTAAAATTCTGTAAAGTGAGTAAAATAAGTGTAGAATCCAACGATCTAATCATTTAAGTTGCCATAAACACGAGTAAAACCATTAGGTTCTAAAAAGGTCGGAGCATAAGATCTAAGGATCTAACAAATTGCACATTTTTAAATTTTTTAAAAAATTTACATAAAATAGGATCTAAGCATAGGATCTAAGGAATAAAATTTAATGATCCAACGAGTTTACTCCTTTGATGGTGTCCTGAAACTGCCAAAAACGTGTCCCCAAATAAAGGCTTAAGCATAGGGAATTTAAAAAATGTGTCTTGAATATGAGAAAAATGTGTCCTGAGACAAAATTTGTTGTGAAAATTTTGCTAAAAATGAGTAAAACGGTTAGATCATTAGATTCTATGACACTCAGGAGTTTTTAAAATGTTTTAGAGACAGACATGGCATCATCAACTTTAACCTCCAACTCAGTCTAGGAACATTCAGGTTGATTTTTACCTGTTGCAGCTTCAGGCGTACTTTTTACATGGAAGTCGAATTTCACATGTTGAAGCATCGGGTTTCTTACATGGAGTAGTAGAATTCTATTAGTTGAAGCTTCGAGCGTACCTCCTACGTGGAACTTGAATTCTAGGGTCTACATGGAAGTAGAATTTTACACGTTGAAGCTCAGGGCGTACTTTCTACACCCCCCCCCCGTATGTCCCTGCTTGCTTAATGAAATTCGGATCATATTATATCATTGACCATACTTTACACACCTTTGTATCGCCCCACACAATATATGAATTTGAGTCACTGGCTATACTGTCTACTCCGCATGTATCACTCAACACAGTTAAGGCAGCAAACTTTCATGTATATGTTTTGTACAGGGTATCTTTTGTGCACGGCCTGTATAACTACTAGCTTTGATTCAAAAAATTGCAAAAATCTGTTTGAACATGGTCGCAAAGTGTGGGTTATAGCTCACAATCATTCAAAGAAAAATATATTGATGATTCATACCATGCTGTCCTAGATTTTAATTAGTGTAGTCAAATTTGGAACCTATATACAAATTTTATGAACAGGTCACCATTCTAGTTTGGGAGCAGACAAATATGTCAAAACATGCAACATTTTATTGTTTCAGCTCTGAAGATTTGATTTGTTTGGCAGCAAAACAATGACTCCAAACCAGGGTACTATACAGCCAACTACTACTGGAAAAGCTTCAAGCTTATAATAGTATTTGCCTGTTGCACATGTCACATTGCGCACATGCTGCCATTGTGTGTTTTCCTCTGAACCCGTAGACTTGATGTTTCACACACAAGTCACGGTCCCAAACCTGCATATATGTGACGAGTGTTGCTGCACTCACTCAGGCGATGCAGGGCTGTGCAGTTGGTGGTAGCTCACTTCTACCACCTGGTGACTAACTTTACACACATAAGGAACCAGGTTTATTAGAAATTGTGATAGGTACCCAAAGATTATTGCAAAAAGTGGCGCAAAAAATTGTAAATTTATGTACATTATCTTAAATCCTATAATCCATCTGTGCATTATAGGACTGCTTGGAAATAAAAATCATTTTTCAGAATCAATTTTTATGTAATAATTTTGGATCATGGTAAAATCTGGTTCAAATTACTCTGATGCTGCTGATACAGTCTATCACTGGGTTTGTGGAGTTTTCCTTGATACAGAATAAATCATGTGTCTTACAACTTCTTGAATGTAAAACTAAGTGGGTTAAGAAGTTGGATGATCAAGTCCCTGTTGATGTTGTATACATTGATTTTAAGCAAGCACTCAGAGCTCATACAAAAACATTCAAAGCTCTTACAAAAACTAAAAGGATATAAAATTGACAAATTCACAATGATTTGGATTTGTGACTTCCTTACAAATAGAAAATGTGTAAAACTAAGTAATACCATTTCTGCTCCAACTCCAATAATTAGTGGTGTTCCTCAAGGGAGTGTGTTAGGTCCAACATTGCTCCTGATATTTATAAATGATCTGAGTGATATAATTAAAAGTGACCTCTATTTATTTGCAAATGATGCAAAAAAATTTTAATGATGCATGCAATACAGTATTAATCCAGGAAGACTTAAACAGTTTCTATAAATGGCCTGAGGAATGGCAACTTAGTTTGTCATTGCCTAAATGTGCAGTTTTACATTTGGGGAAAAACAATCCATCCAATCAATAACAAATTGGTGAATGTGATCTTGATGCTGTCACTGAAATGAAAGATCTTGGTGTTTATATTGATGAAAACTCAGTTTTGTTCCCCACTGTAATTACATGATCAAGAAGGCTTGTAGGGTATGAAATCTAATTTTTTAATGTTTGAACTCAAATATTAATGAATTGAAAATCAGGGCATTTAAAACTCATGTTCGCCCAATCCTCGAATATGGTAGCCTTATTTGGAATCTTTATCTAATGGGTGAAACACAAAGGCTAGAGAAAGTTCAGAGGTGGTTCACAAAACGATTATATGGTTTTAACTCTAGGAATTATCAAGAAAGATTGGAGTCCGCCAGTCTGCATTCTCTTGAATTTAGGAGAACTATAACTGATTTACGCTATGTTTATTCTATAATCTGTAATGGCATTTTGGACTCAAATAATTTTTTTGTATACAGTAATTTTAATTATCGTATTAACAACCCATACAAATTATATAAGTCAAAATTTCGTATGCGATTAGCCAAAAAAGATTTTTGTAATAGATATATTGATACGTGGAATATGTTACTTAGTCACGTTACATCCACTGTTAATGTTCATATATTTAAAAAACGATGTATTGAGTTTTTGAGCTTATATCCGTGAAATGCTCTAAGCTCGTGATGATATTTTTTTCTTTATTCTTTTCTGAATTTATTTTTCTAATGACGAATAAATTATCTTATCTAACCTAGATTGATGGTAACAAGAATTGTACCAGCCTCATTGGATTGATATGAGTAGCCTATATTTCAAGCAAAGACTGGATAAAGGAAAGCTTATGATTTTGGTAATAATGTTGATGTGTAGAAAGTGTAGCTTACTAGAAAAAAATCGAATTTGGTGTAGAAACTGTGTCAGGTTCTAGAAAAATAAGAAATTCAGAGATTTTGTTTTCGAAAATTTTCTCTATTCACTCTCCTTTGATATCTATCCAGTGTTATATCTGCATCAAGTCGCGTATCTATAATTGAAAAGACATATAATAGGCGGTCTTAGTCTAGAACTTATCACTTCTAACTACCAGTCTCAAGAACAATATTCGATTCCAGGTGTAACCAAAAACTGAATTTATGGTAGCTGGCCTAAGCAGATACAGACTTTCATCCTTTCAGAGTTAATACGTGGTGTATGTGAGCTTGGAACACTGCTTACTGTGGTATACTCAGCCGCCACATTGCATCTTAGCACTAAGGTGTGGTGAATGAGGAGGTGGGCCTGTTACATTTTTGAGGTAGGTAGCTGAAAACAAGTCTTGCCCGTCAGGGACAAACTGGCCTACAGAACATTGCCTCCACATGTGGCACAAAGCAGAGAAAGAGCAATTATGATATAAGATGGACATTTATATGACCATATAATCCTGCAAAGCCAGCCTTCCTGAATAAGGAAAATGGGTACAAGTGTATCCGCAAAAATTTAAAGAAGTCATAAATGTATGTTTCTCTAGGTCTTTAGTTTCCAGGAATGTCACAAATAAAAGTGAGAATAGTACATAGATTCAGGTTTTATGTAGAAGCCTGCAGGAAGCAGCTGACGAAACCATGCCAGTTTCTCTATTTCAAGCTAGTATTTGGCCAATACAGCAAACAAAGGTAAGGCTGTAATTAAAATTTTCTCCTTGATTGCTAGAGCCATTGAACTGTGCGACCTACACCACTAGGAATTTTTTTTGAAAGACTTGCAGTAATCAGTTGCATACAAACAATTATACCTTTACTTATATTACTGAATTTTTTGAGCTGAGATAAAGGTTCTGTTTTTCGTAGCACACTTAAGGAAAAAGTCACACTTTCGTGCATAGTGTCGCATAGCACCAAAGAGTGACTATTTTCTAGAGTGTATTTTCAAAAATCAGGCCGAGATCTAAACATAACATGGTGCATATCAACAAGTTGCTGAACTATGCTTCATTCTTCTTGAAGTTTTTTGTATCCAAAGAATAATACACTAGAGACGACTTCTATGATTATAATCTATTGATAATATTATTGAAACAGTGTCATATTGAGTACAGATCAAAACTTTTTCTGCAGATCAAAACTTAATAAAATTTGCAAGAGTCATTGTAAACTTTTTTGTAGATGTCTGCTGGATTACTAGCTCTACACTAGATCTACGTTGTATGGTTGGACAGAAGGATAAATTGAAAAAACAACAAAAGATTGTCGTTAGATTGCCTCCTGCAAAAAATTACCTACACTGAAATTTTTATTTTCTTGCTTAATGCAGGGAATTTTGATGCTTTTCGAACTTTTGTATGAGATTTGTTGCATTACTCCATCTTCTTTTATTTCGGAGTTAAGGCAACTTCACAAAGTTCATTTTCCCATGATGTAGACTTCAGCAGGAAACTTTGTTCCAATATGTGCTGACTTTCAATTTTTTTAAGACAAAAAATTTGGGGAAAAATAGAAACTGGGTCAGGACTAGATAAGTGTGTTTACCTATAAAAGCTTTTTATTTACAGGGCCCTGAAGCTCCTGGATGACATTTCTGTTTATTATGTAGATCATTCACCAACAACTTTCACCATGCAACTGTTGACGTTTGTTGTACTCTTGGCTCTATTTTGTGGGACTTTTGTTGCGAAGAGCGCTGCAGCAGTTATTCCAGATGCACAAAGATCCAAAGAAGCTGTTCGTTTATGGCTCTTCCAAAACCCTATGAAATTTATGCTAGTTGAACCAACATAACCAGAATCTGAAATACGGACGGGAAAAGAAGTATTAGGCAGAGATGGCATGGGCGAGCCTGATTGTGATGTTGGACTGATGTACAATTCCACTTCTGAAAAATTTCTGGTAAGATACATATTTCTCAACAATGACAAGATAATAAAATAGCATTCTCAATTTGTACGATCAACTTAAAGCTGATGAGTGAATGTTCTCTGATGATTTAAACTTCAATTTCAAGGATGTGTGTTGAGTAGTGTCAGGTCAGGCAAGCTTTGGATGAAATTCGTCAGTTTATTTGAGATTTTTTAACAAAACTGCTTGTAATTTTCAAATTTCACTGTTAATGAATCATAGCTGCAACTCATACCGGGACAATGTTGTATCATAGGCAGGGTTGGAGGGTTATATTTCCGAATCCTTGATCTTATCCATATGAGGCAGATTTGCTATTTACGGGGATAACTGATTCAAATGTATGGTTCAAAAATTGTGATTGTTGTGATGATGGTAGGTACCAAGTGAACAATATGATCAATAACTAAATGCATCATTACTACAGAAGCATATATTGTTGTATTTAAAAATGTGGTTGGGGTTTGGTCTTAGCATTCAGGCAGGATTGGGACCCCAGGATTCGTCCTTAATGTACCTATTTCCCAGGCCCACGCTTACCCGATTAACTTAATTAATTGTACTTAAACCCGACACTAATAACCCTGTTGTATCTTGGTATTGGCCGGGGCGGAGATGATGCGGCGTGAGCAGGATTGGGATTCCGAGGTTGCGTCCTTAATGTACGTGCGTCCCACGCCCACGTTTACCCAATTACCTAATTATCAGTACTTAAACCCCGACAATAATTATCCCAACAATTAAAGAAAGCCTAGTTTCTTTAATTGTCTCCCTTCTTTCTCACTAACTAGAAACGAAAGGGCTTTCCTACCTATTTATTACTATACAAAAACGTACGAAAACTTACGTGACAAAACGCGACGGGCGAGGCGAGAATAAAAGTGACAATAATAAATCAACTCCCACGCACGGGCGAGCAAAGACGAAAAGGCGTGGTGGGAGGTGGCTAATATATACTAGTGGTGGCCGGCGGGGCACACAACTAGTAGAGAAAAATAAAATCACACGTAAAATATACGTTAACGAAAAAGTGAAGAGAGAGACCAGCGCATGCGTACCGACGTGCGCTACAGTAACTGGTGGTCCGCGTAGCTCTCTCCACTTGCCACCTGCGGGCCTGTGACGCGTTTTGACAAAACAATGAAAAATCGGCGGAAAACACACTACAACACCCCTCCCCCCTTGCAGTAGATCGCCCTAAGCGATCGTCAGGAAATACCGAAAAGAACATGCAAGGGGAAGGGCTCCACCACTACAGGCCGTCGCCGGGGTTGCCGAAGATTCTTCGGCGTCACACAGCGGGGCCGGCGGAGTTGTTGGGGTAGTTTGAGCCGATTTTTGGGGCGGCGACCATAAGCCCAGCGGGGAAGTGTACAGACAAAACGGGGCAAGTGGGGGCGTGTAGCGGGCCACCGGCGGTCAACTTACTGTGTGCTTGCAGCGTCGGCTGCACGTGCGCTGGAAACTAGTACAAAAGTATAAAGCAAAACGAGATTAGAAATGAAACAACCGGATCAAAATGAGGTTAAGAAACACAAAAAACGAAGAAAAAACAATGTTACTGTACAAAAAGCTCTTGTTCAATGGCGGCGGCGATAACGGGTATTGGATGCGGAGTGGTGATTTCGTTGCGGATTGCGGCGGTCGCGTTCGTTTCGTCGGTAGCGATCGTTGTGGTAGCCGTGGGGGTCCTATGGGTCGTCGTGACCATCAAAACGAACGTTACGGGAGTATCGGGATCGACTGTAGTCAGAAGTATCCCGGCGGCGCGACGATGAGGTTGACATTTGAGGTGGAAGCGGCGATAGCGGGTTCACGCCTGGTGCCGGCAACTGAGTAGCAATTAGCGACGGTTTGTCGGACGGCGTCCCTGTTGGCGGCAACGGTCGCGGTGGCAAAAGATTCCACCGGGCAGAAAAGTCGTGCCGACGCAGCAGGGGCGCGGGGCGATCCGTCTCGCTGTGGTATTGCAAATAAATTCTTCGGATGTCGGCGATTTCGGGCGGCTGTGGAAACAGTGCGTAGCTCGGGTAAGCCATCCAGCTGTCGATGAGTCCGACAGCGGTGTTGTAGGCTTGGAGCAGGCACGAAGGATTATCCAGGCCGCGGGCTTCGTATAGAAAAAGGGTCAAGTGGGCGGTGTGAACGGCGTCAACGACGCCGAGCTCCTCGGCCCAAAGACCGGCGACCCATTTCAATATCACCGTGGCAACGGCGTGCGAAATCGGGGGTTGCTGTTCTACGTATGAGGGGCGGTAGTGGTCGCGGAAATATTGATACAGCGCCAGCGAAGCATTCGTGGTGCGTATGTGCACGGGCATGGTGATGTGAATGCGAAGGCGCCCGAAAAAATTGATCAGCACCATTTCGTGCATCGTGCGTGGTGAAAAGAATTCGACGGCCGGGTCAATATGTGGCGGATAGCCCGGTGTGACAATCGTAACGGCATGCGGCTGATCGGTAGTTCGAAATCGCGTGTAATTCGGCAAGTGTGTAGCCTCGCTAGGCAACCGGGGTTTGATGGCCGGTGCGGAACTTGGTGGCAACGGAGCTCCAAGAACCGGTTTAGTGGCGATGATCATTTTCGGCTGTTTGGACGCAGTAACCGGAGCCGACGTCGGGGCTGTAGGCGGCAGCGATGTGGTGTGGGTTACTGTGGTCGTTATGGCGGTTGTCGAGCCGTAGGCGGCTGCGACGTTACTGTAGGCGTAGTCGAGGGTGTTGCGGGCTCCACGTCCATAGGAGGCGGTGGAAGCAGAGCTTTAAATTCATCTTTCCGCGGATTCTTTAGAGCTTCCAGGCGGCGCTGGATTTCGGCGTCTCGGTGCAATGGGCTAATATAGTCGGTTAATTTCGTAGGTGAACGGCGGAAACCGTGGCGATAGTGTTCTTCGTAAAAACCCGTCGTGTGCACCTTACGGGTTTGTTCGCTTTGCATACGATGCAGCGGTGCGTCATCGCGGCGTTCCTGTTGGCGGCTTTCCCTGCCGGTTGCTGGAGTTTGTTTTGTTTCTGTACGGTGGCGGTCATCACGAGAATGAGACTCGTGGTGTGAACGGTGGCTGTCTGGTTTGTGAGCAGGCGGCGGTAACGTTGCCGACGCTGCTGTTTTGGAAGAATCGCGCTTGGGTTTCGGCGTTGATGTGGCGTGCGAAGAGCGTTCGGTTTCTTCGCGGGTTCTTTGTTTATCGCGTTGTTCACGGCGTCGAGTGGTGCGCTTGCTGGGCGTTCGGCCGCGCTCAGCACGTGAGGTGCTGGGTGGCGGCATACGCCGTGTACTCGGTTCGTCCGTTGTTTTTGTCTTGTGAGATTTGCGGTATGCCGATTCGTCCTGGAGCTGTTGTTTTCATTTTATTGAATGTTCATACCGGCCGGGTCTTCGGATAGGATTACCATAGCGATCTAGAGCCGGCACGGACGTGCTGGATGCCTGTGGGGTTTGGACATCCACAGGCGCCGTCGGCGGCGGTAGAATCGCTGGTTGCGGCGGTTGCGGGATCGTTTGCGGTTGCGATATGACCGGCGGCGGTAACGGGGCCAGTGGTTGCGCGACGGGTTGGGCCATCGCGGGAGCCATTTGAGCTACTTGCGGGGCCGGAGCGATCAACGTCGGTGGCGGCAACAAAATTTGTTGTATTTGTTCTTTCAACGCTTCGGGGAAATCTTTCCACTGATGTTTGGGAAATAACATACCGGGCGGCGGTGGCGGAAAATGATGCGCGGCCAGTGCTGCGGCCAAAGCGTCCCATTGCGTGGCTGAAATAATTTGTTGAGAAAAACGTACGGGAGCACTATACCTGGCTGCGGCAACAGTAGCAATAAGCGGAGGTCCCGGCAAAACGGCCGGTGTCGCCAAGTATATTCGTGGATCCACGGCGGGTGCCGTGGTGATTGTCGTAGCGGCTGGTTCCATAGAGGCGACGTCCATAGACGTGGATTGATCCACCGTACTTTCTTCGGGTATGTCGGTCAACATTTGTTCTGACCTCAACGTCTCGGAGTCAATCGCGGCCGGTTGGACGGGTGTAGACTCGTCCATCGGAGCCGGAGCGATGTTGGAAATTTCATCGAGCGTCAATTTCAGAAAATCGTTGATTTGCGTGGCGGTTGCGGTTATATCGGAAGGCGCGGGTACCATAGGAAGGGCTGACACGTCCGTTGACGGCGGCAGCTTCGCTATGTTGAGGTCAAAGATTGGCGTTTCAAGTAGTTCGTCGTCGGCGGGTTCAACTTCAACGTCGATAGGGCGGTCGAGGAGTTCCTCGGCGGTGAGCGTTTGCACCGAAGCAGTAGTCGGCATGGGGTACGCATACACCGGCGCGGGGAACGAAAGACGGTTTTGATAGTCAATGAGCGCGATGAACGATGAATAAAAATGGAAACGGCTGTGTGGATTGGCCGTATAGTCGTTTTCATCAATTTGGATTTCTTCGACCGACGTTTCCATATGGAAGTCTTCGTTGAACACAATCGGGCGTAACGCAAAGCGATTGCAAATGTACGTGCTTGGATCGGCAGAAAAACTGGGCTCGCGTTCCGGGATGCGGTTCATCCAATTCGTGAGAAGCGAATTGGGGTTGCCGTCGCTGCGGTACCACATGCACTCGTAGAACGGGGCGCGGGTGTCTGGCGTCATCGATTGCGCGTGGCGGAGGAGGACGTCATTGACGAAGGCGTATTCCGCGGCGGAACATGGTGAAGCTAGGAGCGCGGCTAACGGCATAAAAGACGTTAGCTTTCGGAACCATTCTCCGTCAACCTGTAAAAAGTTAAGGATGGTTGAAGGGTGATAACGATAATGGGTACCGTTATAAGTGCGCTCGCGTAGGGGTTGGTCGGCGGCTATGCGTTCGGTTCGAAGATCTTCAACTTCGTGAGGGAGCGGGGGTAAGTTGGGGTCGTTGTAAGGCATACGATCGCGGACGGCCAACTTGTATATCGGTGAAAGCGGAAAGTTGAGCAGCTCGATGATTCGATGGATGATATTGCTTTTCATAGCCGACGTGACGGCTGCTTGAAGACGTTTGGGATCATCGAACACCGATTGTGGTTTTAGCGCCGGGTCTTCGTCGTCGGAGACGTCTGGTGACTTGTTCCATTCGTCCTTCTGTTTCTTTTTCTTCTTCTTCGGCACTTTTGGAACGGGGAGAAGCTTCGGGTAAGTTGTCCGCGTCAAGGGTTTGACGTCCCGGAAGCCGTTGGGAACCCTTCCTAAACAGAAAGACCGACCATGGTCGGACGATGTGCAATCATACATAAAAAATTTATAGGCTGAAAGAACTTCATCTCGCATGATTGCGGGTAAGGCCACTTGCGATGTCGTCGGGTAGATTCGGTTGGCGTAGTCGGGAGGCAGGACATCCGACAGCGCGACGTTGTGAAAGGTGGCGATGACGTACTCGGCGAGATGGTCGATTTCGGCGGCGTCCAATGAGTCGTGGGGAAACAACGCGGGCGCGTTGTAGACCTCGGGGATGAAGCCGTAACGACCAAATGCCAAGAACAATAGCAGCGGATAATAGGCGTCGAGTGCCGCGTAGGCCAGGACGTCGGATTGTAGGAACGACGTTGTTGGATTGTTGAAAAAGCGTAGAGCTCCGGGAAAGCGTAGAGTGAGCTTTGACACGTCCAGCGCCCACATTGCAGAAACTGTGGCTTTGAGCATGCGTTTTTCCGGAAAGAAACCGATTCGTCGTGCCAACTCGTACAGTGACGGGGATATGTCGATGTTGCGAATGACGCGATACGCGTCGAAGTGGATTGCTTTTACGACGGGGTCTTTGTTCTTCTTTTGTCGGTCGGTTCGAAATTGAGTGCCCAGAAGCGCGTAGATTCCCGCCCAGTCGTCGGCTCCATCGAAAGAGACTACGATGGTGTGGTCGCCGTCGACTAGGGCGAAAAGCGCGGTCCAGTCTTCTGGGGTGGCGGTGAACGTTTCCAAGACGAACATCGTGCCATTCGGAAACGCGAGTTGAACGTAGCGGGGGTAACTAGACGCCGTGGGGTCGGCTGGCATTTGTACGGTGCATTGAAATTGTTTGAAATCGGCGGCCGTGATTGATTCGGTGTCAAAGCCGACCAGCGTGTAGCCGCCGAAGTTTGGTGTGGGTTGGGCGGCCAAGGCCTGCCCCAAACTTCCGGGTGAAAGAAAAATCGGCGGCGGCAAGACGTTCGGGGGTCGCGCGTACATGGAAATGTACCACGACTCCAAATCGGTGACGCGAGTTAGGCGTTTGACGTTGTTTTCTAAACAAGAGCGAATGCGATACTCATCAGTGACACGTGGGACACCACGTCGAATGAACGACATGGGGTTTGAAGGATGATGTAAACATGAACGAAGAGGGAAGCGGCGTGGTGTTGTCAATTCGTTAGAAGTACACATGCTTTGAGGCGGCGTTGGCTTGGGCGGCGATGTCACCTTGATGGGCGCACTTGGACAACTGGATCGGGCTACAATAGTGAGATAACGAGAGTTGTGGTATGCGGAAATCAAGGCAGCGGCCGGTTGTGGACTGAGAAGGCCACAACTTGATGATGACGGGATCGCGGCGGCTGACCATGGAACTCTGACCCAAGACTACAGAGGGGTAGATACCCATGGGGTCCCAAGCAAAAGCATGCAAGTATAAGCAGCAAAAGCATTAAATGAGAAAATACCGTCGCAGGCGAAACTTAGGTCGTTCTGGTGGGGCTGCTGTTCGGCCCAGCGGACGTAACGTTCATTGACGTTTATCGATTCACGATACGGCGGAGGGTCGTCGGCCGTGGAGGATGATGCGGTCGACGGCGTCGTCATTTTGAAAAAATAAAATTTTGAGAGCTGCTTGAAAATGCGACTATTGCTGATGGAAGCGAAAGATGGAAATGAAATAGTAAAAGAATAAGCCGCTGAAAGGTGAAGAAAGTGTAAAGTAGGAAAATGCAAACACTATCATCACGAAAAGCAACACAAACACCACTATGTTAATGGAGAGTAAAATCAACCTTTCCCAATTAGTCTTATGAGAGTGATAGCGGCCAGGGTCGGGCAGAAGTAAACCGAATGGCCTCGCGCCAAACAGAACCTAACATTAAAGAAGAAACCCCCTCCTATTGCGAAAGTGTGGGAACCGAGGCAGGATGTAAAGTGACATTGTAAAGTCGGCTGAAGGCAAAAACGACGGATTTAGTGGAAACGTGTTGAAACTGCCGTGCATCCTTGCTCGTTATCGAGGTCGCCATGATCTAAATTAAACAAACATAAGGATTATTTACAACGCGGCGTGATGAGCGCCATATCACAAAAGAAAAATTTCAAAGCGAACTATTGCCGGCGAGAAGTGTGGGGCGTGCGTGGTCCGCCTTCTTCGTTGTCAAATGCATTCTTTGCCGGTCTGGGACGAACGGTTTTAGACGTGTGATGGAGACGGTCTGCGGGCGGCCGGGCGCGTCGAGTGCGTCAATGGTAACAACGTTTTCGGTTGCGCGGGAGGCGTCCGTGATGAGGAAAGGCCCGATGAAGTCGGGTTGAGTCTTGTTGGCTTTTCGCGTGTTGGTCAAAAGAACTAAGTCGTTGACGGCGAAATCACGTTTTCAAGCTTTGCGGTCAAAATATTCTTTGCTGGCGGCGGCTGCGGCATCGAGGTTAGCTTTGATCTTTGCGTGCATCTTGAGTTGGGCTTGCGTTAGAATATGTTGATAAGCGTCGTAATTCAACGGCAAGGTGAGGCCGCGGGCGCAATCGTAGTCGAAGGTGATGCGTGGTTCATATCCTCGTAATTAACTGAACGGCGAATGGCGTGTGGCTGTATGCGGCGTGGCGTTATAGGCGAACACGGCGTAGGGCAGGTAGCGTTCCCAGTTGTCTGGATCGTCGGCGGTATACTTTTTGAGTTGAGCAATCAATGTTTGATTGAAACGTTCGACCATTCCGTTGCACTGGGGGTGGTACGCGGTTGTTTTGACTTTTCTAATTTTGAGAAGTTCGCAGATATCTTGCATGAGTTTTGACGTAAAGCATCCACCTTGATCGGAAAGGAGTACAAGTGGACTGCCGTGCGTGAGGACGACGTTGTTGATAAAACATTCCACTATTGTTGAGGCTTTTTGATCTGGTATCAGATGCGCGGACACGAATTT
This sequence comes from Romanomermis culicivorax, assembly GCA_963922205.1. Classification (NCBI taxonomy): domain Eukaryota; kingdom Metazoa; phylum Nematoda; class Enoplea; order Mermithida; family Mermithidae; genus Romanomermis; species Romanomermis culicivorax. Next base: position 469,870 of record CAWUHX010000157.1, on the reverse strand, counting down.
TGTAAAGTAATCCTGAAAAACAATAACGTAGGGACGCTTCTCACCTACTGGCGAAATGTTGACGATGTCGGTTGCCACGATTTCGAATGGGTGTTTGGGTTGGATTGGCAACAATGGCGGAGGCGGTGACGTGCGCGACGTTGTTAGTTGGCAAATTTTACAGGTTTTGATCCAATCCCGAACGTCCTCTTCCATGCGGGGCCATCAAAAGTGAGCTTTAATGGCTGCTAGCGTACGGTTTGTTCCTTGATGATTCAAAATTTTTGCGCCGTGGAATTGGTGAAGAGTTTGGTCAACCATGGAGGCGGGTATGACTAATTGCTTGACATCTTTAATTTGCCGGTATAAAAGTTGATCTTCGAGGAAGAAAATCGGTGGGTGTTTGGCGGCGTTATCCGTTTTGAGGGAGGCGATGATTTTTGTTATGGCCGGGTCTGCGGCTTGAGCGTTCAAAACTTCTTCGTGAGCGGCTATCGTAATGACCTCGGCCGGGGGCGGTTCGTGGTCGGTATCTTTAGGCATTGAATTAGAGAGTGTGGGTGAACTGATGGTCTTTCTCGTCATTGCACGGGTGATGGCGTTGATTTCGGCGTCGACCTCCGTGGGTAGTGAAGCCACTGCTGGGCGTATTTCCGGTACCGTTAGGTCGGCTTCCGTAGTTGCACCAGCAGGGTGAAAATTTTCACGGAAGATCTTTGCGGTCAAGTTTTCAGCGTTCTGGATCGGGCATTTGTCGCGGTCATCTTTCCTAGATAGAAAATCGGCGCAAGCGTTATCCTTACCCTTAACATATTCCACTTTGTAATCGTAATCTTGTAGGCTGATCGCGAAACGCTGAAGTCGCGAATTGCGGTGTTTCTCGTCTTTGAGCCATTCGAGCGGCTTGTGATCGGTGCGGACGATAACTTTCTGGCCGTACACATAGTGGCGATACATCCGGAAGCCGTATACAATCGCGAGGCATTCACGCTCAGTTGTACTGTAGCGGGTTTCGGCATCGGTGAGTACGCGACTATTGTAGGCGATGACCCATTGATCGTTTTCGTTTTCTTGATACAGAATTGCTCCAATGGCGGTCGTACTGGCGTCGGTTTGAATAACGAATTGAGCTTTGCCATCGTAGACGGGGTAGCGGAGAAAGGGCGAAGACGTAAGGGCTGTCTTGATGCCTTTGAATGCGGCGTGGTGTTCATCCCTGGCGAAGTATTGGGCGTCTTTGCGTAAGAGTCCGTACAAAGGACTGGACAAGGTCGCCAAATTCGGGATGAATCGCTTGCACCATTGAACTAGACCTAAAAAACTCTGCATACCTTTTTTAGTCTTCGGGAATTCGTATTCGGCGATCGCTTTGACTTTTTCGGGATCGGCGGCGATTCCGCGGGCGCTAAGAAGATGTCCCAGGAATTTGACTTGCGGCGGCAGGAACTCGCATTTGTCTGGCCGAAGCGTAAGGTTGGCGGCGCGGAGGGCGTCAAAAACGATTTGAAGGTGTTCCAAATGCTCTTCAAATGAGTTCGAGAAAATGATGATATCGTCGATGTAGACGAGGCAGATTTTCCAGATATACGGGCGGAGGATTCGCTCCATTAAGCGTTGAAACTCGGCGGGTGCGTTCTTCAAGCCGAAGGGCAAAACTTTGAATCGAAACAAACCTTCTTGGCAGATGAAGGTTGTTTTATCACGGGAGTCAATGTCGAGGGGTACTTGCCAATACCTGGCTTTGAGGTCGAGCGTGGTGAAAAATTTTGCGTGTCCCATTGCGTCCAAGTAGTCGTCGATGCGTGGGATTGGGAATTTGTCGCTCGGCGTAACATCGTTGATGCCGCGGTAGTCAACAACGGGTCTCCAAGAGCCGTCTTTTTTCTTTACCAAAAATAGCGGTGCGGCCCAAGGTGAGCGGGATGGTTCGATAAAATCATTGTCGAGCATTTCTTGAATATGGCGACGGACAATGGGTCTTTGTTCCATTGCGGCGCGGTAGTAATGGCGGGAGACTGGTTTTGCGGTGCCGGTGTCGATGCTGACGGTCAACTCGCTAGTAATAGTTGGTTTATCGCCGGGGAGACTGAAAACATCGCGGTGCTGTTGGAGCATCCTGAGGGCTCTTGCTTTTTGCGCGGTTGAAACGTACATCTTTTCCGTCATTTTGTTCAGGGCGTATTCCAGCTTTTGTTGTGCGGTGTTGCCGGGGAATGATTTGTCCAATGCGGCCGGCTCGTGGTCGGTTAAGTCGCGGTCGGCGGCAGCAGTTGCTATCTGACAATCGGCGTGAGTTTCGGAATACTCCAGCGTGTGCTTTGCCATCCCAATGAGTTGATTTGGTCGGAGTTTGATACTGTTTGGCGTATTGTTGATGAAAAGGAGCGGACAATGGCCGTTGGTGATGTTGACCACTGCGGTTTCGACTGGAAGCTCTGCGGCAACGTTATCCGTGGCGAGTGGTTGTACAATCACGTCGGGCACTGTCGCCGATGTGGTGGGAAAAATGCTGCTTTTGACCCATTGTTGGCAGTGCGGGGAAATCGAAACGGAAACTTGGGCGACGAGAAAAATCAGTTCGGCGAGCTCAGTAACCTCCAGCCGCCGAGGGGGCGGTTGGTGTGGACTAGGTTGAGCCTGCCGTATCGGTTGTTCAACTTCGAGTTCTTCGGGTTGACTAAAAATATCAGATTTATCATCATAACAACTTACTCGTTCGTCCTCTGGTATTTCTTCTAAAACGTTATCGTTAGCGGCGTTGAGAAACAGTTCGGTTTGCGGGTGGATCGAGGCGATTACCTTGAGCGGCAGTTTAACGTCTTGAATTTCGATGTAATTGTCTTTGAAATTTAAAATGGCGTGGATATCGGGATGCGCGAGGAAGTCGGTTCCAGTGATGAATTGATCGTTTCCGTCGTCGTCAAGGATTACACATTTGATCATGTGCTCTCCGAACGCGGATTCCATCGTGACAACTACCGGGCCGTGAGCGTTGACTACGGCGCCGTCGGCTACTTTAATTTTTCCACAAATCGGGAGTTGAAGCGATTGCTTGTCGAAAGCGCGTTTGACCAATCCTGATGAGAGGACGGAACATTGGGCACCTGTATCGATGAGCGCGTGTGCTTTGACGGCTCCAATTTTGATTGGGATTTGAAAGGCTCTCGTAGAAGCGTACTTGCGAACAAACGATTTGGACGATGGCGTGAGATTATCAATTTGACAAACGGACGAACGAATATGACAGGGGTCTTGAAAAGCACGGCCCGTTGCGTTCCAACGAACGATGCCGGGGCTGACAATCGGCGCGGCGGAAGCGATTTCTTTGGATGGAACAACCATATTGGCCGCGGACGTTGAATGATTGTTAGCGCGTGTTTGGAGCGCAGGTACTGGCGCGGTGTTTGGTGCCGGAAGTGCGGGTAGGGTAATTTGCAATTCTGAAGATTGAGAACTAGCGCGCGATGAATCCGTCGGCGTTGTGACGTATGGAGCCGGAGCCGCGTTGTAATGGATATGTTGTTCCCATTGCGCCGGAAATTGATGGTTCAGGTAGACGGCGTAAGTATTCTGAACAAAATCATTTGGGCGTTGTATAGGGTTACCTTCATAGAAATGGTTTCGCGCGCCGCGGGCGTAGTTCGCTCCTCGTTGGGGCGGTCCTCCGCGGCGGGGTCGCCAATCACCTTGTCCGCGGACGTCGTTTGAATTGTTTCGGAAATCTACTTGCCGTGGTTGGGCGGCGTAATTTGGGCGGTTTGGTTCAAGTCGGGCTGATTGTTGAGCGTTTTGCCGTTTGAGCCAGACGCAATCTTCTGTGTTGTGGGTGCGGGATTTGTGAGCGTCGCACCACAGACCTGCAGGTTGCGTCGTGCGTGCGCGGTCTCTGCTGGCGGATCGGTCGAAGCGGTTTGCGTACGGCTCTCTGTTTTGAGATGGATGGCGCGGGCTTTGTTGCCTATTGTTGGATATCATTTCTTCAGGGCGTTGTCGAGATTTTCGTTCTTCATAGTCGCGGTCGTATCGTTGAATCAATTGTTCCAGAAGCATCTCCGTGCGCGGCGGTTGCGGCGGCGGTGGTTCAATTGCTTGTGGTTGGAAAGAGACGAATTTAGTGGGTTGCATCGCCGGGTTTTGCGTCCTGCGGTCCATGGAGGGAGAGCGCTCGCGGTAGCGATTTTGAGGACGATCCATGCTGCGGCGGCGTTCAAAACGGCGGTCAAACGGTTGCGGCGACTTCGGTGGAGGTGCATCTTGATCAGCTTGATTTACCAGAATGGGTCGTTCTGCGGTTCCGATTTCGGCTTTAGTTGCGTTGAGGACACTACGGGCTTTGGCTACGGCGTCGGCCAGTTGTTGAACATTTGTAAAACCCTTTGCTTGTTCGCCAATTGTGAGTTGATAGAAAACAGGCATTTTGGTCAAAAAGGTATCAATTACTTGTTTGTGCCGGAAAGTTTGATCTTCGTGCTGATACAATAGTTGTACATAAGTCATTACCTTACTCAGGAATGCGGCGGGTTCCTCTCCAGCTTCTGGCGTGATTGACGCAAGTTCGCGTTTAAGAGTCATCGGATTGCAATCGGGCGCCAACTGGAACATGAGCAAATGTTTGGCGTCTTCGTACCGCGTCATATCTTGGATCATATCGCTCGGCGTATCGCGGGTAAGTCGGCGAAGGGCACTCATCTTTACGTGGTTGGAGGCGTCGTAGCCGAACTCATTTTCCAGTCGTATGAAGAAGCGTAACAGGCGTTTATTTGTTGCGGCGCCGTCGATTATCAACGGGTGCATATTGTCGACGATTGTTTTGATGCGGCTATCTTCCTCACGATGAGACGTGCGCGGCATGTCGTACCGAGGGTGCGGGTGTTCGTAATAATCCTCGGGTGGATAATCTGAAAAGCCAAATTGGTTTGCCGCGGGCGGTCGGCGTCTTTGAAGCGCGGAACGGTGTAAATCTTCATCGGCGCACGTAGTGCGGGCGAATTCGTTATTATACAAAGTATCCGTCGACAGTGCTTTGGGTTTGACTTGGTTTGGTAGCCTGCCAAAGACTGGAGCCGGTTCAGTTTCACGGAGGGTTTCGTTGGGGATATAAATATCTCTTGTTTCCTCGCCGTGAAACCGTGAGGACACCGGCGGCGGTCTTGGTGTAGGCGGATTACGCGCGTGCGTCGCGGCGGCGGTTGTGGAAATCAATTGTTGCATTTGCTCAGCGAGTGCGGCGAAACGCGCGTTAGTGGCTTTTGTTTGTTCTTGAATTTCGCGTTGAACGCTTAATTGCTGGGCTTGGAATTGATCGGAGACGGCGCCGATAATTTGATCGATGGTTTGTACCGTGGGGACATTGTTGGTTATACGCGCGGCGGCGGTGTTGAGTTGTTCCAGCGCGTCGCGTGCTTCAATTCGAAAATTTTGGACTTCGTTGGCGTTTGCGATAGCGAGACTGCTGCGGTGATCGTTTACTGAAGCACGGGTGGCCGCTGGGGCTTGCGGCGGTTCAATATTGACAAAGGATTCGGAAGAGTCGGTTCTGGCGACAATTTGGTCATTATTACTTTGAGCCGGCGCGGTCGGCGGCGGCATTTGCGATGCGGGCGGCGCGTTGGGGCGATTTCCGGCGGCGGCATGAAGGTTTTGGTTTACAGGCCGCGGTGTTTGGGAAATATTCGTCGCTGCAGTTGCGGGAATGAGCGGTGCTTGCGGCTGTGCCGTCCCGTCCAGCGCGGGAGTGCTGAAATTAGACAAGGGCGGATTATGGGGCGGGAGGCTTACAGTGGGTACCGCTGTCGATTGCGTAATATTTGACGGTCGCGGCAACATCATCTGGTCAAAACTTAAGGCGCGGCGTGCGGCTGTGGCGGCGTTCGGAGAACTGGAGCGCGACGGAAATCGAGTGAAGTCCGGCGGTGTGTGGCTTACCATTGGCATCTTTTTTCTCAAGGTATAATAACCTCGTTTGTACCCTTTGGCGCAGCTACGGCGGGGTCGAATTTTGAATTCTTTGGATTTTTCGGATGCAACGCAACAGCGGGGAGCAGCAATGTACAATCCAAACAGTCACCAGTGTTGTATCTTGGTATTGGCCGGGGCGGAGATGATGCGGCGTGAGCAGGATTGGGATTCCGAGGTTGCGTCCTTAATGTACGTGCGTCCCACGCCCACGTTTACCCGATTACCTAATTATCAGTACTTAAACCCCGACAATAATTATCCCAACAATTAAAGAAAGCCTAGTTTCTTTAATTGTCTCCCTTCTTTCTCACTAACTAGAAACGAAAGGGCTTTCCTACCTATTTATTACTATACAAAAACGTACGAAAACTTACGTGACAAAACGCGACGGGCGAGGCGAGAATAAAAGTGACAATAATAAATCAACTCCCACGCACGGGCGAGCAAAGACGAAAAGGCGTGGTGGTAGGCGGCTAATATATACTAGTGGTGGCCGGCGGGGCACACAACTAGTAGAGAAAAATAAAATCACACGTAAAATATACGTTAAAGAAAAAGTGAAGAGAGAGACCAGCGCACGCGTACCGACGTGCGCTACAGTAAGATGGCCACTGGTGGTCCGCGTTGCTCTCTCCACTTGCCACCTGCGGGCCTGTGACGCGTTTTGACAAAACAATGAAAAATCGGCGGAAAACACACTACAACAACCCTACCAATTAAGGAAATGATGTTTCCTTAATTGTCTCCCCAATTAAATATAAACCGGAAAGGAGAGTCCTTTCTAATTTTATCTTACGAAATCGAAAAACACTTACTTACAAGCGAAACGGGGCGAGAATACAGACGATTCACTCCCACGCACTGGGAAGAAAAACGAATAAAGATGTGCGTGCGGGGAGGCGGCGAGTAGAGATAAAGTGGTCAACAGGGCACACGTTATAACAAAAACATATAAGATAATACATATATGAGAGAGCCAACGCGACGTGCGCTACAGTAAGACGACTGTTGATGGTCTGCGTCGCTCACTCCACTTGGCACTTGCGGGCCTCATTCGCGGATTGACGAAAAATGACAAAATCGGTGGATACACACTACAACAATATCATCCCAAAGTTTTTTTATGTTCAAATTTGTTTCACAAATGATTAGCATGGTGTATCTTGTGTAAGAATCCAGGGGTCAGTTTCATTGGATAGAGTTCAGTTTTACCTCAGCTGAAGAGTTAGTTTTGAGTATATAAATGCACAAGGTTTCAATTTAGGTCGAATTTTCAAAGCCATAGTTCTCAGCCATCATGTTAGACATGCATAGCAACATTTTCAATAGTGTAAGGGGTCTGTGATCATTTTCTGTTCACATTAGGACAAGTTTGATTGTCATTTTTGACTACAAAGTGCATCTTTTTTTTCACCCAAAAATGTTTCCAGTGTGTCCTAGATTTATTTCATTAGAAAAATATTTACTTTGTTATCAATGTTGTTTATATACACTTTGTAGTCGTTAAATTTTGAAACAAATTGCTGAAAAGCATTTGCACAAGTTGAAGAAAAAGAGTTTTTTACCAAAAAAGAAATTATTGCTGAGAAAATAAACATGGGATCAAGAAAATCTCTCATGTAACGTATTCAAAATTTATGTGTTTGGCTCCAAGCCAGAATAGAGACAAAAAATTTGATTCAACACACAGAAATACAAGTTTATGTACAAGAAGAGATTTGCATTGGGTGAAGAAGAATGACACAAATGATATGCAAATTCCGCTGGGTCTGCAGCATATCATTACCCAATTTTTGATTTGGCATCAGTTTACTGAAAATCAACAGGAGACGTATTCTCCTAATCATGGCTACAGGGCATTTGACTCTTACTCCATAATATAAATTCTGAACAGTAACTTGTTCTACTGGTCTATCTTTGGCTAGGTTAATCCAGTTGTTTTTCAACTTCTTTTCTTTCAATTTTGTACCTTTGACTCTTTTTTGCTTCAAATAGTAACCAGGTTCGTTAATTGAACAATATTTCAACCGGCAAAAATGCTTCTGGATTTAGCTGTTCGGCATAGTAGCAGTCTAAACTTCAGTAATATAAATCGAGAATGGCATGTTTAATGCAGCTCATGGACGAAAATTTTGTTGAAAAGGAAAATTTGACCTTCCCATCAGCACAGATGTGTGTTGCTTTATATCACTCATCTACAAACATTTGATAGAGGCTGTTGAATGCTATTATGCATGATTGTTGAGACAAGTATTCACTGGTTAATTTAGGCGTGAACAGTTCAATGGTGAGCTGAACTGTTTGTTGGAAGGTGTCGTTGGAGCACATTTGGATTTCTGGAGATCTTGATAACTAATTGATCAAAATAATTGTGAATCCGTTCTGATATAAAACCAGTTGCAAATGAGTTGAGTTGACCGGTGGTGCTGTAGGTTGCATTGATATACATCGGTGTCTTTCAGTAGCAAAAATGTGCCTGATTGCCTTAAAAAAATGAAACTAAAAATTTAATTTTTAGAAAGTTAAAACATCCACATATGGATAATATTAATTAATTCATGATGGTTGAGTTGAGATAAAAATCCCAGAATGAACGAATACACAAAAGCATTAGGTTGTGAACAGGTGAAAATTTGTATAACACACCACATTCCTAATACAATCTGTAAACAACTATCCATAGACATGACTCATCCTAACACAAGAGGAAATTTTCAGAAAACCAGTAGGAAAATTTTTGTGAAACAAGTACTTAATAAAGGCAATCGAAAAAGTCTAAGAACTGTCAAATTCGTTTTTTGCGAAATTCTATTTGGCAGTTTTTTTAATGGTGGAAAAAACTCAAAACACAAGGCATAAACAAAATCAACGTTTTTTGGATTAGGATTGTAATGAATTCAAATTTCTGATGATGCAACAGACACCTTATTCTTAAATTTTCAAAGTACACTAATTACTATAGCAAGTAAAAGGAAAGCTGACAAATGAAAAACTGGTATTATTAATCATAGAGCAGGATAATATGAAGTTTTAAATTAAATTGATGGGTTTCCTACAGGATATTCACTCACTGGATTGAGTTTTTGGAGAAAATTTCACACAATGAGAATCTATTAAGTATTCTCTATAATTGTGCACGAATTTTATTTCACAATATTCAACACTGACGAATTTTTATGCTAGAGTATGATTATTCATACACCGTGAACATAAACTTATCAAAACAAATGGCGGGTTGTCGCGACAAATTGTCTCCACACAAAATATCTTCAACTTATGTTCCCCAAACAAATATATTTCCGTGATCTTATTGAGAAAAGGGTTTTAGACTATTGTGGATTCAATGGATGCGGTCACTTTACACAAAAAAATTATCCGGGTGTAAACAAGCGTATTTTCTAGACTTTATGGTGGAAGGGGCCTCGAGCCCAAGAATCCAATGGACGCGATCACTTTACACAAAAAATTATACCGGGTGTAAATGAGGGTATTTTCGTCATTTTTTGGCGGATGAAGTTTTCGACCGCGGGAATTCAATGGACGTGGTCACTTTGCACAAAAATTATCTCGAGTGTAAACAAATGCATTTCTGCGATTTTTGGGGCTGTGGGGTTCTCGGCTATGGCGAATTTGATAGATGCAGTCACATCACACAAAAAACTATCCTGAGTGTAAACAAACATATTTCCACTATTATTATGGGAAGGCGTGTCTGACCAAGGCGAATTCAATGGACGCAGTCACTTTACACAAAAAATTGTCCTTCATATAAATAAGGTATTTCTGTGATTTTGGGGTTGAGGGTTCTTGATCATTGAGCATTTTTTTAAAAAATTGTTTAAAAATTATAATTGTGGGCCAAGTCTTTTAGATAATCAATGAGTGCATCATTTTGTTCTTTATCAAAACGGTCAACAATACCAGCAATTTGTTGTGCACAGTCTCGATACTTTCGCTTGATAGGCGATGATTCCTCTTATAGGTATGAAGTGACTGCATCCCTTGAATTCCTCCAGTCGAAACCCCTTCCGCCAAAAATTCACGAAAATACGCTTTTTTCACTCAGAAAAACTTTCTGTGTAAATTGATTGCGTCCATTGAATTCCCCAGGGTCGAAAACTCTTTTGACCAAGAAATCACAAAAATACACTTGTTTACACCTCGGATAATATTTTGTGTACAGTGATCGTGTCCATTGAATTCTCTGTTGTCAAAAACTTCTTCCATTAAAAAAATCGCGAAAATATGCTCGCTTACACCCGGAATAATTTTTTGGTCTAAAATGACCACATCCATTGAATTCCCAATAGTCGGAAACCCTTTCCTCAATAAGATCACGAAAATATATTTGTTTGGGGACCATAAGTTGGGGATTTTTTGTTGGAGATATTTTGATAGAAACGTTTTGTTGGACACATTTTGTCATAGATCCAATGGGGGAAAGACGGCTACTGCACTGCAAATGCTGCATATCAACAATGAATCACAAAATATCTAATATAGACAACTTTTGGAGCTGCAGCGAAAGCTAAAGCTCCATCTTTTTTGCTTGACTTTGCCCAAAACATTTCCATCTGAGCTGTAACATGGCTTTCTGGATATTTTTGTGCAAGAATTGAGGTGTCGCCAAGCCGCACTCTGATAGCAGTCTAGATGTGATCTGTGGGCTGGAACTATCATTTGAACATTATACTCTTGATTTTTATCTCAGAATTTTTTCATATTAAAGTATTTGAAGCCTAATAACACTAAGTATTAAACATTGGTGGTTAGAATCGCTGGAGCTTCCATATTTTTCTAGAAAGTTGATTTGCAATTTTTGAGCCATGGATGTGATCAATCTATTGATTCTAGTTGGTGTGGATTTTTAGCTCAAGTATGCTGTAGAAAAATATGAGTCTTGTCAGCAATATGTTTACTCTGCATTGACAAAATCGAACAGAGCTCTATATACAACAATCTTTGAGATATCATCTTGCATTAGATGTACATGGCCTGCATAACATGCCATGTTAGGCACAGAGATGTGATACTGTGAGATTCAGCGTTCGGCATGAATCAATTGAGCATCAAAAAAATCAAAACTCATAGGTCTTACTAGGATCGATGATCAAGTACACCCATCACCAGTAATGAAATTTCATTTTTTCACAGGGAATGTGTAACGTAGATGCTAATGCATCATTGTAAATTCATATTGTACAGTATGTGTATTTTATTACTATATATAAATTTATTCTATATTTTATTGTCTCAAGGATGTCTGAGTTTTCCTATATTGACATCCCCGTAAATTCATCTGAAGTGTTCTGTTTTGAACGTCTCCCATCCAGAAGCCGTTATTGACCCAATTAAGACGTACATAATTAATTTGTATATCGGCACCTGGCCCTCATAACTCACATGGAAACACACATTCTGTAGGTACAATAATTCCCCCCAGAGGCGTAAAAACACCTGCCCATGTAGAAAATGCAACAACACCGACCCAGACACAAGATTCAGGTAGAACACATGGAAAACAGAAAAACACATGAAAAACTAAAAACATGTAGGCATTACTAAGCATACAGTAAATTAAGGCATGTAAGCATGGAAGTTAAGCATAAATTAAGGCATAAAGGCGTGGCGATAGAAGCATACAGTAAATGGAAGCAGGTAAGCGAAGCAGCAATTGGTTAAGAAAGCAAGATGGAAGCGGACCTCCCATGGTGTGAAGGCGTGGTCTAAAGAAGCGGTATAGAAGGCAAAGAAAGTGTGAAATATGCAGATTTTTATTCATGTTCGTTTTTAATAAAGTGCATGTGGAAGCATAAATTAGAGCAGTCTGCAGTTTTGTATTCATGCTTATTGTTATCATTTGTATTATTTTCCGTAATGTTATTGTGTGCCACCCAGTGGACGTTTTGTTGACTCAAGTAAAAGTACAGAGTAGAAAACGGGCATTACAAATGTTGGACAAGTTTCGTGCTAAACAACTGCTTGACACTAACGACTACACAGATTTGAAGAATCATTTCGAACAACGCCAATTATCAACAAAGGACTTTACTAGCTCAAACAGGGAGTATACTACCACTGGCAATATTCTCCTGGCAGACACGACGGTGTCAAGAAATGATCCGAAGAGCCTGAGCTGGTTTTACTCCATATGTAGAGTGAATTTCAAACAGACAACAGTAATTACGGGAGAGGACATGGAAAGTTAGCTGTTTGCTTCAAATTGGCCTGAAACTCATTATTTATTGAAAGCCTAAGAGGAACTTATAGAATAACTGATATTAGTCCACCAAGCCATAAATGTAAGCGAAAAATTGATTTTTAGTTTAATTATATATGAGTCCTATGAGAAGAACCTACAGTAAGTGTTTTTGATGTGACTGTCCTCAGTAATGCGCTTCCACCATGATTATGCCATAAAATAAGACATCATCAGACAGAATAACTCTTGCATATTTAGTTCTAGTGCAGTAGTTTCTTGGGTGCAGTCTGAGTGTTTGGTGAAAAATGAGATCAGAGTATTTGCTGAATTTACAATCTTGATGGTTGGTTTCTCAAATCGTACAATGTTCTATCATATAGAAATTAAGATCTATTTGATTTATCTGCGCAAAAAATAATGGTTCGAAAAGAGTGGACCCTATTGTCGACTGCTGCTGGAAAAGTATGAAGACAACAAGAAATATTTGCCTTTCACTGATGTCGATGAACCTTTCAATCCTGAAGACTATACACGTGGATCATTGTGAAGAATAGTATTAAAAAAGAAAATTATTATTGTGACATCTTAATTCGAGATATTATGATTTTGGTCTGTGGAATGAAAATTATGTAATTAAAATCTTCTGCAAACTCTGTGATTTAAATCATAAATTGAGTCATTTCGCCAGAAAAAATTATGACTCAAATTTCATACAACTTTCTTCAACTGATGAATGATAATGCTCATTTGATAGAAAATTCGACATCTCAACTCCATCCAACATTGCCTGCAGTGCAGACTCCATCCAACATTGCGTGCAGTGCGACCGAGATTGTTTTAGTGTGTTTCCATCGATTTAGGCAGATTTCACAATAATTTGGCAACTGTTGGAAATTGCCAGTAGGTGTGAATCAAAATGACCGAAATGGATCGTTCCAAGGCAAATACTGTAGTTTTAGATCCACCAGGAAGCAGTACATGTTGTTTATAATTATTGCCCGTTTTTCACTGGTGTGTACTTGCTCACTTGTCTCACCGAGGAACTATAACCACTGCTGGAAAGTTTAGCTTATTGGAACATCATCATAACAACAACTCTGGGTATGCAGCAGACAACATTTCTTGTGCACTCTGCCCTATGTTGAAGAGCTTCCTGAGCAGAGCATGCCGAGGCTCGAATTTTCAATGAATGCAGATCCAAAGAAGCAATTGCTTTGTAGCTTTTTAGTCAACCAATGAAGATTATGCTAGTTCAACAATTATTGCCAGGATCTGGAATCCAGATGGGGAAGTCATTCTTGGACTATGTCCGCATGGGTGAACCGGAATTTGAGTTTGCACTCTTATACAATACCACTGTTGAAAAAGTTTCGGTTAGATCCACAGGAACACATATTTGATTAACACAGTTCAGCATTTCCAGATTTTCTAGCAACAAAAAAGTCAGACAGTGAAACATAGACGCAGGTCGGCATTTTTTAGGAAGCAAATTTAGTGGTATTTTTTGGGGCAATCACTTTCCGTTGCTCAGGTTTTCAATAATGGCTTCTTTCAGTATCTCAGCTGGAAATTGTCAAGGAGTTTTCGGTTAAAACTTTTTACCACTACTTTCCCACCATGAACCCAATTAGAAGCATCAATAATAATTTAAAAACTGAGTAGTTCGAAATTTTTGGACATGCTGCTGATCGAAGGTGAAATTTTGGATGTGGGAATCTTTATATGGTATTTGATGTTGGTTTCACGTGATAGATATTTCTTCTCTTTATCAATTTTTTTGCCTTACGTTTGATGGCGACATAGATTTAATAATCATAACAAAGAGTTTTCCAAAAAACGCCCCTGTTATATTAGAAAAACGGAATTTCTGGTATGATTGGCGACCAAAGAAAAAAGGTGATGTGTTGGTTGGCCAAAATTGGAAATGGCCACGTCAAAAATCAACAGGTCCAAAACTTGTCTGGCTGGGAAACACGGTAAAATCGAAGCTTAAAAAATTGTAATTCTTTTTCTTCAGTCAGTAGCCGGTGCTTGGGCAGGTGGCCGTCCTCTTAATCAATATGCTGCTGTCGGTGCTGCTGGACTTCTTGCACCATTGACGATCTGCTTTCACTCTTTCCAATCCATTGCGATGTCTCTGGCTTTGCAGATAGCCAGTCACTGATTCTTGAGGTCTTCATCACATGCTTCAACCATGTCTTCTTCTGTGCTGTTCTTTGAATCCTCCATTCGCATGAACACTCTGGCCAGGGGAGTTTGCATATAAGCCAATTGTCATCCATTTGACAGACATGGCCAAACCATCGTAGTCCTTGTTGTCGAATTTGTGCTTATTCAGTGGCTGGTGATTGTAACGACCAGATTTGTGTGAGGTACTTTACTTCTAACCAATGGTCGCTACGGCGGGAACAAAAAGGGGGCGCGGCGGTACAATACGGGGCGATACTGCTTTACATAATCGACGGCTGCTTTAGACTTTGATACCACAGACGATAAAGGATAACGCGGCGAGTACACATGGCTTAATTGCTTCCGAATAAAAATGAGACTCGCTCTCAGTATAAAAATGCTTGCAAATACAGGGCGCGGAAGTCGAAAATTGAAAATTAAAAGAATCATCAAATCACACTTTGCTTCTTCTTTTATAGGACGTTTTTAGCCACTCCCTGGGCGTCGCGGGAGGTCGAGCTTCTGTCCATCTTCTTTGGCCAATCGTCGTTTCCTGCTACGCTTTTTATGCTTTCCTTAGTTAGGCCTTTCTAATGCTTTCCTGGTACTGTATGCTTTCTGTGCATTGCTTGCTTTCTACAGTGGGCTTGGCCACACCTTTGTGCTTCTGTACCTGCTTCCTGTATCGGTTTCTCTGTATACACATGTTTTGTGGGGCCGCCGCTACCGTTACACTTGAGACTACTGTCTGGCGGGGCTTCTACATATTTTACTGTGTGCATGTGTTGTTTACGATTTTTACGGGGGTTACGGTAGCTGTGGAATGTGTAGTTTAGTGTAGGTTTTAGGGGAACAGCTGCCGTTTGTGCAAATTAATTGGGGCATCTTAATTGGGCTACCAGGGTGTGAGCGGATCAAAATAAAGTACTTCACGTAATTTTGTAGGAATGTTTGGGTGTGAATCCCAGACACCCTTGAGACGATAAAATACGCAAATGAAATAATATCTAATAAATGTCTATCACATACAGTATGCTACATATTTACAGTACTGCTTTAGCAGGTATGTTACAGTGATCACACCTGGCTCAAATGTCCTCGTTTCATTGTCGATCAAAAAGTGATAACCCAATAATCTGCCACAAGCATCACATTTGAAAGACCTCGAGTTTTTTGAGGTCAGATGGAAGTAGCATCTATGTTTCAGATCAGCGTGTGAGAATTGGCAGTGTAAGTGTTCCAAATGAACGAATTTTCGTCTTCACAGGAATGTTTGCCTTCTGCCAAACACACCATTTGGGGGAAGCATTATGAATTTCGGTGGTCGACACTACTTTCTTTTCTTGCTCCAGCTATCCCAGGTACTTGGACGCTTGTACCTACTTGATTTGGACGTCGTCTAGGTGTATGCTGGCCAATGATATATTGGTTGTGAGGATTTTGGTTTTATCTGCATTGATTCTTAATCCATACAAATGAATATTCCGAGTGATATTGTAAAGAATATCAATTACTTCAGCATCAGTACTAGGCAACATGGCACTGTCGTCTGTGAGCATCAAATCGGTTAAGGAATTTGCGTCATTGCACCACACACCAAATCTTCCTATGAAGACTTTCCACATTATTCCATCGATCATGATGTTGAAGAGTAGCAGGGAGCAATGCATCCCTACCCAGCTCTGGTTTGAATCAGGAACTAGATGGATAAGTCAGTTTGGATCCGGATGCAGCTGGTATAACCACAATCCAGTCCACGTATGACACCTACATCTTTGAACATTGAGTGGAATCTGATGTTGACTAAAATATAATTCGATATTGCAAAGTCAAGTCATCAGTCATCACCCCCGGATTTTGCCAATTGAGCTGATGTTTATGGGGGTGTCGAAAGATGCTGTTGCCAACAATCAAATCATTTGTCACCGCAAATGATAGAAGCTGTAACCAATTGTTATTTATTTCACCATGTCCAATTGCCCCCCAACCAGTCCAGTGTGTAATCATGTGTGCATTGAAGTCCCCACAAGAATAATTAATTTGATTAGTAGGATCATGTCCAGTGCATGTTGAAGCTGGCTATAAAATTTCCCCTGCCTTATATCTGCATTGTCTCAGTCAGTGCATAAGCGGATATTGTACATGTTTTGATTTTTCCATCGAAAGTGATTGCTGGGGATGTACTTACGGTAGCAGTATTCCCACATCTATGCAAAATTGGTGAATCAACAAAGTCACAATTCGGCCAAGAAACAGGATATTTATCATTCTGACACCTTGTTTGTGTTGTGGGCGAGTCAGGTCCATATATTTTTATATTTGTATTATTCTGCCCAATAAAACGGAATGCTGACAGCCCATGACGATTTGCATAATAATTGCACCGTTGCACTGTGTTTAGTTGATTGCTAATAGGAAGCTCCTTTGAGTGACCTACAGTAGTCAGTTGGATACAAGCCGATAGTATCTTAAGTTATATTGCTGACGTCTTCTGACCTAAGCAGAGAAGTAAACATAACATGATAACTGCCAGACGCTTGGATATCAGTTGGAAAGCAATGACACTTCCTGCTGCTCGTTTGTCCACCATAAAGCTGACTCCCGCTTGGCATTTGTCCCTATCAGAGTAGAGCAGCATCACTGTCTCGTCGATGTTTGGCAGGTTGATGGTCGTTCTATCAGATCCCATTGCAATAAAATTGGAATAATGATGGCAAAAACCACTTAAGAAGTAACCCAGCTTGTTAAATCTGAGACTTCCTGATCTGAGTTACAGATAACAAACACAAGACAAAGGTCACCTTTTGAGTGGATATAATCTGTATTAGGTGGTATGGAATAGTTGACCCCAGGAGCTTTACTTATGACAGAAGAATGACGATTATAAGATCAAAACAATTCACATACTGCAGAGCACTCAAAACATAACCCCAGAACTGAGCATCATCAATGGGTGTAATTTACAAGAATTTCTAAACCGACGTCATGATGCAGAAAATATACCACAAGGCTCCCCCTGCCTCGAACGAAAACGATCAAATTTAAAAGACATTTAAGAATTATAACTATGCATGCAGATTAAAGGCCTATGTATACTTCGACGATCGCCGAGATTACAGACGTTAAACTCAATCTCTGTATTCATCAATAATTCTGGAGACGATAATTGCCTGGAGATCAAATTGGCCCGTCCATCACTGCAGGAATTATACCTTTGTGTGATTTTGCAAAACTCTCGAGCTACCCAAGGAAGGTACTTCCTGAAGATTTCACATGACTTTGGCAATAGTAAAAGGTTGGAAAACAAAACATTGAAGTTGAGTGAAGCATTGAGGATGAAAATTATGATCTCATATGGAATACAGCAGCCCAGCTGGAGGACATGTTTGCTTTAACTGTAGATTTAGCAAATTGAAAAGTGATCATCGTCTCAAGTCCAGCACCGGCCAGAGATGCAGGCATCAAGCGAGGTTTGTTTGACCTAGCCCACAGGTATGGCCGTTTGTACATGCAATTTTTTGGTTTGCTGTACTACCGCAAATACAACAAATATAAACGAAGTATACCATAAAAATGACAAAAAAGTGCTTATGGTCATCCTTATGCATGTTGATTGCGTTTGTTTTCACCTTTTTCAGGCTTTCGACACTGACCTGCACCCAATTTAAAATTTTTTAAAAATTTGCTCATAGAATTATTATTTGACTAAAATTTTTGAACTGAGGAGATTTTACTATGTACTGATAGTATATAACTGTAGTCAGATTAACTGTACTGAAGTTATTGGTCTGAAAAAGGAAAAAGAATGGATAATATATGCTGATGCAGCACAGTGTTTGAAGGCATGTGCAATAGAAAAGTTTAGGTCAAGCATTCAAAAAATTTTGTATGTACCTCAGGTGATTCAAAAACATTGTATGCACCTCTGGTATCTGCTGACGTGCAGGTGCCAGTTTCATCAAAGCGACTTAAGCTTCAGCTAAGCTGCATTTTAACTCCACATGTTATACCATTGTCGTTAAGCTGCAGCTCAGATGTAGCTTAACTCTTACACAAAACATGTCAAGAAAGTTAAGCTACAGCTAAGCTGTAGCTGAGCTGCACCTTAACAGCAATGCTATAACATAGTTAAGCTACAGCTTAAGCTGCAGCCTAACTTTCTCGATATGTTTTGTGTGCGAGTTAAGCTGCAGCTGAGCTGCACCTTAACTTTTCCTATAAAAAAATTCTTCCATGGCGCATTGTGCAAACTTTAACCGAAAACTTTTTGTTCGATTTTCGACTTTTTCAATCGACAAAAAAAAATTCGATTTTGTTGGAACTTCGCTGGTACTGGCATTTTGTACAGGCAACTCAAGGATGAGCGTTCTTGTGTAATGACCAGATTTTGTGAAGCACTTTACTTTAACCAATTGGGCGGTCAGTATGGCTACAATGGAGTGGGGAAACGGCCGATTCAGCAATACGGGGGCAACGCGGATATGAATGGACGGCTGCTTTGAGACGTCGACAACAATAAACGAAAAAATGCGGTCTCAGCTTGCAAATAATTAAGGGCCTCAGTTTAACTGCTTTCGTAAAAATGGCGCTTGCAAATTATGAGACGATCGCGAGCAACGAAAATTAAAACTACCAATAATAATGACAAAAATCACGCTTTGCTTTTCTTTAAATACGACGTTTTTGGCCATTCCCTGGGTGTCGCGGGAGGTCCTGCTTCTGTCCGTCTTCTTCCGCCAATCGTCCCTTCCTGCTTTACTTTTCATGCTTACTTAGTCATGCCCTTTAACGCTTTTCTAGTACAGCATGCTTTTCGTGTCTTGCTTGTTTCCTACGGTGGGCTTAGCCACACCTCTGTGCTTCTGTGCATGCTTCCTGTATCAGTTTCTCTGTATACACATGTTTTGTGGGGCCGTCGCTACTGTTGCACTTGAGACTACTGTCTGGCGGGGCTTTTACTTATTTTACTGTGTGCAGGTGTTGTTTACGATTTTTACGGGGGATTGCGGTAGCCGTGGAATGTGTAGTTTAGTGTAGGTTCTAGGGGACCAGCTGCGGTTTGTGCAAATTAATTGGGGCATCTTAATTGGGCTACCGGTGTGTGAACGGATCAAAATAAAGTACTTCACGTAATTTTATAGGAATGTTTGGGTGTGAATCCCAGACACCCTTGAGACGATAAAATAGGAAAATGAAATAATATTTAATAAATGTCTATCACATACAGTACGCTATATATTTACAGTACTGCATTAGCAGGTACGTTACACTTGCACTTTGTTAGTTTGTTCGTTTTTCGGTCCATTTTGACATATAAGCATAAATATTAGTTTAACAAACTTCATTTCGAAAACTGCCCAGGCGAGCTACTGGCAAAGTTCCGACAAAGCGAAATTTTTTCTAGTCGATAAAATTGAACCAAAAATTTTTTGATAAAATCTGGCAATGGGCCACGAAAACATTTTCTTCACACGAACAGTTAAGGTGCTGCTCAGCTTCAGTTTAACTCCTACACAAAACATATCGAGAAAGCTAAGCTGTAGCTTAAGCTGTAGCTTAACTCTATATGTAATAGCATTGCCGTTAAGGTGCAGCTCTGCTGCAGCTCAGCTGCAGCTCAGCTGTAGCTTAACTTTCCCGACATGTTTTGTGTACGAGTTAAGCTACAGCTGAGCTGCAGCTCAACGACAATGGTATAACATATACACCTAAACTGCAGCCTAAGCTGAAGATCAGCAGGAGCTTAAGTTGCTTTGATGAAACCGGCGCCAGTACTGTTTCTATTTGTACAAAATAATTTTGTCTGATAATTGACAAACCTTGATGCTTGAAAATACTGAGTATCTGGATATTATGGCGTTTAATAAGTTTCTATTAGAATAAACATGCTATTTTACTTTCTACGCTCATTGTAAGGAAATTAGCCCTGTAGATGTATATTTGTCAGAGGGTCAATTCCTCTGACCTTTGGCCGTCTATTCATTATATTTTTATTTTCTAGAGCTCTTTGTTGTTAAAGTAGCTCCAATTTTTATTAAGTAAACAAACTGACAAAACGGTTTGTGCCACACATTTTTGGTCCAAAAACAAATAAATGGTGAGCGCGAAAGTTTTGCATAATACATGCAAGTTGATGTTAGGCACGTTTCAGTGTATTTTTTCATTCTTATTATTTTTTGTGATTAATATTTTCGTCTGGAAAATCGTCGCCCGTTTTTTTATTGGGTGTTGGAGAATCGTTTCTCCTTCATTTTTGAAATTAGCGTCCGAGCCGTAGGATTCGGACGTGGGGTTATTTACGCGTGGTGACTGAGGAAAGGCCGGCCATTTCGCCTTCTTGTGTTTTGTGGTTTGTGCTGTTGACGAATTTGAGCGGCCACGCGGTCTGAGAAGTTTGCGACGTCCCCTTTGAGAAGAAGATTCAGTGAGTGGTTGTCTGAGTTAGTTTACCCATTTTGGCACAGTTTCAGCTTAGGCCGTGGCCCGAGATATCCTACTTGTCCCTGTGGCTCGTTGCTCAGGGACAAAAAGAAGGACCAGCCGAACAGGGAGGTCGTAGGCGTTAGTATTCACGTTTTCTGGCACTTTGCACCCTTGTTTCTTACTTACTTACATTGTTGTGTTTTACTACTTACTTCGTTTTGCTCACCAATAAACATCTTCGTTCATCAAGTCTCAACTCACTGCAGTAGGACCGTAATCAGTACCGGGTTAGCCTCAGGGGCCGTACCAGATTGGATCTCCCAAGAACCGCAGGTAGGTAGCCGAGGGTATACGAGCACGACAATACGACATTGGTGACTTGTACAGCTACGAAGGTAAATTATGAAGAAATTATCGAAACCGAAATTAACTGTGCAGAAACAGCCTGGAAGACGACCGAAAGTAACATTATCGCAAACTGAAATGACCAAAGAAGATCATGCCGAACGATTGGCAAACATGGAGGCGACAATCGAACAAGTAGCAAAGAAATTCGCGAATTTACCCGATGATAGCGATAGAGATCAAACTATTGATGCAGAGAAATATGATTATGCGGATCGGGGGATACAAACGTCCTCAGATTCAGTATCATTGTTTGAGAAAATCAGTGTACCTCCGGAAAGGAATGTGGTATCGGTCTATAATTCAAGATATACGCCGACAATACCAAAAATTGACACAAAAATCGATACCGAAACGAAACCAAAGAACGAAATGGAAAGGATAACGAGTGGAAATATACAGGATGTGGCCACTTTAGCCATCCTGGAATCCATGCAAAGAGCTGTTGACAAATCGACGAATGCTGTTAATGTAGAAAGAACGAAAGCGGCACTTCGGGAACAAGAAATACTCGAGCAACTCATGCGAGAAAGAGCCGAACGCAAGGTATGGGAAGAAAAGTTTCGGGAGCAAGAACAGCAAAATTCCAGAAAAATAATGGAAGAAGTGGAAAAGCAAATGCGAGAATTGATGAAGAAAATGGATAAGAAACCGGACGAAAGAATATCGAATCGTGGAGATACAGAAATACTTCTGTCTGAACCGGTCAAAGACCATTTAGACAGGAGTTTAGAAAGAAAAGTAAATTGGTTCGAAAACCATTTCGCTCAGGCCCAGGCTCAAGGTGTACAACATCGAAATAGTGAAGATGATATGCCAACGACATCATGGAATCCTGGAACGGAACAAGCTACAGTAGCAGGTATTCCTCGAAATCGACAAGAATATGGACGATATCATGAAGATCCGGAAAAAAGAATGAAGATAATTTTAAATCGAATGAAAAATAAGGAAATATCCGATAAAATGGAAGCCGCCGAGATACTTAATTTTTTCGCATGTTTGGAAGGCACATTCAAGCCTGAAGACACAGAAGACCTAAGAATTGAAGTACTCTGGCGTTGTTGCGATTTCGAAACCTCGACGTATGTAGATAAAAACAGTACCTACGAAGAAGGAAAGGCCAGTGTCATCCGAATGGTTGCCCCTAAAATGGACACTCCTGCACTCAGAAGGGAGTTACATGATATGAAAAAGCGAAAAGGGGAATCTACGAAAGATTTTTTGCGACGAATAAAGACTTATGTCCATTTATTAAATTACGAAAAAACGGAATATGAACGAAATCGAATTGTTATCGAAACATATTTTCACAAAGCTCCCGTGTACGTCCAAACTCGAATGGAGGGTCGGCTTCACGAGTTCAAAAATATCGCCTCTTTGGCGGAATTCGTAAATAAATTGAAAGCCGATACGACGGCCTGGAAAGAGTTCAGCGAAGATCAGGAAGACGGCGAAGACGATCGGTTGAATCGAGTCTATGAAAATAGAAGATTTAATAATTTACAATTTCGTCCACAGGATAGTAATACTGGTCAACAACAACAGGTTATACGGCCTCAGCAAATTTTCCCGCCGCCACCAGCATTTCAAACCCCTTTATCTCAACAGGATATTATGAAAATGGTTAATGAGGCAATTAGCAATCAGGGTCCTCAAGCTCTTAATCGTTGGGGAGTCAATAATAATCCTAATAATGTACCATATAATAATAATTTACCTGATAGAATTTTGGGAAATCCATATCGTCGACCATATTGTACATACCACAAATCGAATAGTCATTCGTCTGAAAATTGTTTTATCCTGCACCCGGAATTGATTCAACCAACGGATCAAGGGAGGTTGTGGAATCGCGGCAATAATTTTTATAATCGAAATTTTGACCATCGCGGCGGCCTTGTAAATCATGGAAGAGCAGGATTTGCTAATTTCGGCCAACGGGTGCCATATCACAATAATAACGTCGAACAGAATCCAAATGTGGCATATTATTACCGCCAAAATAACGCCCCGCAGCCACCGCCAAATATTGTACCCGCAACAACATTGCAACCAGGGAATAACCCTCCGAATAATTCCGTAAATGTTATAAATTCACAAGAGGCTAAAAAACGAGATAAGCCGGAAATTATAGCATTAGATGGGGTTTTGATAGAAAATTACGAGTTAGGTTTGGGGAACGTTATCAATTCTACTTCAGAGACAAAACCTAGACTCGCCAATGATAACGAGCACCTATTTTTGGAAAATTTTCGCAAATGTCAGCCGTTATTGATACCCGTTAGGATACGCGGAGAAGAATTTAAAGCCCTAATCGATACGGGAGCGCAGTCTAGCTTCATGAGGACAGATACAGCGTCGAGGCTACTGAATACGCCCAAGACAAAATTCCCTATCTTAAATTCAGTAGTAACAGCCGTCGGAAAACGAGTGACAACATATGGTCCTACATTCCTGTACGTTGGAACCGGTTTTGGGAATTTTCTGGCCAGATTCGCATTACTAGATAACCTAAATGAAGGTATTATATTGGGTCTAGATTTTCTAACCCATCCTAGTATACAGGCGTCTATCGATTTTCGAAACGGCCACATACGCCTAGCAAATGTAGAGAAACAAATTATTAGTGAGACATTATTCGACGATGCGCAAATACCATCCCGTTTACCGATTCCTACGAATCCCATGGTTCTAGATTACGTACCTCTACAAGAAGAAGTCAAAGAAGAAGATCTACCTGAGTTAGAAAGTGACGAGGATCAAGAACAAGTAATGCGAATTACTGAAATGAACGAAGAAACCTTTATTTGGACGAAAAACGGGACATATATTCCCCCAAATACCACTTCTTTTGTCCAAGCTGTGGTATGGCCACAGAAGGAGTGGGCAAAGGGTCCCATAGTGGTAGAAGAGACGGGGAAAGATACCTTATTTGACGTCGATGCCTCAATTGTGGACGCTAGAGACAACAATTTTCGTATCCTACTCATAAATGAGACAAACAAAGGAATCAAATTGCGCAGCAACGAGTTAATAGCCAAGTCCAAAACGAAGTTCGTGGGGCCAGAATTTGACGAAAAAATACATCAACTGCAATCAGAGCCTCAAACTCAATGGCAAATCGAACCAGAATTCGTCAAAATTGTTACGCAGTTGGTAAAGGAATCGAGTGTCGATAGAGAAGGACAACAACAGCTTATGAATGTCTTACTCAAGCATAGGCAGGCATTCAGCATGAAAAACGACCCTTTAACAATAACCCACGAAGCAGAACACAAGATCGATACAGGAGATGCGTTACCTGTCCAAAAACACTACTGGAGAGCTCCAATTATGCAAAGGGATATAATTCGAGAACACATGAAAGATATGATGGAGAAGGGTGTCATCAAGCCTTCTAGAAGCCCTTGGGCTGCGCCATTGTTTCTAGTAGGCAAAAAAGATGGCACATGGAGACCAGTAGTCGACTACAGAGGGATCAATCAAGTGACGAAAGACGACAAATTTCCGATACCTCGAATCGATGATTATTTAGATGCCCTAGGAGGAGCACGGTACTTCTCCACATTGGATTTAAAGTCTGGGTACTGGCAGGTACCGATGCACTCGGAATCAAAAGAAAAAACAGCATTTATATGCCAGGACGGTCTGTTCCAGTTCAAAGTGATGCCATTTGGGTTAAAAAATGCTCCCGCAGAATTTCAGCGTCTCATGGAACGAATTCTGTATCCATACGTATGGAAAATATGTTTAGTATACATCGACGATGTCATAATTTTTTCCAAAACCGTCGAGGAGCATTTAGAAAATCTGGAGACAATATTTCGATGCCTGACAAACGCGAACCTCACACTGAAACCTGACAAATGTTCCTTTATGCCAGCCAGTGTAAAATTTTTAGGCCACATATTGGACAAAAACGGAATGTCAGTTGATCCGCAAAAGATAGAAGCAGTAAAAAATTTTGAAGTACCTAAATCCGTCAAGCAGCTACAGAAGTTCTTGGGGTTAGTACAGTGGTCTAAACGATTTATCCATAATTTAGCCTTCATCGCCCAGCCTTTATTTAAAGCCCTCGTAAAGAAGAATAGGAAGGAAAAGTTTGAACTTTCAGAAGAGCAGTTAGCAGCTTTTGAGAGCGTAAAAAACGCCCTAATGACGGCACCCTTCCTTCGATATCCAGTATTCGACGGGTCGGCGGAATTCGTAATTCAAACTGATGCCTCGGAGACAGCGATAGGTGCAATTTTGTACCAGGAAACGCAAAATGATCGATGGACAATAGCTTATTCGAGTAGAGTTTTAAACGACGCCGAAACAAGATATTCAACAACGGAGAGAGAATGTTTAGCCCTAGTTTACGGGTTCAAGCAGTATCGACACTACGTGATGGGGTCTAGGGTCACAATCAGAACAGACCATAAACCACTTACGTGGCTTTCAGCAGAAAAACAACAAAATCAAAGGTTGTTGAAATGGGCTTTATATCTTGGACAATTTAATTATACATTTGAATATGTAGCCGGACGGGAAAATACCTTCGCAGATTTTCTATCACGGTCCGAGGAGAAAGAGAAGACTCGAGGGAAAAAGCAGGAAAGCAAGGACGAAAATAAGGTCAAAAATTTGAATATGGAGGCCGAATGCATGGCAGTAACTCGAGCCATGACGAAACAAATGCTTGAACCCGAGACTCAAGAAACATTCATTGATCCCCCACCGCTGACTCAGCAGGAGATAGATCAGATGCCAGAGGAAGCAAAAAAGGAATCGGAATTATTTTTCCTGGAGTTGGTGAAAAAGCAACAACGAATGGATTCAAAATTAGCCCATATTTTCAAGAATATTGCGGAAAATAGCTCAAGAAAGTACTTCAACAGTTTCCATCTGGAAAATGATATATTGTATCGAGAGAATATCCACGGAAAAAATCAGCTGGTGATCCCTACAAAACTTAGATACCTGGTTTTGCACCAATATCATGGTAACACATTAATGGGACACCAAGGTATAGATCGAATCATTGCCACAATCGGAAGTAAATTTTGGTGGTTAAATATGGAGGACGACATTATCAAATGGATAAAATCCTGCATTGTATGCCAACTGTGCCGCCCGATAACAAACACTAAATCGCGTAATGCCTTTTGTTACGCGGACACCTGAATTTTACTGTAGCTCATAATTCGTTTTTATTATTGTATTTTTGTGTTTTGTTCGAATTTTGTTTTACGTTGTGTTCCTTTTTACTAATGTCTTATGTATTATATTTTTTCCCTTTTCTTGCAATTTCTTCGTACTAACTTATTTTTGGTAATTTGTATGGTAGTTTTAGGCCCAGATCAAAAGATAAGCCCAATTTTTAGAACTTATTGTAAAAACAATATCTTTTCACATGCTTGGTGTGATAGATAGAAAATGTTCATTAATCCGTATGTTGGTAATAATTTTATTGCAAAAGTTTCACTCGGGGACAGAACCGATTTTCGAAGTATTCAGTTGATATGGAATCCCACGATGTCCAAGATGGCAAGAATCTCATCCGGTTGCAAGAATGGCAATATAATATTAATTTCGTATTGAGCGGACAAAGAATTCAAAGAGAACATAATTATGAAAAATGTGACTCTAAATTGGCTGGCCAGCAATTTATTCGCCGAGGATTTTGGATGTTCGAGAGCCTGATCAACTCCCTTATAGCCAAATTTATTCTTGTGCGTCGGAGTTGTTTCGTGTGTATTATTGGAAATTATTAGTTCGAGAACCATATTTTTATGTTGTAATATTTGCCGCTTAGTATGACCTATCGATAGTTTGGAATTATTCAAAGCTGTTCTTCGGCCGACCTCGAATGGTTACCGAGGAGCATTATGTTTTGGATAACAATGTTTCGCCATTTCATCAAACATTTTGTCGATGCCCATTGTTGCAGCTAAGAATGTAGTATTTGCCATCGAATTATCGTGGACTCGGGAAGGTAAGCATTGATGATTTAAACCGCATTCTTTTTTCAGGTATGACTTGTCACTTCAAAAAAGTTCCTCCACAGAGTCAGTTCCGAAGAAATCGGTTTCCTGGTACAACAATAGTCCTCAAGGTATGAAAATTCGAACGATATTTGCCCTATGGAACCGGAAGGAAGAATTACAACATCCATGGTGTGGCCATTACGTGCGATGGTGAAAGTAAATATACCCTTGTAAATTCTTGACCTCACTCTTTGTGACGTCAGGGTAAATATGTTGTGTGCAAAAAATCTTTTTCAATGTAATTTTTCTAAATTCTGATTTCAAAGTTTTTCTATGCCTATGCCTTGCAATATTATATCTCCTGGATCTGTGCCTTAAAAATTGCCTCGTTCTATTAATCTCATAAATTCGTTTTATTCATTTTCTCATTTGCGTTTCATTTAATTTGCACCTGTGTGAATTTACGTTTGTTCTTTTTCTTCTCATCTTTAGTAATTATTGTAGAAATTTTCGTAAAATTTTTGATTTTTTCTTTTGCCTTTCCGAAATTGGTCACCAAGTAACATCATGCATGTACTAGGCAGCTTCGCGCTGTACCATTCTTAATTTTTCTCTATTCTTTTTCCAAAACATATACATTTTCATTTCAAAACTTTTTTGTGGCACAGACTGTGTTGTGGGTTTAAGTTTACATTTTAATAACGCAGACCTACTTTAACAACAAATACCATATACATTTTGGTTCAAAATCTAGACAGCCAAAGGCCCAGAGGATTTGGTTTTTCGGGCATCCTTTCTCCCTGGGGGCAGATAATACCAAAGGCGTTGGGGGGCCAGTGTCCGGCCAAGGGGCCAGAGGAGCAACGGCGGCGGAATTTCGAAAGTCGTGCGGGCTCTCCACAGTAACAACCCCCCCTCCGGAGAGGACGGAGACGAACGCCATAATCGGTGATGGAGGAGCCGCCGATACTACATACATCGACGGCAGTGGGGAGCAGCCCACAACCTAACTCGGGCACCGCGGGGGTCGCCGCCAGTCAAACGTTTTTATTTTTAATTTGGTCAAATTCGGCCCGTGTGCCGCGAACGCTATTCGTTCAAACGTTTTTATTTTTTATTCGGGACCACGAGCCCACGGGGCATTTTATTTGTGAATTTTGTAGCGTCGGGGGTAGCATCCGGCGCAATTGGCTCAAAGTTGTAAGGATACCGTTCGATACGGACATTTTATTTTTTATTGTCTATAATTGCGTCAATGGCGCGTAGCATCATTTTTTGAACATTTTGGAGTCGTCGGCATCGGGAGTCTGGGGCCCTTGGGGGACCTCCTGACTTTTCCCTTCGCTGGCGGGAAAAGTCTTGCCTTTGGGGGGGAGGGATGTCAGAGGGTCAATTCCTCTGACCTTTGGCCGTCTATTCATTATATTTTTATTTTCTAGAGCTCTTTGTTGTTAAAGTAGCTCCAATTTTTATTAAGTAAACAAACTGACAAAACGGTTTGTGCCACACATTTTTGGTCCAAAAACAAATAAATGGTGAGCGCGAAAGTTTTGCATAATACATGCAAGTTGATGTTAGGCACGTTTCAGTGTATTTTTTCATTCTTATTATTTTTTGTGATTAATATTTTCGTCTGGAAAATCGTCGCCCGTTTTTTTATTGGGTGTTGGAGAATCGTTTCTCCTTCATTTTTGAAATTAGCGTCCGAGCCGTAGGATTCGGACGTGGGGTTATTTACGCGTGGTGACTGAGGAAAGGCCGGCCATTTCGCCTTCTTGTGTTTTGTGGTTTGTGCTGTTGACGAATTTGAGCGGCCACGCGGTCTGAGAAGTTTGCGACGTCCCCTTTGAGAAGAAGATTCAGTGAGTGGTTGTCTGAGTTAGTTTACCCATTTTGGCACAGTTTCAGCTTAGGCCGTGGCCCGAGATATCCTACTTGTCCCTGTGGCTCGTTGCTCAGGGACAAAAAGAAGGACCAGCCGAACAGGGAGGTCGTAGGCGTTAGTATTCACGTTTTCTGGCACTTTGCACCCTTGTTTCTTACTTACTTACATTGTTGTGTTTTACTACTTACTTCGTTTTGCTCACCAATAAACATCTTCGTTCATCAAGTCTCAACTCACTGCAGTAGGACCGTAATCAGTACCGGGTTAGCCTCAGGGGCCGTACCAGATTGGATCTCCCAAGAACCGCAGGTAGGTAGCCGAGGGTATACGAGCACGACAATACGACATATTAAATGAAGAGATTTTTTGAATGCACCAAATTTTAAAATTCTCTGCACTTATTTCAGCACCAAATCTGTTAATGTTCTTTTTTTTCGCAGTTTTACTTTTTGAAAATGACTATTTTTACTAAGTTTCTGTTTTTGCAGTAACTATAAATGCTAGAGAAGCATGAAATTTGGTCTTTATAGCAAAGATAAATAGGGAATTTGAATGCTGCAACCCGCATTAAAAAAGCTTTATCTAGAGTCAGCACAGGTCTTCTTTTTTTGGGCTCACCTTGTATAATAATTTCATATGTGATAAGATAAAATAAAAATATGATTACATATAATACAATATTTTACAAATATGGTAATTTAGCCTAATAATATTTTAAAAAAAGATAATATAATATAAAAATATATTAAAGTAAATATAGTATTATAATGTAAGGATATAATTTGACAGTATCATATAATTATGGAATAAAAAAATTATATTTTATAAAAAAGGAGAAAATAATAATATAATTCAATAATATAACATGACAATATAATATAAATATGTAATATATGGTGTAATAATATAATATAATAATTTAATATGATAATATAGTGTAATAATATATTATAAAATAATCTAATAAAAGAATTTAATAGTAAAAGGGTATAATTCGAAAAGAATATAATTCTGAAAGAATATAGCAGTAAAACATATTATATAATTATCTAATTATGAACTTTAGAAATATATTTAAAAAAAAGAAATTTAATTCATAGTAAGTTTTGATATAATGAGATCATGTTGGACTACTTTATTTACTAGGAGAACAACTGTTTAACATGAGGGTAATATCCATTATATCTACCTTCCACAGTCACTGTCTTTTCACCATTATCTTTGAACCTAAAAATCGAGGAATAGTGGAACTAAAATATAAGCTCATCTATGTAACTTACAAATTTTACTTCAATCAAGTCAATTTGTCCATCTTTAGCAAATTGAATGAGATTCTTCAATTTGTCCATGTGTTGATAGGGATGTCATTCAAAACTTTATTGATTAATGTTTCCAGGATGTACGAATTCCACAAGGTGAGCTTGAAGCATATACTTATATATACGTATATATCTTACAGTATCATCACATAATGTGATTTTCAGGTTCATTACATGTGCTGCATTTTCTTGGAAAGTTCTAGAGACTTCATGATAATCTACAATATTCTGTTCATGTGTATTCTACAATGCTCTAGAATATTCAGTGAATTTCCATAATAGTATATAGGCAGTGTTGCTTTGCATATTCATTCAGTTATTCATTTTGCTGTTCAGTGTATAACTTTTGTATATTGTATTATTTAGTCTACGTAAACTTGGCTATTTACAAGATAGTATTTCAAATGGATATTCACAAATTATATCAAAGCAAGTCTATTTTAATTTGATCCAATCAGTGTTCAAGCGGCAATGAATTATAATTAAAATTATTTATCATATTTGTACAGAGCATACAATTTTTCAGTTTTGTATAATTGTTTAATCGATAAGATGTGGGTTGATAACAAGCAATTTGTAGATTTTGAACAATTAACATTACCTCAAAGTGAGTTATTTGAATGGTTCTATTAAATGAACAAAAAAATAACACAAATTGTTGGACACAATCCGACAGTTGCCAGAATGAAAATCTTTTGCAAATAGTACCATATTTTGAAAGCCAGAAATTAAAGACAAATTGTGGTGATAGAAAATTACTTCATATTATGTTGAGGCTAAAAATCAAAAAATTTGTAATTCAATGTGAAAAGTGCTTAAATTGGTTATAAACATGTCATAATATAGATTGAACTTTCATCACTCGAAGTTTGGTTGATGGAACAAAGCTTTTAACAAATGCATAATCAACAAATTGATTTAATTCAATTAATATAAATCATTTGAATATCCAAGATTACTTCAATAATATCAAATTGGTTTCATTCAGTTATATAACTAAATTAAATACAATCTAATTCAATATGATTCGGAAGAATATAATTCATCAGGTATAATTAAGAAAATTATCAAATCAAGCATAATTGCAGATAAAAGGATTGAATAAAATATGTTTAATTAAATATAATCAAAATGGATATTATTTAAACAAATTTAATTGAATTGATTATGATTTAATGAAATATAGTTTTATTAAAATATGATTGAATGATATATAATTGGATAAGATATGATTGAATGGAAAAAACTGAATAAAAAATGATGGTATTAATGATAATGGAAAGATGATAATGGAATAAATGATAATGGAAGAATCCATAATTGGATAAAAATTATTTGAATGAAAATTAATTCAATAACAAAATAAATAAAATGTAGTTAAACATGATTGAGTTAAATGTAATTAAATTGAATTGAATATAATCAAATTGAATCCAGTACGATTAAATTAAATTGGTTATAATCAAACTAAATTCAATGTAATTGAATTGAATTAAAAAATTGAAGTGAATACAATTAAATGAAACTAAATATAATTAAATTAAATCAAAAGCTATTAATATTAAATTAATTAATATTAAAATATTAAAACATTAATATGTGGTATTAAAGCTATTAATTCAAATCAAAAGCTATTAATTCAAATCAAATATGATTAAACTAAATACATTTAGATTAAATATGATTTAGTTGGATAATATTTTCTTGAATATGATTAAATGAAATCTAAATGGATAAAAACTTGAATAAAAAATATATAATTAAATGTAATACAGTTGAATAGTATATTATTAAATATAATTAAGTTAAATATCACATAATCTAAAAATAATTCAATTAAAAACACTATCAAATTGTATATTATCAATTTGAATATCATATAGTTTAATTTAATCAATTGAATATGATATAAAAAATACAATCAAATCGAAAGTACTATTAAATAAAATATAACCAACTTGAATACTATATAATTCAGTACAACAAATTTAGTTTAATAAAATCAATTACAGTTAAATTGGTTCATAATCAAATGATTCAAATATATAATTGAAGTAAGTAAAAGAAAAAAATAAATATATAATCAAGTTAAATATATAATTTAAAAAGTAGAGTGAAATCAAATACATAATTGAATTAAATATATAAATTGAATTTCATATATAACTACACTAATATATAACTGAATCAAATAAATAATTTGACTAATTGAATTTCATATATAATTAAATTAAACATATAACTGGATCAAATATATAATTAAAACATATACATATATATATATATATATATATAAATTATATCCTTAATTAAAAAACATATATATAAATTATTTATTTAATTAAATTATATGTGTATAAAAACATATGATCAAATTAAGTATATTATTAAATTGAATATATCATTAAGCTCAATGTGCTATTATATTGAATATATTATTAAATTAAATCTATTATTGGATAAGATATTTTAATAAATTATATGTGATTGAATTTTATATTATCGTTTCAAAAACAAATATGCTTTGAGAAATTTTTAAGGTCATGAAGAATATTTATTGATGTATCGAGAAGGGAAAGAAACTTCACCATGCTTTAGAAATTAAAATAATCAATTGTAATATCCGCTAGTAGCATTCCTCGGTGCCAAATATGTATAGGCGAAAAAACCCCGACTGCCCAAATTATGGATGCGCGAAATGACCAACATTTTGTTCGATTGTGTAACAAAAATCCCTTGTTTCGGGCGCAAATAGCAACAAAACCTATTGACATAATGTAAAAATGTGTAAAAAATGTTATTTCAATTTTGGAATAAATTTTTCATTATTTATTTTTAAACATTAACCAAAAACTTAGCTAAAATCCACTTACCTGTAACCTCTAATAGTCATATCTTCAGTATCTCGAATTTCCAAATAATCTCTACAAGCGCACTCTTTCGTACAATTATAACCAAACCACACCTTTCTAAATCTGAATATAAGTTTCCGCCCAGGGGGTGCCTATACATATCGATACAGTACTTTTGCTATTGAAATGATTACATGTAAGCTTACAGTGAACAGCCAAGTACAGTCTTGTGGTGGCTTGTATGGTATTCTTTGGAAGTTCAAGGTGCCAAATACATACGGATGATTTTCTTCCTTTGTTATCATTCGCCTTCGTTCCTTTTCGTTTGCTGGACACCACCAAGTAACTAAATGCAGGTAAAATATCTAGATATATACACGGATACAGATATACAAAAATACAGATATAGATACAAGATATTATATATAATGCATATATTATATTTGAATATGACAATATAATATATATAATACATATATGATATATAAATATAGCAATATAGTATATAGAAAACATGTTATGTATATAAATATGCAGAACATGTAAACCACACAGAGACCCAAAACTACATGATAATTTTCTCGGATCGGGGACCAATATCCTCAAAATTATGGACCCAGACCCAGCCTAGGACCCGAAGAAATTGTCACAATTTTGATTCTGGTCTGATGTATAACATAGCCATTCAATTGAAAACATATACCCATGTTAAATAATGTGATGACGCATCAATCAACTGATTAAATATATAACATAACAAATCAATACTTTATTGCTTGGATCATCTTGAGACTGACTTATAGTCTGTTTTTTTCAAATGCTTGTAATGCAAAAATGCTGAAAGTAAAAACACATGCAGAATCTCGTGTGGAGATAATATCGTTTTTGACTGTATGTTAGGAATTGATTAACGGGCGGCTGTAAACCATGACTAAACTCTCAACTTACCTCGATAATTCTTTTTAAAACAATTTCCGTCTAATGTGAGAAATTTCCGAAAAAAAATTTTGCACAGCTTAAAAACATATTTGCTCTGCGCAGAGAAAGCTAAGCAAATGACTAGCGTTGCAGCGGGGCGATGCACCAGATTTTGTGATTGTTATATTTTAGAATGAGTTGGATCTTGATAAATCAGGCAGGAGTGGGAATCCAGGGTTCGTCCTTAAGGCACGTATTTCCAACACCCACGCTTACCCCATTAACTTACTAGATGTACTTGAACCCGACACTAATTACCCAACAGATTAAGGAAGATTTAATTCCTTAGTCTGTCTCCCAATTAAAATAAGAAAGAATAGAGGAGAAGTCTCTCCGATTTTTACCTGACACAAAATAAACACTTACTTATACAAAACGAAAGGGGTGAGATAACTGTTGTAGTGTGTTTTCCGCCGATTTTCGCCATTTTTGTCGAAGTGCGTATGAGGCCCACAGGTGGCAAGTGGAGCGAGCAACGCAGACTAATAGCAGCTGTTTTACTGTAGCGTACGTCGGTACGCGTGCGCTGGTCTCTCTCCATTATTATTCATTTTCGTATTATCATCGTTTTTCATATACTACATGTGCGCCGCGTCGGCCACTTTTATATTTTCACCATTAGTTGCCTCCCACCACGCCGCCTTCATTTTTCGTCCCAGTGCGTGGGAGTTGAGTATTCGTTTATCTCCCCGGGTTTTTCGTTTTGTACGTAAGTTTTCATTTTGTTTTGTTGCGTAATATTAAAGGTAGAAAATCTTCTCCTTTGGTCTTACGCAATTAGGGAGACAATTAAGGAAAGTGTTTATTCCTTAATTGGTGGGATTTTAGTGTCTGGTTTAAGTACAAGTCATTTAGTTGATCGGATAAACGTGGGCGCGGGAAACACGTATATTAAGGACGAACCCTGGAATCCCAATCCTGCTTGTGACTCATCAACGCCCGACCTACTTACAAATACAACATAACAATCACTCCCAAGCGCTACGAGAAAAATACAAAGAAAAGGCTGGGCGCACTGGGAGGCAGCGAGTATGCATAAAAAAAAAACCAACGGTAAGTATATAAGAAAAACAATAACACACCAGAGAGCAACCAAATGCACATGTAGCGACATGTGCTACAGTAAGACGAGTGTTGATGGTCCGCATCGCTCACTCCACTTTGTATTTGCAGGCCTCATGCCAAAATCGACAAAGATTACAAATGAGTAGCAAAATGGGCGGAAAGGCACTACAACATGATTTGAACTTTTCAAAGAACACCAATTGTATCACAATTTTAATTTCCGAATTTTTTTCATTAAATGAGGTCCATGTGCCAAAGTTTTTTCTTATTTCCAACTTTTTTCCTAACAAATAGCCTTCAATTCCATCAATAACTTCAATTACCGCGTTTTTTCCCGTAATACAGTACAGTGTGCACATGCGCGGTAATTGAACAACCAATGTGTACTTCATTTCATCTTTTTTCGTTTACAAGCATTTTAAAAAAACAGACTATAGATTTAAAATCTACAGCACCCAAATTATATTTCATAAATAGTTTTTCGGCTGTTTTTCTTGTAGTCCTCGTCTTTTCAATCTTGATTTTTATTTATAATATTTCTTTAAGAATCAAAATTTTAAATTATAAAGATGCTCAACTCACTAATATCTAGAGCACGGATTCTTAAGTGCAAAAAAGGTCCAAATTAAGTGCCTAATTAAGTGTGAAAAAATGGTAAATTAAGTGCACAGTCAAGTCCAAAAAACCAATTTTACACTAATTTTTGGCCTTAATAAATTGCAATAAGACGTTTTAATGGCAGCAAACTGTCAAGTTTAGTTGAAAAGAAACTTATTAAACATAACAATATTTATCATTTCAATATTTTCAAATGTTAAGCTTTGATGGCGATCAGACAATATTAATTTATATTGAGAAAACAAACGCTCTACGTCTATGTTGTGAACAACGTTTTAAATTTAAATTCGGGATCGGAGTCAGAAACAAATCATTGAAGATCAGGATTTCGGCCAAGACTGCTTGTATGTTTTCCCCGAGCAAATCCATTCAAAAATCAGACGCATCACTGAAAATTCTCCACCGTTGATCTTTTATTAAACCCTATTTTTCAAGTTTTTAACTATGTTTCTTCAAGTTTTTAACTAAAAACGTTTTTAACTTTTAAAAAGTTAAAAATATTTAAAAAGTTTTTAACTTTAAAAAAGGTTTTTAACTTTAAAAAAATTAAAACTAGTTAAAAAGTTGAAAATTGTTAAACAGTTTTTAACTTTTCAACTATTTTTAACCATTTTTTCAAGTTTTTAATTAAAAACTATGTATGTAGGTGCAACTTTTACAAAAATTTTAAATTAAGTGCAATTAAGTGCAAGACCCCCAAATTAAGTGCAATTAAGTGCTGTTAATTAGCATTATTTTGCATCAGACACCATGGATAATTGCATTTCTAAGCATGGGAAGTATATTTCATCAAAACAAAAGATTAAGTGCAGCACTTAAAAATCCGTGCTCTACTAATATCTCACGAGAGATTGGTGACTCGAATCGGCTTATTGTGTCACAACCAAACCATACGATTTCAATATGATGTTGTTTCTCCCACATCCATTTTGAGATGCAGTTGTGAGAAGTTCGAATATGAATATGATAAGTTGAAAATTAATCATAGCCGAAAATAAAGCATATTGTGTGGTTTTACATACTGCGTTTGAAAATTTTTCCTTATGTTGTACTTTTCGCGTTTTGCACTCTTTAAAGTGTCCAAAAGTAGCTGGAGAAAAGCCAAAAAACTCATTTCGACCTCTTTCCAGACACCTTCCCATAGGACACCCTGGAATCTTTCCATCATTTTGGTACATATTATGTTAAAATGTCATTACGATTTGTGTGCCGTTTTTTGAGTTTTTGGGATTGGCACACATTGCATTGCCATTCAAATATATTTTGGAGTCCTAATGAATCCCCAACCAATTAAGTTCCGAGAAAATAGGATTTGCCATCACCTATAATAAATAAGAAAAAAATGTGGCTTCAAAGATAGATAAATGTTGATTTGATTCACCTAGCTTTGATATTTGCTGAACGACATGATTCAAATGAAAGATTAAAAAATTTAAATTTTGTATCAAATTTGAGAAATCGAGCCATTCTGATGTTTCTTTACAGGAAAACACTAGAGTGATCCCAATGAACGTTTTTAATGTTTTTTATTTAGTGGCAGCAAACAGTATTTTTGTATCAATTTTCAAGATGTGCAGACATTTGCAGCTCAAATGAGTACACAAACCCGATTTAAATTTTAATACAATGTCTTAGGCACTAGTGGCTACAGAAATAGAGGAAAAATTCTGAGGCACCTTATAGGAGGGTGCCAAAAAAAGCTTCAAATGACTGTTTCAGATTATCTCGACTTCA
This sequence comes from Romanomermis culicivorax, assembly GCA_963922205.1. Lineage (NCBI taxonomy): Eukaryota > Metazoa > Nematoda > Enoplea > Mermithida > Mermithidae > Romanomermis > Romanomermis culicivorax. The sequence goes on along the minus strand of CAWUHX010000157.1, from coordinate 432,311 downwards.
TTTTTGACCTTTGAGAAAGTAAGATGTCAGAAAATTTCTTTCGTACCTTCTGCATATCATTAATTTTTGAAGATTTCCAAACATGCATAGAGACTGGAAAATGCATAAAAATGTAAAACTTTCAACATTTGGAGTGCTGCAGGTATGCGAATTTTGACTTTTGCGCTGAATATATGCTGTCACAATACTCAGCATATAAAACCACTCAAAATATCTCATTTTCAGATATTATTAATTTCCAACTTATCATAGGTCAATGGAACAGTAGGTCAAATCTCTCAGAAATCGTTTCTAAATAATGTCACACATAGTAGCATGTTGAAAAATATAATGGACCCGGACCCGAAATGAGACCCGAAATTACCCAACTATTTTGCTGGACCAGGACCCATACCCGAACCCAACATTCTCAAAATTTTGGACGGGGCATAGGATCCAGACCCAATATTCTCATAATTTTGGACCCGATACACCTCTAAAGTATATATATTATGTATATTACACCTGATATATGTAATACATACATTACATATGATGTACATAATGTATGTGATATATGTACGTAATACATATATTACATATGATGTACATAATGTATGTGATATACGTACGTAATACATACAATATATACTGCATACATTATATGTGTTATATATTGTACATATTAGACATGTAATATATGTTATATATCCAGCGTGAGCCAAAAAAGGCGACTGGTGCTGACTTCCGTAACTTTCGAACGGATGAAGCTTTTTTAATGCGGATTGCTACATTAGAATTCTCTGCTCGTTTTTGCTATAAAGGCTAAATTTTATGCTCCTAGCATTTATGATTGCTGTACAAAGAGAAATTCAGTAAAAGTGGTCATTTTTCAAAAAGTAAAAATTGTGAAATCAAAGTAAAAGTTGTCCTATTGTGAGAAAAGATTTGTAAAACTTTTTACACACTATAATACTTTAAAAGTCATCCAGATTTGTGAGTTGTACGTAATTTGAAGTCATTAACGTTTCAAAAGGTGCAAAATTTCGTAAAAATCAAAAGCTTTCATTTTTAAATTGGAAAAAATACGAAATCAAAACGAAATTAATTTTGACATTGACCAAATCGAAAAACGATCAAAATTATTGGTGAAGCAGAAAGTAGAACACACTAAAACGGCACTCTTGTATTTGTTGAGGCAACCTGTTCCCGATACTCCAGGCCTCAGTAAGAATTTGGCTCGGTCCAGGACTCGAACCTGGGACCTTGCGGCTACCATCCACATGTTCTAACCAACTGAGCCAACCGAGCATCGGGGAAGGTGCTCTCTTTTTTCGTAGTTGAGGTGGTTGCTGTGACCACTCTCAACATGCCTCCACCGTCAAGTTTGACGGACCATCAAGAGCCACCAGTGTTGAGGCACCCCGTTCCCGCTACTCGGGGCTTCAGTAAAAGATAGGCTCGGTTCAGGACTTTAAACCGGGACATTACAGCTACCGTCCACATGCTCTAACCAACTGAGCCAACCGAGCAACGGGAAAGGCGCTCTCTTTTTTGCAACAATTCGTAGTTGAGGACCACTCTCAAGATGGTTTTCAGCTGTTATATGGTCCTCATGATTGGATCGATTGCACTTTTCTGTTGTAAAACACGTTGATTTTGTGAATTTTGGTCAATTTTTCGAAATTTATACGCAGAAAAACCGACGTTTAGTATTTTTGATTCTAGTCAGTCAATATTAGTGCAATCTGACTGAAACTTTGCAATTTTTATTCCAGAATCAATGGCAAGAAGCTGCATTAAAAAAGGTTCACCTATTTAAAAGCTATAAAAGTCAGTACCGGTCGGATTTTTTGATTCACCTTTTGGCTCACAATATAATACAGGGAGAGCCAAAAAAAGGCGACTGGTACTGACTTTCACAGCTTCCAAACGGGTGAAGCATTTTTGATGCGGTTTGCTGCCGTCGACAGATAAAACATCTGGCATAAAAACTGCATAGATTAGCCAGATTGCTGGAATATTGACTGATAAGAATCAAAAATACTAAACGTCGATATTTTTTGCAAATAAATTTTGAAAAATTGGCAAAATGAACATGTTTTACAACAGAAAAGTACAATGCATCCAATCATGAGAATCATACAACAGCTAGAAACTACAAGAGAGCCGTTTTAGTGTTTCCTACTTCCTGTTACACCAATAATTTTTGTCGTTTTTCGATCTGGTCATTGACAGAATTGATTTTTTTTTGATTTTACTTTTTTCCCAATTTCAAGACAAAAACTCTTGATTTTGATGAAATATTGCCACATGTTGAAACAAGAAGTTAATGACTCAGAATTACGTGTAACTTACAAATCGGGGTGACTTTTAAAGTAATATTGTGTGTAAAAAGCTTTACAAAACTTTTCTTGCAATAGAACAACTTTTACATTGATTTCACAATTTTTACTTTTTTGAAAAATGACCACTTTTATTAAATTTCTGTTGATCGTTATAACACAGATAAGCAGGCCACTCTAATGCAGCAATCCGCATTAAAAAGGCGTCATCCGTTCAAAAGTTATATTAGTCAGCACCAGTCGTCTTTTTTGGCTCACCCTGTATAGAGTATAAATGTAATATTTCCACTATATCATTCAATATATATAATACATATGATATACATAAAACACCAAATATATAAAAATGTAATATGTATATATACGTAATATACATATGATATATGTATATACAGATATATCTATTACATGTAGAAACGCTGTGTATTACCTTACCATTTCCTCTTTCAGCAAATAGATCATCACAATACTGCCCGCTGTAGGCATCCGTGCAAATGCATCGGCCACACCTATTTGGATCTGGAATGCCACCATTATGACATTGAGTTACTGTTGGGCAAGAATCTAAGATGAAGTTATTTTTTTAGATCATGTAAATTCTAGTGATATTAATTACCGGAGCAGTAAACTTGATTCAAATCTCGAATAGTTGGATGTGGGATCCAATCATTGGGTGGCTGATCTGCCCATAAAGCATTATCCACGTCGCAATTGGTTACCATATCAAAGTTTCTTGATTGAGAAAAATCATTCAAATAAGATAACATGGACATTTATGTTATTATTACTCCCTCAGATTCCAGGGTATCATATTCCAATGTTCGGCCCTGTATTGTTGTGGGACGACGATACCTAATATACCAAGAATGGATGCAGCAATGTCCGTTGGTGAACCACAATACCTTTCGTGCAGCATAGCCATGAAATAAGCATCGATAGAAATTATTAAAACTCTTTATTTGATATTTTCTAAATTCAAATAGTTAAATCTTGAGTTTAGTGTATTAAATCTTAAATTTAATTTATTGATTGAATTAAATTTATCAAATCTGAAATTCAATTTATTGAATCCTGAATTTAATTCATTAGATCTTACGTTTAATTATTAATTTCTAGTTTATTTCTTCCAATCATGTTTTGATTTATTGCATCTTAAAATTATGTTATTAAATTCATAATACTCAATTCTTAATTCCTTATTCTTAATTCTCAAGTCTTAATTCTTAATTTTTAATTCTTAATTCATAATTGTCAATTCTTAATTATCAATTCTTAATACTTAATTACTCTCTACTCTTTATTCTTAATTCTTCTTAATTCTTCATTCTTAATTCTTCATTCTTAATTCTTAATTCTTAATTCTTGATTCTTAATTCTTCTTCATTCTCGACTCTTCATTCCTAATTTAATGTATATTGTAAACTGTCAATTGTTAATTGCCAATTGTTAATTATCAACTGTGAATTGTCAATTGCTAACTGTCAATTGTTAATTGTCAATGGTTAATTGTCCATTGTTAATTGTCAATTGTTAGTTGTTAATTGTTAATTGACAATTTTTAATTTTTAATTGTTAACTCTTAATTGATAAATTTTATTTGTTATTTGGTATTTGTTATTTGGTATTTGTTATATGTTAATTGTTAGTTGCCATTCGTTATCTGTCCATTGGTAATTATTAATTATTGAATGTTAATCGTTAATTTTTAATTTTTAATTGTTAATTGTTAATTCTTTATTGTTGTTTGTCAATTCTCAATTTCATTGTTATTTCAATTGTTATTTCAATTGTTGATTCAATTGTTTCTTAACAAATATTAATCTTTAAAAAATTTTCATTTTTCGTTCTTAATAGTTGTTGATTCTTAGTCTTTTTCCTCATTCATGATATTGAATTAAAATTCATAATTAAAATGAAAATAAAATGATTAAATAAAATTCTTACTGTATGCGTTTATTGTATATAACAGGGAAGCATTCTTCATCCAGTTGAACTCTAATAAAGTTAACTACGGGCTCCAATAGCATACCAAGAGCTGGTTTTGGTGATAAAGTCACTTCCTCAGATGTAGGTAATTGATTAAAGCTAAAAAATATTAAAAAAATTTGCATAAAAGTTAGAGCTCACTGTTGTTTTTTACTTCAAACAAGAAAGTTCTTCAATCTTTCTGACAACGTCCATAATTTTATGCCAGTAAAAGGCGGGGAATTCACCCCAATAGAACAATCCTGCTCTAAAGTGTATTTCTTTCCACGGCCATAGGGACTTCATTACGGTGACTTAGTTTTTTTGGAAAGAAAAAAATTATTGCAAATTGTGCATGATTTGACAAAACTTACCATTAATATTACGAATGTAGTAATTGTCAGCGAAAACTGATTGCGATAAGCATATCTGAAAAACCGAACATTTAGAAATCAAGTTATTGCTGTAGAAAATAGAGTACAATCACAATCGTGAATAAGCGATGAGCTTCCATTTCGTAAACTCAGCTTTTAATGGTAAGATTAAATGTATATACTTGGGAATGTGGATTATATATTAATTCCCGCAATTTACTAAATCCTGGATTGAAGTGTATATTAATGAACTAGAACAATCATGGACATTTTAATTTTCACAATTAACATTATATTACGAACATTCTGAGAAACAATTTTCGATCCTGCGGCAAACTGATCAGATTAACATCGCAAATGTATTCACTGCATCTTGCCTATTTTTGACGTGTTTTAGAAAATGATTGTGAGGCGTTTCTCCGACCATGTCGTTTCTCCGACCGTTTCGATTCTTCGACTGTGTCATTTCTCCGACTTATGCAAAAATACTAAAAATAGAGTGGTCGTTTTGTTGTGTTTCTTCGACTATTTCGATTCTTCGACTGGAGCCGATACTTCGACTTCATCGACTGTTCGACTGCTTTTAAGTACCATTTCCTCGACTGACTCGATTTCTCGGCCAGATTCTCAATCGCCGATTAATTGGAGCATCAAATATACACATACGTTTTTCCTGCCTGGGCGAATAATTTTAACAATTTTTGATGAAAATTCATGGTTATTGCATCAAAAAAAGACATAAAATCAGGTTTTTAAAATTATTTTTCTTCAAATTTTTTATTTTAAATTTTTTTATAATTCAAATTTTGAAATTTTTTGAATTTCGAAATTTTTCGAATTTGGAAATTTTTTAAATGTCGAAGTTTTTCGAAAATGTTAAATTCTCCAAAATTTTAAAATTTTTAAATTTTAAAATTTTTTCAAATCTTGAATTTTTTTGAATTTAGGAAATTTTCAATTTTTAAAAATTTCAAATTTTGAAATTCTTGAAATTTTTAAATTTGGAATTTTTCAAATTTTTTTAATTTATTCAATTTCGACATTTTTTAAATTTCGAGATTCTTTAAATTTTAAATTTTTGACGTTTTAAGCAAAAAAAAATCTTTAGCATTTTTGATTCAGAATTTTGAATATTTTTTGGTGAAAATTCAACATTTTCGAATATTTTCATCAAAATTCAACATTTTTTCAAATTCTTAATAACTTTAAATTTTTATTTTTAAAAATTTAATTGCAGTTTTTTAAAATTTATCAAAAATTATAAGATTTCATAATTTCCGATTAATATTTTATGATCTCTGATCAAAATTGCCGATTTTTACTATGATTAATTTTGACAATTTTTGTTTGACAATTTAATGTTGATAATTGATTAAAACCTAACAAACGAAAAACATTAGGTAAGTGTATTGTGTAGTCGGACATTCGAAGAAGTCGAACAACCGAAATCAAAAAAAAACGATTCATAGCCGAAGAAATGAAACAGTCCAACAATCACAACAGTCAAAAAATCGAGATAGTCGGAGAATCGAAGTACAACGTAGAAAATAGTCAAGAACTGAAGACACCAAATGTGTACATCTGAAAAACAATAAAACAGTTGACTTGTGGTACTGTAAGCTGCATCGACATAGATTTATGTCTTTCAGCAGCAAAGATGTTCCTGATTTTGTCAATAGAAATATGAAATTAAAATGCTAATTTTTATAAAGTCAAAACACACACATATATATATAATATTAATTAAATGATTGTGGCTGAGTAGAGATAAAAAGTCGGGAATGAACAAATATACAAAGACGTATGTTGTATTGGGTGCTCGTATGCCCTCGGCTACCTGGCTGTGGTTCTTGGGGGATCCAATCTGGTACATCCCCTGACACTAACCCGGTACTAACTCTGCTCCAATGGTACCTAGCTAGGACTGAATGTGCGAAGGTATTTATTACGAGTAAAACGAGAAGTGCAACGAATACAAATGTGAGAATTAATAGGATACAAGTGCAAAAATCTAAACACAAAAACACCACCACCTAACTGTTCCCTGACTCAGGGAATCCTCTCTTCACCCCTGCCCACAGAGTGACAGGGGTTTTAGGATATCTGGACACACAGCCTAAGTGGCTTCGCCTTTCAAAGGACTGAAACTGAAACTCACACTCCTCAGAGAAAGTTGAGACTGATCTGCCAGTCTCCAATAACAACTCACTAAACTTCTTGATCAAAAGGGTCGTCGTAAATGATTAGGCTGCGTTTGGCTCTCAGCTGTAACGGCAATGCAACGTCAAAACGAAAATACAAATAACCCTAATTGGTGATAATGCCCACGCTACTTTCCTGGCCACCGCGTTTGTACAAAACGTCCGACCAGAAGACAAACAATAAACTCACGATAATATTTCAGTAATGAAAAACTGCACGGCGGCGTGCCTAACATCAACTTGCATGTCGTATGCAAAACTTTCGTGCTGACCATTTATTTGTTTTAGGGCCAAAAATGTGTGACACAAACTGTTTTATCGGTTTGTTTACTTAATAATAAATGGAAACACTTTAACAACAAAGAAACTCTGGGGAATAAAAATGTAATAATTAGAGGACCAAAGGTCAGAGGAATTGACCCTCTGACACGTAAGTTTGTGAACAGTTGAAAATTTGTATAACACACCACATTCCTAATACAATCTGTAGACAACCAACCATAGGCATCACTCATCCTAACATTGTATCAATTTCTTCTAGAGGAAATTCTCAGAAAACCAGTCGGACAATTTTTGTGAAACAAGTACTTATGAAAAGCCCTTAAAAACCCTGAAAACTGTTGTGGTCGTTTGTTGTGAAATTTTGTTTGGCAATTTTTATGAATGGTGGGAAGAAACTTCAAACACAAAGCATAAATAAAATCGAAATTTTCGGGATTAGGATTGTATGGATCAAAGTTTCTGATAATGAAACCGACTCCTTATTCTAAAATTTCCAAAGTACACTAATTATTATAGCAAGTAAAAGGAATGCTAGCAAATGAAAAACTGGTATTACTACTAATTATAGAGCCGAATAATATGAAATTTTATATCAAATTGATGGGTTTCTTAGAGCATGTTCACTCACTGGATTGAGTGTCTGAAAAAACTTTACTCATTGAGAATCCATTAAAAATTCTCTTTAATTGTACACCAGTTTTATTTCACAGTATTCAACATTGACGAATTTTTATGCTAAAGCATGATTATTGATTTTTTTTAATAATTCATGAATGACGTCAAATGGTAGCTCTGAAAAGACCATCAACACAAACTTATCAGAACGAATGGGAGGAAGATGGCCATTGCACTGCCAATGCTGCATATAAACAATGAATCACAATACAGCTGATATACACAAGTTTTGGAGCTGCAGCAAAAGTTAAGCTCCATCTTTTTCGTTTGACTTTGTCTCAAACATTTCTTTTTTGAGCTGCAACGTAAATTTCTGGATATGTTTTGCGCCGGGACCAAAATTTTGAAGCTATCCTTTTGGATTTGATCTCAAAATTTTTTTCATATTGCAGTATTTAATACTGAATTATATCAAGTGTTGAACATTGGTGGTTAGAATTGCTGCAGCTTCCATATTTTCCTACAAGGCTGAATCTCAATTTTTTAGTTATGGATGTGACCAATCTATTGATTCTAGTTGGTGTCGATTTTTAGCTCAAGTAATCTCTGGGGGAATGTGAGTCTTGCTTGCAATATGTTTATTCTGCATCGATAACATCGAACAAAGCTCTGTACACAACAATCTTTGAGATATCATATTGCATTAGATGTACATGGCCTGCATAACATGCCATGTTAGGCACAGAGATGTGATACTGTGAGATTCAGCATTTGGCATGAATCAATTGAGCATCAAACAAATCAAAACTCATAGGTCTTACTAGGATCAATGATCAAATACACCCATCACCAGTAATGAAATTTCATTTTTCACAGGGAATGTGTAATGTAGATGCTAATGCATCATTGTAAATTCATATTGTACAGTATGTGTATTTTATTACTGTATATAAATTTATTCTATAATTTATTGTCTCAAGGATGTCTGAGTTTTTCTATATTGACATACCGGTAAATTCATCTGAAGTGTTCTGTTTTGAACGTCTCACACCCAGAAGCCGTCATTGACCCAATTAAGATGTACACAATTAATTTGCACATCGGCACCTGGCCCTCATAACTCACATGAAAACACACATTCTGTAGGTACAATAATTCCCCCCAAGAGGCATAAAAACACCTGCCCATGTAGAAAACGCAACAACCTGGACCCAGACACAAGATTCAGGTAGAACACATGGAAGAAGCATACAGTAAATGAAAGCAGGTAAGCGAAGCAACGATTGGTTAGGAAAGCAAGACAGAAGCGGACCTCCCATGGCGTGAAGTCGTGGTCTAAAGAAGCGGTATAAAAGGCAAAGAAAGCATGAAATATGCAGATTTTTATTCGTGTTCGTTTTTAATAAAGCCCGTGTGGAAGCAATCAGGTTACATGGATGCCTAAGAAAGCAGTCGGCAGTTTTGTATTCGTGGTTATTGTTATCATTCGTAGCATGGCTAAGCATATGGTAAATTAAAGCATGTAAACGTGGAAGTTAAGCATAAATTAAAGCATAAAGGCGTGGCGATAGAAGCATACAGTAAACAGAAGCAGATAAGCGAAGCAATGATTGGTTAGGAAAGCAAGAGGGAAGCGGACCTCCCATGGCGTGAAGGCGTGGTCTAAAGAAGCGGTTTAAAAGGCAAAGAAAGCGTGAAATATGCAGATTTTTATTCATGTTCGTTTTTAATAAAGCCCATGTGGAAGCAATCAGGTTACGTGGATGCCTAAGAAAGCAGTCGGCAGTTTTGTATTTGTGGTTATTGTTATCATTCCTATTATTTTCCTTAACGTTATGGTGTGCCGCCCCCTGGACGTTTTGTTGACTCAAGTAAAAGTACAGAGTAGAAAATGGGCGTTACAAATGTTGGACAAGTTTCATGCTAAACAACTACTCGATACTAACAACTACACAGATTTAAAGAATCATTTCGAACAACGCTAATTATCGACAAAGGACTTTACTAGCTCAAACAGGGAGTATGCTACCACTGGCAATATTCTCTTGGCAGAAAGGGCGGTGTCAAGAAATGATCTGAAGAGCCTAAGCTGGTTTTACTCCATGTGTGGAGTGAATTTCAAACAGACAACAGTAATTACGGGAGAGGACATGGAAAGTTAGCTGTTTGCTTCAAATTGGCCTGAAACTCATTATTTGTTGAAAGCCTAAGAGGTACTTAGAGAATAACTGATATTAGTCCACCAAGCCATAAATGTAAGCGAATAAATTATTTTTAGTTTAATTATATATGAGTCCTATGAGAAAAACCTACAGTAAGTGTTTTTGATGTGACTGTCCTCAGTAATGCGCTTCCACCATGATTATGCCATAAAATAAGACATCATCAGACAGAATAACTCTTGCATATTTAGCTCTTGTGAAGTAGTTTCATGGGTGCAGTCTGAGTGTTTGGTGAAAAATGAGATCATAGTATTTGCTGAATTTACAATCTTGATGGTTGGTTTCTCAAATCGTACAATGTTCTATCATTTAGAAATTAAGACCTATTTGATTTATCTGCACAAAAAAGAATGGTTCGAAAAAAGCGGACCCTATTGTCGACTACTGCTGAAAAAATATGAAGACAACAAGAAATATTTGCCTTTCAGTGATGTTGATATATCTCTCAATCCCGAACATTACACACTTGGTTCATTGTGAAGAATAGTTTGAAAAAAGAAAACTGGTATTGTCACAACATAATTCGTAATATTATGATTTTTTTGGGAATGATAATTTTTTAATAAAATTGTCAGCAAACTCTGTGACTTAAATTATAAATTATTCATTTCGCCGTAAGAAATCATTAGTCAAATTTGATACAACCTTTTTCCACCAATGAATGATAATCCTCATTCGATAGAAAAGTGGTCACTCCAACTCCAGCCAATATTGCCTGCACTGCAGATTCAGCGACATCCGAGATTTATTTAGTGTGTTTCCATCGATTTAGGCGGATTTCATAATAATTTGGCAACTGTTGGAAGTTTCCTGAAAGTGTGCCTCAAAATGGCCATAGCGGACCATTCCACAGTGAATACTGTAGTATTAGATTTAGCAGGCTGTAGTACATTTTGTTTATAATTATCGCACATTTTTCACCAGTGTGTACTTGCTCACTTGTCTGGCCAAGGCCCTATAACTACTGCTGGAAAGTTTAGTTTATTGGAACATCAAAGCAGCAACTCTTCGTATGCAGCTCACAACATTTCTTGTACACTGGGCTCTATGTTGAAGAGCTACCTATGCAGAGCATGCTGAGGCTGGAACTTCCGATGAATGGAGATCCAAAGAAGTCATTCCTTTGTAGCTTTTTAGTATTTAATTGGATTACATGTAATTAAAATATATTTAATTAGAATCTATTTAATTAAAACGTATTCATTTAAAATATATTGAATTAAAATGTATTTAATTAAAATATATTTAATTAAAATGTATTTAATTAAAATATATTTAATTAAAATATATTTAATTTAAATATGGTTAATCAACTTATATATTTAATCAAAATATATGTGTATAAAAAATATATGATCAAATTAAATATATAAATATTTTACTAAATTTAATATGTTAGTATATTCAATATATTATTAGAATATATTATTGCATGAAATTTGTTTTTAAATTAAATATAGTTTAAAAATATATAATTAAATTAATTTAATCAATTTATATGTGTATAAACGAACCATATGATCAAATTAAACATATTACTAAATTAAATATATTATTAAATTAAATGTATTATAAAAGTAAATATGGTATTATATTGAATATATTTTTACATTGAACACATTATTGAATAAAACCAATGATTAGATTGAATATTTGAATGAATTATATGTGATTAAAGTACTTATATTATTAATTCCAAAACAAACATGCGTTGGAGAAATTTAAATGTCATGAAGAATATTTAAAATTTATTTATTGACATATCTAGAGCAGGAAGAAACTTCATCATACATAAAAAAAATCAATTGAAATATCCGCTAGTAGCATTCTCTGGAGCCAAATATGCATAGGCGAAAAAACCCCGACTGCCCGAATTATGGATGCGGGAAATGACCAACATTTTGTTCGATTGCGAAACAAAAATCCCTCGTTTCGGGCGCACATAGCAACAAAATCTATTGTCATAATGTAAATATTTGTAAAAAGTGTTATTTTAATTTTTGAATTAATTTCCCATTATTGATTTTAAAAATTTAAGAAAAAACTTAATTTAAATCTATTTACCTGTAACCTCTATTAGTCATATCTTCAGTATCTCGAATTTCCAAATAATCTCTACAAGCGCACTCTTTCGTACAATTATAACCGAACCATGCATTTCTAAATTTGAATATAATTTTCCGCCCGGGTGGTGCCTATACATATCTATACAGTACTTTTGTGATCGAAATGATTACATGTAAGCTTACAGTGAACAGCCATGTACAGTCTTGTGGTGGATTGTATGGTGTTCTGAGGAAATTCAAGGTGCCGAATTTATACGGATAATATTCTCCTTTTGTAATCATTTGCCTTCGTTCCTTTTCGTTTTTTGGACACCACCAAGTAACTAAATGCAGGTAAAAATCTACATATATGCAGGGATACTGATATACACAAACACAGATATACATATAAGATAATATATATAATGCATATATTATATCCGAATATGGCAATATAATATATATAATACATATATTATATGAGAGTATAGCAATATAATATATATAAAACAGGTAATATATATATATATATAACGTATATAGTATATATAATACCTATGATAGATATAATATGTATTATATATATGTATCTATATATGTATATTGCACATGATATATGTAATACATACATTACACATGATGCACATAATGTACGTGATATACGTAATACACACAATATATATATTGCATTCAATATATGTGTGATATATTGTACATATTAGACATATAATATATGTTATATATACAGGGTAAGCCAAAAAAAGGCAACTAGTGCTGACTTCCATAACTTTTGAAAGGTATAGCTTTTTTAATGCGAGTTGCTGCATTAGAATTCTCTGCTCGTTTTTGCTATAAAGGCCAAATTTTATGCTCATAGCGTTTAACAGAAATTTAGTGAAGGTAGTCATTTTTCAAAAAGTAAAAAATGTGAAATCAAAGTAAAAATTTTCCTATTGTGAGGAAAGACTTGTAAAGCTTTTTACACACTATAATACTTCAAAAGTCATCCAGATTTGTAAGATGCACGTAATTTGAAGTCATTAACTTCTTATTTCAAAGGGTGCAAAATTTCGTCAAAATCAAGAGCTTTCATTTGGAAATTGAAAAAAATGCGAAATCAGAACGAAATTAATTTTAAGATTGAACAGATCGAAAAACGATCACAATTATTGCTGGAGCAGAAAGTAGAACACACTAAAATGGCACTCTTGTAGTTGTTGAGGCAACCTGTTCCTGCTACTCTCGGCTTCAGTTAAAATTTGGCTCGGTCCAGGAGTCGAACCCGGGACCTTAAAGCTACCATCCACACGTGCTAACCACCTGAGCCAACCAAGCAACAGAAAAGGCGCTCTCTTTTTTGCAACAATTCGTAGTTGAGGTGGTCACTATGACCACTCTCAACATCCCTTCGCCATCGAGTTTGATGGTCCATCAAGGGTCACCAGTGTTGAGGCAATCAGTTCCAGCTACTCGGTCCTTCAGTAAAAGTTAGGCTCGGTCTGGGACTTGAACCTGGGACATTGCTGCTACCGTCCACACGCAGTTTTCAGCTGTTATATATTTCTCATGATTGTAAAACACGTTGATTTTGTCAATTTTGATCAATTTTTCAAAATTTATTTGCAAAAAAACCGACGTTTAGTATTTTTGATTCTCGTCAGTCAATATAAAGAGCAATCTGACTGAAACTTTGCAATTTACATTCCAGATGTTTTATCTATCCACGGCAAGAAGTCGCATTGAAAAAGCTTCACCCATTCTAAAACTATGAAAGTCAGTGCTGGTTTCCTTTTTTCTGATCACCCTGTATAATATATAGTATACATATTTACACATATATCATATCCGTTATCATATATAGAATATATATAATAGATATGATATACATAAAACACCAAATATATAATGATATAATATATATATGTATATATACCTAGTATACGCATGATATATATACCTATATATCTATTACATATAGAAACTCTGTGTATTACCATTTCCTGTTTCAGCAAACAGATCATCACAATACTGTCCACTATAGGCATCCGTGCAAATGCATCGGCCACAGCTATTTGGATCTGGAATGCCACCATTATGACATTGAGTTACTGTTGGGCAAGAATCTAAGATGAAGATTAATTTTTCTAGATCATGTAGATTCTAGTGATATTAATTACCGGAGCAGTAAACTTGATTCAAATCTCGAATAGTTGGATGTGGGATCCAATCATTGGGTGGCTGATCAGCCCATAAAGCATTATCAACGTCACAATTGGTTACCATGTCATAGTTTCTTGATTGAAAAAAAAACATTTAAATAAGATAACATAGACATTTATGTTATTACTACTCCCTCAGATTCCAGGGTATCATATTCCAATGTTCGGCCCTGTATTGTTGTGGGACGACGATACCTAGTATACCAAGAATGGATGCAGCAATGTCCGTTGGTGAACCACAATATCTTTCGTGGAGCATAGCCATGAAATAAGCATCGATAGAAATTATTAAAATTCTTTATTTGATATTTTCTAAATTCAAATAGTTAAATCTTGAGTTTAGTGTATTAAATCTCAAATTTTATTTATTTATCGAATTAAATTTATCAAATCTGAAATTCAATTTATTGAATCTTGAATTTAATTTATTAAATCTTACGTTTAATTATTGATTTCTGGTTTATTTCTTCCAATCATGTTTTGATTTATTGCATCTTAAAATTAAGTTATTAGATGTATCTTAATTCATAATACTTAAGTCTTAATTCTTTATTCTTAATTCTCAAGTCTTAATTCTTAATTTTCAATTCTTAATTCTTGATTCTCAATTCTTAATTCTTAATTGCTCTCTATTTTTTATTCTTAATTCTTCTCGATTCTTAATTCTTCTTAATTCTCAATTCTTAATTCCTAATTTAATGTATATTGTAAACTGTCAATTGTTAATTGCCAATTGTTAATTGTCAACTGTGAATTGCCAATTGCCAACTGTCAATTGTTAATTGTCAATGGTTAATTGTCCATTGTTAATTGTCAATTGTTAGTTGTTAATTGTTAATTGACAATTTTTAATTTTTAATTGTTAACTCTTAATTGATAAATGTTATTTGTTATTTGGTATTTGTTACATGTTAATTGTTAGTTGCCATTCGTTATCTGTCCATTGGTAATTATTGATTATTGAATGTTAATCGTTAATTTTTAATTTTTAATTGTTAATTGTTAATTCTTATTTGTTATTTGTCAATTCTCAATTTCATTGTTATTTCAATTGTTATTTCAATTTTTATTTCAATTGTTGATTCGGTTGTTTCTTAACAAATATTATTCTTTAAAAAATTTTCATTTTTCGTTCTTAATAGTTGCTGATTCTTAGTCTTTTTCCTCATTCTTGATATTGAATTAAAATTCATAATTGAAATGAAAATATATTAAAATGATTAAATAAAATTCTTACTGTATGCGTTTATTGTATATAACAGGGAAGCATTCTTCATCCAGTTGAACTCTAATAAAGTTAACTACGGGCTCCAATAGCATACCAAGAGCTGGTTTTGGTGATAAAGTCACTTCCTCAGATGTAGGTAATTGATTAAAGCTAAAAAGTATTTAAAAAATTTGCATAAAATTCAGCGCTCACTGTTGTTTTTTACTTCAAACAAGAAAGTTCTTCAATCTTTCTGACAACGTCCATAATTTTATGCCAGTAAAAGGCGGGGAATTCACCCCAATAGAACAATCCTGCTCTAAAGTGTATCTCTTTCCACGGCCATAGGGACTTCATTACGGTGACTTCAGTTTTTTTGGAAAGAAAAAAATTATTGCAAATTGTGCATGATTTGACAAAACTTACCATTAATATTACGAATGTAGTAATTGTCAGCGAAAACTGATTGCGATAAACATATCTGAAAAATCGAACGTTTAGAAATCAAGTTATCGCTGTAGGAAATAGGGTAAAATCACTATCGTGAATAAGCGATGAGCTTCCATTTCGTAAACTCAGCTTCTAATGGTAAGATTAAATGTATATACTTGGGAATGTGGATTATATATTTATTCCCGCAATTTACTAAATCCTGGATTGAAGTGAATATTAATGAAGTAGAACAATCATGGACATTTTAATTTTCACAATTAACATTATATTACGAATATTTTGAGAAACAATTTTCGATCCTGCTGCATACTGATCAGATTAACCTTGCAAATGTATTCACTGCATTTTGCCTTTTTTTCCTGTTAGGGGCCACCAGTGTTGAGGCAACCTGTTCCCACTACTCGGGGCTTCAGTAAAAGTTAGGCTCGGTCTGGGACTTGAGCCAGGGACCTTGAGGCTGCCGTCCGCATGCTCTAACCAACTGAGCCAACCGAGCAGTGGGAAGGCGCTCTCTTTTTGCAACAATTGGTAGTTGGGGTGGCTGCTTTGGCCACTCTCAACATTGGCGAGTTTTAGAAAACAGCCAAAAACTGAAAACACCAAATGTGCACATCTGAAAAACAATAAGATAGCATCAATTATTATTTGAATTAAATTTGTACAAAAAAATGTTCTAACCACAATTCTTTTTAAATACAATAAAATACACACAGCTGAGCCCTTAGGAAAAATAACTTTTACTCGGGGCTTAGAAGCAATAGAATAGGAAGCAAAACAATACAATACAATACAATACAATACAATACAATACAATACAATACAATACAATACAATACAATACAATACAATACAATACAATACAATACAATACAATACAATACAATACAATACAATACAATACAATACAATACAATACAATACAATACAATACAATACAATAGAATACAATACAATACAATACAATACAATACAATACAATACAATACAATACAATACAATACAATACAATACAATACAATACAATACAATACAATACAATACAATACAATACAATACAATACAATACAATACAATACAATACAATACAATACAATACAATACAATACAATACAATACAATACAATACAATACAATACAATACAATACAATACAATACAATACAATACAATACAATACAA
The DNA here is from genome assembly GCA_963922205.1 of Romanomermis culicivorax. Taxonomy (NCBI): domain Eukaryota; kingdom Metazoa; phylum Nematoda; class Enoplea; order Mermithida; family Mermithidae; genus Romanomermis; species Romanomermis culicivorax. The sequence continues at coordinate 415,226 of CAWUHX010000157.1, read as the reverse complement.
TACAATACAATACAATACAATACAATACAATACAATACAATACAATACAATACAATACAATACAATACAATACAATACAATACAATACAATACAATACAATACAATACAATACAATACAATACAATACAATACAATACAATACAATACAATACAATACAATACAATACAATACAATACAATACAATACAATACAATACAATATAATACAATATTGGAAAATTGGGGAATGTTGGCACCATGCACTAGCACACAAAAACGGAATAAATAACGAAAAATTATTCCTTGGGGGTATAATTGAATTTTAAATAATTGAACAATGATGCAAACATGTAATAATAATATGTAATAATGAAATCACAAAATCACAAACCCAGACTAGACGAATGGGAGTCAAAAGCGCAGCGGGTTCAAAAGCGCAGCCTGTTTCAAAAGAGCAGCCGGTTCAAAAGCGCAGCAAGTGTTTCAAAAGCGCAGCCGAAAATTTCAAAAGCGCAGCAAGTGTTTCAAAAGCGCAGCAAGTGCATAGTAGTCAGTCTTTTTTGTCTTGTGTTCGTTTTGGACTTCGCCACAGCAGCCTCCTCAACTATAATCTGTTGCGAATCGAGAGCAGTCTTACCATTCCTGGCTTGACTCACTTGATTAGAGTGTGGGGACAGTAGCTGCAGATCTAATGTTCAAGCCCTAGATCGAGCCTGACTTTTATTGAAGACTCAAGCAACAGGAAAAGGTAGCTTCGACACTTTAATGTACAAAATGTACAAACTTTCCACTTCAAAGTAGAAAGTACCACAATTTTTGGGCTTGATGCTTTTGGGTGATGAACTCCACTTTGATGCAGAAAGTATCGTGATGCTTTAGATCGACCGAGTTGACAAGCTCAGTGAGTATTAGTACAGCATGTCTCCACATGGGTCAAAAATCGATTTTAAAAAATTTTGAGTTTAAATTAGAATAACTTATTGGGTAAATCGATGTCGCTGATTACGAATATGATATCAGAAATTTTATAGGAGCAAGTCTCCACGTGTTTTACCAATTTGCGCACACATATCATATCACATATATATACAGGGTAAACCAAAAACAGGCGACCAGTACTGACTTTCATAGCTTCCAAATGAGCGAAGCTTCTTAATGCGGTTTCCTGCAGCCGATAGATAAATAATCTGGCATAAAAACTGTAAAGCTTCAGTCAGATTGCTCCGATATTCACTAACTAGAATTAAAAATACTAAATGTCAATTTTTTGCAGAAAAATGTTTAAAAAATTCACAAAAATTGACAAAATCAACATGTTTTACAGCAAAAAAGTACAATAGATCCTATCATAGGAACCATATAACGGCTGGAAGCTACAAGAGAGTCGTTTTACTGTGTTCTACTTTCTGTTTCACCAGTAATTTTAATCGTTTTTCAATCTGGTCAATGACGGAATTGATTTGGCTTCGATTTTGTTTTTTTTTTCAATTTCAAAGAAAAAACTTTCGATTTTAGCTAAATTTTGCCCATATTGAAGCAAGAAGTTGATGACTTTAAATTACGTGTAAACTACAAATTTGAAGGATTTTAATAGTATTATTGTAATAAACAGCTTTACAACCCTTTTTTCACAATAGGACAACTTTTACTTTGATTTCACAACTCACTTTTTGTGAAAGGACCACTTTTACTGAATTTCTGTTTGTACAGTAACCATAAATGCTAGAAACATAAAATTTGGCTCTAGTAACAAAGACAAACAGGGAATTCTAATGCAGCAATCTTCATTATAAAACCTTCATCCCATCGAAAGTTATCAAAGTCTCCACCGTTCGCCTTGTTTTGGCTCGCCCTCTATATGTGATATGATGTGTTTTTCTATTATACTGAGTTGTGCTACTTTCCCACGGAAAATCATGGATAACATCCGGTGTTTCATCAAAAGAAAATGCTAAAAATAGACTACTCGATAATTGATGCACGTAATAGGATTCAAAGCTCAATATTTGTTGCAACAAATTGTGTTGGTTTGATTTTATTGATGGCTGATCCAACGATATATGAACTAGTTTATTAGAAAATGCCCCCATGGGGCAGAAAACAGGAGAATATACTTGCTTCCATAGTTGCCATGCTAGAAAAAGAAGTGGACTAGAATTTTGAGAACTCGGGTCAAAGTTGGAAAAAATTCACTTTCTTTATATTGGATTTTCATTCTGTCTCAAAAAAATTTTCTATGTCTGTGAAAAAGTATATTCTGCAGCTGAGTGCATCAACACACTTTCCAACCGAACATGTGCATCTCCGAAATTTTGAGGAGGGCACAGGGGTGGATTTTTTGGCGTTTTTTGTGACAAAATTAAAAAAAGTTGAACAAAAAACTATTCTTCATAACAAATCTTCCAGTTTCCAAACCCTTGATGAAGTTTGTACTCCCCATGTCCTCCCTCTCACACATGAGTGTTTCTAACTGCACGAGCTTTTTTTCTAAATTTAGAGTCAATAAGACAGGAATCAACTCTGAGAAGGCGACACATGAAATCCCACTCAGTTTTTTTAGAAAATGCTACAGCACAAAGTCTTCTTAGAACTAAATCGATTGTGTAAGATGTGTGTAATTCACTCATTTTATTTAACATATCCTATGGAATTCACTCGATAAGTAACCAAGGCCCAGTTGCACTAAAAGGGTTTAAGCTCCAGTCAAGATAGTGTCACATTAACTGAAATTGGGGAGCCATGTCACATTAAGTAGATTGGTGATCAGTCACATTGATGGGAAAACCCATACCATATCCCATACGTAATACGGCCATGACACTGCAAGTGACATGCTGTGACCCCATTGGGTGGCTCCGTTAATGGTTTCAGTTCGGGAACCTAACCCAGCTGGTACTACCACAGGTAAACCTATGGTGTACCTCGGCCTTGTCCTAGGGTTATGCTGTAGAATAATGGACAACGCGGCCGGGTCAGGGGTGCCAATCCCTAGTCCTCACTCACTGGGAATGAGGGACGGTGCCATTCCCAGAATGGCGTGTTGTAGGGGACCCGATTGTTAACCTAAATCCCCTTATTGGCCCTGACCTTAAGGGTCTGAGGGCTTTCTTAACTGAGGGTACTTCCGAGGGAAACTAGCTTAGGGGAGACTCCCACAAATATACCCTCAACAATAACAACCCCTGAGAAGACCTACTAAACCTCTTCTCAAACTACTCGGCGCTGGGCGATGGGTTCTGGGGTCAAACTGTGGGTCCTACGGACGGCAACGAGTGGGTGCGGGAATTCGGGGGATTCGGCGTAGGGTAATGCGGCTGCGGATCGGCAGGCGGCCGTCACAAATGTTTCCTCAGCAAGGGCGACGGGGTTCTTCGATTAACGGCGATGGGGACGGGTTCCTACAGTCGGGTTACTGTAGTGGTAACGTATATGAAGGCCAGAGGCGAGAATATGCAAATTTTATTTGATGAGCGGTGAACGCAGTTGACAATATAAAATATAATAAAGGTCGACGACGGCAAAACGCGAGACGCAAGGCTAAAAAGACGCAACACCAGTTAGGCCCAATAATGAGTCGAAAAAAGACGAAACATGCCCTTTTAAAGAGCTCCATAAACTACAGTATGCCTTGGGCGGAGTTACCACTCCCCCAAGCTAACTTCTACAGCGGAAATCCCTGCAGAAGATGCCTATGGTCACATAGACATTTTCCAGTTCACAACATTAAGCACTGGGGCGAGTTTTCACTCTCCATGCTTCAAATAGGAACGTTAACTAGTGAAATTTCAAACTAGTTGTTTCACCTTGGGAAACGTCACTAGTTTTTACTGATAAGAGATGCACGTTGTGCTCCAATTACAGTGATGAGCCCGGAGAGCTTATCTATAAGGGAAATTCTTGACTAGCCGGTACATACCCTAGTCTACGTGTATAACAAAATAATGAATCGAAACGGAAATAAAATGTGCGCAAATGAAACAGAAACGAAACATAAAAGTACACACATGAATTGCATGTAAAAAATTATAAAAACGAAACGTAAAATCAATGTAAATTACTGTAACACAAAACGTAATGAAAAACATAACGAAAAAAATTGTGATGTGAATCACGTGACGTTCGACGAAATTCGTCCGCACGTGACAATAGTCTCGAACAAAAAGACGACTCGGTTTGATTTCAGGTTCAGTACAATTTGATTGTCATCAGGACTTGTCGGAATTATAACTATAATATGTCTCCCTCACCATATTTCAGCTAGTGTGAGAGGCAGAAGTTTTGAATCGGTCGGGAGATAGAATGCCATTAGTTTACCATTTTTTACATTTGAAGTCATGTGCCATATTATTTTCATATAGAAAAATGTTACTGTGGTTGATGCCATGGGAAGGACAAAGTGCACGATGCTGCAGAATATACTTTTCACAGACATAGAAAATTTTTTTGAGACAGAATGAAAATCCAATATAAAGAAAGTGAATTTTTTCCAACTTTGACCCGAGTTCTCAAAATTCTAGTCCACTTCTTTTTCTAGCATGGCAACTATGGAAGCAAGTATATTCTCCTTTTTTCTGCCCCATCGGGGCATTTTCTAATAAACTAGTTCACTTCTTTTTAGTGGGCCTCAACCATGCACGAAAACTTTCATAGAAGCACATTGAAGTTTTAAATTTGATCATCTGCACTTCAAAAAAACAATAAAAAAAACTTCAACCAACGAATTCTTACCTCCAGCAAAAGTAAACGATGTGTAAACTGCATAGTACTTAAAAAACGGTGTAAAGATACTGAAAGGTGACAACATCTATTGAATTCCTCATGGTTTAGAATCCTTCAACCCGAAAATCGCAGAAATACCCTTGTTTACACAAATGACTTTTTTCGTGTAAACTGACTCTGTCCATTGAATTTACCATGGTCAGAAACATTTTCCCTCAAAAATCGGAGAAATACATTTGTTTACACTCAATATGAATTGATGTGTAAAGTGATCACTTTCATTAAATTCCCAGTGGTCAATACCCCTCCCACAAAAATACTCACGAAAATAGGCTTGGTTAAATCCGGAATATTTTTTTTGTGTAAAGTGACACATCCCTTGAATTCCCAGTAGTCGAAAACCCCTTCCATAAAAATCTCAAAAATACGCTTGTTTACACCCGCGATAGTTTTTTTGTAAGATGATCACATTCATCAAATTCTCCGTGATCAAAAACCCCGCCCACTGGGAAATAACGGAAATCTGTTTGTTTACAACTGGGATAAGTTTTTTGTGTAAAGTGATCGCGTCGAAAACCCCTTCCATCAAAAAATCACGAAAATACGTTTGTTTACACACGGGATAATTTTTGGTGTAAAGTGATCACATTCATTGAATTACTCGTGGTCGAAAATCCCCTCCACAAGAAAATTACGGCAGTCACCGTGGATGATTTATTTGTGTAAAGTGAGGACGTCTATTGAATTCCCCGCAGTCGAAAACTCCCTCCACTGAAAAATCACGGAAATACGCTTGTTTACACCCGGGATAATTTTTCGTGTAAATTGACCGCGTCCATCAAATTCCCAATGGTCGAAAACCCTTGCAGCCCAAAAATCCCAATAAGGCTACAGGTTTATTTGAAACGGCTAAAAAATTAGTAGTGCATTATGCTGCAAAAAATTATTTTTTTGAACCCATAAGTATTATATAACAAAATTGGGGAATTTGGCGTTTCCCGGGACTTTGGACCACCAAATAATTGAATGGAGGCCATATTTCAAAAAAAAAATTCGCATTTGAGATTACACCCCCAAGATGCTTAGGCCGAAGTATGGAGGTTGGATATGGCAAGCCGATTGCTGGGCATGGTGGAACTGGGGGGCCTAAAAAAGTGCGTTTTTTACCTGTTTTTGGGGCCCCACCGAGCACCACTTGCAGATATAGGCGAAATGACAAAAGGCACCCCATAGTTTGCCCCTCTGCCCGATATTATGCAAAAAACCCGAAGGTTCTAGCTCTTAGATTTTTGGCTCTAGGGGGGACATGAAATTTGGGGGCCAAGTATATTATAGGTTGACGCTGTCGCGCCACCTATGATTCTGCAAACATACGGCGGACGAGAATATGGCAACACAATTTTCTAGGCAAAAGCAACTTTTGATCTCAAATCAAGATTTACAAAGGCAACAAAATCAGGAAAATTGTAAACTCAAAATTTTTTTCAATCATATTTTGACCCATGGGAAGACATGCAATACTAATAACAGCTCAGTGCAGCAAGTTAGTTTCTAGAAAATTGGCAAAAACAGTTGATCAACGGGTAGAAATATGGAAAATTTTATGCAAACTCGCATAAAATTATAAGGATACATAAGTGATTATAGAAATGTAGAAATAAAAAAAAATATTAAAACTTCAAATTTCACCATTCAAAACTTGGGAATACCTGGAATTGCATTTTCGAAATCTTAAGTTTGCAATCAAAAGTGTGCAATGCCATGGATATCGCCAAAAATGCAAAATTTTTGTAATAGTGCATCCGTGCCTATTTTCCACATCAGACTTCCTGCATTTTATAAATGAAAAAATAATTGAAAATTTATGTCATGGTTACATGATTTGCGTAGATAAATTTTCTGCAATTTGAAAGTAATCAATCCAATTTGAATGTTGTGGCTGATGTCTCCCCATTTGAATCGAAACTAGATTTTTATTTACTGCACGATGATTTCTTTCTCCAAAAAATTTTCCACATGGATAGCCGCATTCGAATGAACAATTTTGGATTTGCACTTTTTACATTTATTCTCACCATATTCATCATACTACTACTTTCGGCTTCATTTTCTGATTTTTATTATCAACGTGAGCAAAAAGTGCGCTTTCCCTTTCACAAATTATTGTACGATGAACTTCAATATGATCATCCAGAATTGTATGAATATTGTTTCGAAAAGGCCAGAACTACTGAACCAGCACAGGAGAAATGGATTTCTCAGCCGAATGCTTGTTCTGATGATGTGAATGCTCTTGTTATCGTTAAATCAAGTACTGAGCGTAACGAAAATAGGCGCATTATACGTAAGACATGGGGGCGGAATGTGCAATTATTGAATGCTGAAGGCGAAAGGTAATTTGAGAACAGGACTTTAAATCACTGATTCTGCATACAGGTTATTCATTCTAAGGCGTAATTTTTGCAGATTATCTTTCCGAACTATATTCCTAATCGGACTCTCAAGTGTTCAATCCACATCATTTGTTAATCGCTACTTGCAATCCGAAAATGAAAAGTATAAAGATATATTACAAATTGATGTCGAAGAAGGCTTTATTATCCACAATGTGTTACGCAAAACGTTGAATGGATTACGATTTGTGGACAAATTCTGTCCAAATGTTTCAATGATTTTGATCACTGATGATGACACTGTATTAGCCCCGTGGCTCTTATTTGGCAAGGTTGCCCCCATTGATGATATTATGCAGAATGCTAATCTATCCTTTTTTGGTGGAGTTCCTTTTTTAATGAACAATGCACCTCGACGATTGACTCAAGCATCTCGGGTCGCTTTTCCACGTGACAAATATCCGTGTTATTCAGCACCGAAATTCCTGCAAGCTTTTTCCATGCTAATTTCACGGAAGTAAGGAATATTATCTCTGTTATCTCATGCTTCCCTAGGAAAAATTAGAAAATTTTATTGAGTAGTCCTTTGTCATATATGGTGCCAGGAAAAGTCTTGAAAATATATAATAATATTTGTCACTACTAACATTTTACATGCACTCCAAGATAAAAAACGGGCTGGTAGTACTATTGCGACTTAAGCTGGAGCTTAAGATGCAACTTGAGTCTCTACAACGTTATAGCATATAAAGTTACATTCCAGCTGAGCACCAGCTCGGTGTCGGTATTACTAAAAAATTGTTAACCTACAGCTGAGCAAGAGACTTAAGATTCAAACTCAAGTCTTATTGGACTGTTAAGCTGCAGCTTGAGTGTGTGTTGTATTAGGGAAGTTGTCGGGGGGGTTTGGTCTTTGAGTTCACGCAGGATTGGGATCCCAGGGTTCGCCCTTAATTGTATGTATTTCCTACGCCCACGCTTACCCGATTAACTTAATTAATTGTACTTAAACCCGACACTAATAACCCTACTAATTAAGGAAAAGGATGTTTCCTTATTTGTCTCCCCAATAAAATATAAACCGGAAAGGAGAGACCTTTCTAATTTTATCTTACGAAATCGAAAAACACTTACTTACAAGTGAAACGGGGCGAGAATACAGATGATTCACTCCCACGCACTGGGAGGAAAAACAAATAAGGATGTGCGTGCAGGGAGGCGGCGAGTAGAGATAAAGTGGCCAATGGGGCACACGTTATAACAAAACATATATGATAATACACGAATGAGAGAGCCAGCGCAGGCGTACCGACGAGTGCTACAGTAAGACAATTGTTGATGGTCCGCATCACTCATTCCACTTGGCACTTGCGGGCCTCATTTGCGGATTTGACAAAAAATGACAAAATCGGGGGAAACACACTACACCATGTGACCAATATTACGACAGTTAAGCTAGAGCTTAAGCTGCAGCTTAGCGTGAAAAAGTTAAGATTGGGGGTAGCTGTCTCAAGTTCTTATTTTATGATGTTATACAATAATAACTGATCGTTTGGTTATATTGCTTGATGAAAGAGAACATCAAGAAAAAGTGAATTTCTTTTTCATTTTTAATTTTCATTAAGACGATCAACAAGGGGATCGATGAATGAATAAATTAACGAAATTTTGATGACCCAAATGACCACAAAAAGCAAGGACAAAAAAGTGACAATGAAAAAGATGACGACAAAAATTTCAAAACTTTTCCTAGAAAATCGATAATGACTAATCACTTTACTTATTTATATATGCTATCCATGTTAGTATTTTTCAATCTGTTCAATACATATAGATACTAGGTACTACTGCCGGATTATGCACACAGAAAAAAATAAACATCGTAGTGACAGAATAAACAAAATAAACATTGTAGAGGCACAAAAAAAGTTGATGCAAAAAGTTAAGCTGCAGCTTAGCAAAACTTAAGGCAAAATATATGAAAAAGTTAAGCTGGATCTTGATCTGGTGCTCAGCAACAGCTTTGCTATGCTGCAGCTTAACTCTTTAGTAATACCGACTTAAGCTATAGCTTAACCAAGTTCCATCTTAACTTTCCACACAAAAGAAATAAAAATATAGTTAAGCTCGAGCTTAACTCGTCTCCCTTGCACAGCACCAGCTAAACGTTTAGTAATATCAACTTAAGCTCCAACTTAACCAAGACCGTCTTAAGCTCCAGCTCAAACCCAAGCTCCAGCTTTATAGTAACACCAGCCCCTTTACTTTTCATAAAGTTTGGGTAATTCAATCTTTTTCAGAACAATGAACTTGTTCCTAGAAGAAACAAAATATTATTACTCGTATGTATTCATCGATGATATCTATCTAAGCTGGTTAGCCTATCGATTGAATTTAACATTCACTGAATTCCCCAAACAATTGTTTGATGGTTCGTGTTTGAAGGACAATTCAATGCAAAGTCATGGTCAATACGAAATTCATTTGAACCATGAACCAGTTGACGAAATCGCCATTTTTCATCAATGTGACATGTCGCAAATGCAAATAGACTTATGGCAGAGATTGTGTGAATCATTTGTTAGGAATGAGACGATGGTGTTGAAAATGCATGCACAATATTGTGATATGTGGATTGAACGTTCTTTAATGTGATGTAAAATATCAATTTTTCTATTTGAATTGGTGCTGGATAATTTCAATATTGGCTTCTATGCTTATTTTTTCAATCAAATTATGAGCCGTTTTGTTGGCACTTTAGGGTTCAAAAATTTTGGGGGTGATGGCAATAAATTGTAAATAGTTGCCAACTGAGGATCAAAACAACTTCAACTAAGAGAGGAGCTATTCAGTATGAAGACATGTTGAAGCTGCTTGCCAATTTTTCACATGTTCTTCAGAACTATTCAGATGCCGACTGAGTGCAGATATCAAAAATTGTTGTTTAAGGTTGATGCAGAGAGATTGCTTTGTGCTAGTTTATCAAAAATTCATATTTCTTGTTTGTGAAAAATAGAAAAATGCATAATTACTTACAGGCCTTATTGGATTTGCAGTTCAATTATGAAAATATTGAAGTTATTCATGGTATTAACAATGGCGGACTTGAAAACGGTACCATATTGAGGAAAAGTCTAGGCAGATCTGGGTTTTTTATAATCAGAAATCAGATTCTTATGTCAGCATGCTTTCTATCACACACTGATATCTGTTGGATTCACAGTAAACTCAAGCCTGCCCTTCTGGGGTTATGGGCTGACCTGCCTCATTGTAAGGTATCACAGAATTCTTATACCCTTTTCCACTGGCACCTTCAACTTACAGGCTGACCCACTCTCCTCCGAACGTTTCGTATCACTACTCAATGGGTGCCTTGATTGTATCAAGGAAAGCCACCCACTGTTAGGAACGATTATGAGAGTGATAATTTCACCAGTATTGAAGAGTGGGCTTTCTGATTTCTTGAGCTACACCAACAACTACTTCAATGATCACAAAAACTGTGTGTCAAAGATTATCAGTGTGTGAAAGGGTACAGGTGATTATCAGTGTGAAAAGCTATGTAATCATCAAATAATTTATTGTATATGAAGTGACCAAAGGTTGCACATTAAGTAAATTCATAAAAAAGAGAATGGAACACCAAACGTTAATTACAATTTGTAGATGGTGTAATGCAACTGTATGAAGGATTTCTAAATGTGATACAAAAAGCCCATGTGGGCCTGTGATGGGATCAGTCAATTATAGTATGCGCAAGGGAGAAGAATTATCCGACCACTGAGACACAGAAGTTTCTTATTTATATTCATTCCTAATCTATGCAAAAGCTCTCCCTAGTAAGCAAGGAAATCTGAGTAGACCAAACAATAATTCTAGAAAAGGTCAAAATCATGAAAGTAACAGGAAGTAAAAATGGAGTCTAAAAAAATTCCTCCATCAAGTAACACTAGAAAATAAGGGAGGGGAAAGAAAGATTGATCCTCGAGTGACAACTATGGTTACCAGTAGACTATTTGAATTGTTGTTATTGATAACCTTGCTTTTTTCCTTGTGAAAACATTCCAAATCTTACATATCACATCACACTCAGCTCATTAGCAACAATGGAATCTTTGCAGCAAGGTTCTGAGCTGGAAATAGTTGAACCCAGAATCAAAACTCCTCAAAAGATAAGTCTATCTGAAACATTTGGTAAGCACTGACATTCTGAATCTCTATTCAATGTTGTCTTACGTATTGTAATATTATATCATACTATTGTAATATTGTAATTTTGTAGCTCCACTATAGCAGCTGGATGGAAGGTTTGCTATGTATGCATTGTATTTGAGCTTTATATGAAATTGAAATTGGAGGTAACAAAATTAAATAATCATTTTCTTATTCATAAAAAATCCAATGAAAGAACATCAAATGAACCTGCTTGAAACTAGTTTTTATGAAAATGACCAAGAACCAATATCGAATTTGTCTGCCTTTCTTATGGAATATGTTCAATATGTATGACTACTTTTCAGAGAACAAAGGGCAGTGACAGAGAGATTGGAGCATTAGGAATTGAAAAGACAATTAGTTCTATCAGTATTCATCAGCATGAATATATTGTGTTAAATAAGTTTCTTTCGACTTAATTGATGTGTTTGCACATGCACATCATGCTGGTGCACGTGCATATAGTTTTTGGGCATGCAAATTTTGCCCACATATTTTTGTGTGTTATTTTTCGCCCACTGCAGGCTATGTAAATTTTATGTGAGCATCTTTTTCGTGTATAAATAGTTGGGCCTTTGGCCAACTATTCATTCGTCTCTTATCGCCTTCTTTTCGTCCTTTTTATACCATCTTATTTTTTACGAATAAATTATGCAAATCGGCCATCGTAACGGATACCTTGCCAACATCATTGTATGTGTGGGCCGCCAGTATTGGATAAATCTACTGACCCACACAACATTAATATCTGCAGAATAGATCAACTGCATTAACATCATGTCATCAAGTGGGCAATGGAATGCAGCTGTCATCTCTTATTTCCTCCTCAATTTTGGGCTAGATGAAATTGGTTTGACAAATTTTGGGGCCCCATTTGAAAATTTAGGATTAGCTGAGCTGATCATCAGGAGAGGTTTGGTAGTGTAGAATATTCATTTAGTTGTGCCAAAAAAGCATGATAGTTGATGCTTTTATACCAAATTATTTCAAGTTATGATGTTAGGCAGTTTACACATAAGCAAGATGACAGAACTTATATGGTGATAACAGTTGCAAGGCTGTATCATTCCCTGATTTTATGCGTTTATAATTTATGTATTTTTGATTTATGAATTTTTAATTTATGAATTTTTAATTTATTTCAATTTATGAATTTTTAATTCATTTCAATTTATGAATTTTTAATTCATTTCAATTTATGAATTTTTAATTCATTTCAATTTATGAATTTTTAATTCATTTCAATTTATGAATTTTTAATTCATTTCAATTTATGAATTTTTAATTCATTTCAATTTATGAATTTTTAATTCATTTCAATTTATGAATTTTAATATACGTTTTCAATATATATTTAAATGCTGAATTTTTTATTAAAAAAATTTAAAAATTTTCCTGGGACAAGAGTTTCTCAAAATATGAATCATGAATATGAATTTTGGGGAACTTTTGCCACAGAAAAATTGTGGAATTTTTTTGAAATTCGTTTTCTGAATTATCTTTTCGTGGAAAATATTCCAAAAATGTTGGAACTTAGAAAATTTTTGAAAATCTTAGAAATTTTAAAATTTAAAAATTTTGAAAATTTAAGAATTTTGAAAATTTTACAATTCGGAAAATTTTAGAATTTTAAAGGTTTTAGAATTTTCAAAACTTTGAATTTTGAAAATTTAAGGACATTTAAAATTTTAGAATTTCAAAATCTTGTTAATTGCATAATTTTGAAAATTTTAGAACAGCAAAATTTTGTCAATTGTATAATTTTGTGAATGTTAGTACTAGAAAACTTGAATTCTTTCTAATCTTAAAATGTTGAGAATTTAGAAATTTCAGAATGTTGAAAATATTACACAAACGTTCGAAGATCTGAGCACGCTGACAATCGTTACTCTGAAAATTTTAGAATGCTTATTTCCAAAAAATATTTTTCTTCATATTTTCAACAGGCAAGTATTTTCAACACTTTCTTTGGGGTATTTGATTTTACACATTTTTAGCTGATAATCTTTTTTTTAATTTTTTGTTATCTTCTTGCAAAATTTTTTTTCAACAAATTACATTTTCCACGCTTTTTTTGCAAAATGAATTTTTTACCTAAATCTTTTGGTTCAATTGCCCATCTCTTCTCAATATTTTTCGCAACAAGTCTGACTTTTTTAGTTTAAAAAAACTATATTGAAACTTTTCTACATTTTTTCTATTTTTTTAAACACTATCTGTATAAAAAGTCCATTTTTCGCATTAATCACTTGGTTAAAATGTCAAACGTACTTTCACATTTCATTATCAAATCTGCATTTTTAAGAATCTTTTTCTTCAATAAAAAACTTTCTACACTTTTCTACCAGAAAGATTTTTTTACAAGAATGAGCTGATATTGTTACAAATTCTTGTGAAATAACTTTAATCATGTCAGATATCAAAATCAAACTATCACTCCACGGATTTTCATGAGCATGGGAGCGGATCTTCTTTGCTGCATTCTGAAAACGAGTGCTATGTTTAAAAAATATTTAACTGAAGACCCATGAACCAAAATTTTTACCCCACGTTCTTGGAATATGAACGTAAAGCCCTGACTGCTCCGACACTGTTCATTCCACGATTGTCAAAGATTCTGAACGCACGCTGTTGAATCGACCTGGGTGTGATGAATTGTAACATCAATAACGACGTTAGCGCCAGTAATATTGTACAATTTTTGGAAACCATGACCTGTGCAAAATTAAAATTGTGTGCCATTTGTAAATTTACAAGTTTCATCAGCAATTACAGAGTGTGGATTGAAGAATGGTTTAATGAAACATGTAGAGGTAATCAGTTTTCCCAGGTATTGACACATTATCGTATAATGTTATCATGATGTATGATATTGTATTGTAGTACATTGTATCATATCATATAGTTGAACATGTGATTGTGTCATATTGCATTGTGCAATAGCACATCATATCATATTGCTCTGTATCCTGTCATATTGAATTCTATTGTATTATAATTAGAATATTGTATTAGATTCCATCATATTGTATCATATTGTTCCATATTACAAAATGTTGTATCATGTCATATCCTGTCATACTTTATTCCATGGGATTGTATCACTTTGTATATTATTGTATAACATTGCATTGCATTGTATTGTATTGTATTGTTCTGTACTGTATTGTATTGTATTGTATTGTATTGTATTGTGTTGTATTGTATTGTATTGTATTATATTGTATTGTATTGTATTGTAGTGTATTGTATTGTGTTATGTTGTATTGTATTGTATTGTATGGTATTGTATTGTATTGTATTGTATCATATCATATTATACTTTATTGTATTGTATATTATAGTATTGTATTGTGTTATGTTTTATCGTATGGTGTTGTATTGTGTTTCACCATACTATATTGTATTAAATCATATCATATAAAATCAGAAAATAATGATGATGAGTTAGGGTGTACAGTTGTGTTTCACAGAGCCAATGTGACACACATTACATGTGACAAAATTGAGGCGAATCTCATGGATGAATGACAGGACACAAAATGTTTCACACGCATCAATGCTGGCCTATGCAACACTCCAGATATGGAGGAAATATGTTTTACACGATGTGGATTGGTACTTTTGCACGGCACTGTATTATGCACGAAACCTATAAAATTTATCAACTGTACTCTGATGCATGTCAAATCCAGAAGAAAATCATCAGACTAGATTGAGATTTTTAGTGCAGTTAGTGTGATAAGGATACTATCAACTTCTACAGATATTAATTGATTGAATGAATGAACATCGTCAAGACGAAGGGAAACTAAAAACAATCAGATAGAAATGTAGGAGCATCGTCAGAGAAATAGAAAAGAGTGTATGAGTAATTAGAAAGTTATCAACTATAGGAAAAATAATATACTTTGACTACTCTAATTGAAGATCCTTCGAAGAATAAAAGCTTCATTAAACCTAGATAGTCTATAGAATCATATGATGCCCTAGAGCTTGACATCACTAGTCGGAATAATTTATTCTTTTGAATCATGATACGTCACACACTAGGAAATGTGCTTTCTGAAAGCTGAGATGTTTTTAAATGTAAGATTGAAATGAGGTAATTCACAAGGTTCAATGTGCTATAGTTCACTATATTGTTTTTTTCTATTAAAAATCGCCAATTACATAGCTACAATATGCCAAAAAAAGATTTTTCATGGTCCTTTAATGTGTTTATGAGGAAGGATGTGCATCGTCAAACCATAGCGAGCCCAAATTAAACAATAAAAAGGTATCAGATCATCAATTTTTAGGGGACTAATTCTTTTGTGTGGCAATTCGCCTAGCTGTGCTGAAGCTCGTTTCACCAGCGACATTAGAAGTTAGAATTAATAAATTTCTTTTTGCAAAAATTACCAAGTTAGTATAACGTATCTCAATTCTCTGATTTCGTAAACGCCTTCTAAAATATTCGTTTATTAAAATTGAATATCAAAAGGCTAAATTACAATGTAGATAAGGCAGGGCACACGATAAAAATTACAAAAAAGGGATGAGCAGGAGAATAAGAGTAACTGAGTGAAAAGGAAGCTGAGAAACTACTAAATATGGGGGGAGGTGAGATTCTATGGAGGGATAGGCATCGTCCAGAAGATAAAATAGTGGCGGATAAACGTCACCCTAAACACACACAACTGGACGGATGAACATCGTCCTCAACAATACCAAACAAACCGGACGGATGAGCGTCGTCCAAGCAAATACAAGCAACTGGACGGATGAACGTCGTCCAAGAAAAACAAGCAACTGGACGGATGAACGTCGTCCAAGAAATACACAAAGAAATAGGGGAACACACGTAGTCGGTAAACTGAAACGCTGCCGATTTGTGAAAATCCAAAGAACTGACTCCTTGTTTTCCGTTCTTTTCTGAGGATCCACAAAAAGAGGTGGGGTTTTGGTGAGGGGAATCTCATTCGCTAGAAATGTTTATTTGGAATGGGAATAAATCGTTTGAAACTGATTGGTTGAACTTGCTTACCACGGGTTCCTTGAAGTTGTCCACCCGTAGGGTGGGAGTTGGTAAGTGGAAAAAAAGGGATTAGTAGTTCTCTGTTTTTTTGGCTCTTATTTTCCTACTGTAATACTTTCCATACGTATTTTACGATTTCCGAGTAAATAATAGAACCGAAATGCATTAATGGTTTTGGCAAATTAACGTAAAAATGTACAAAACAATAGGCTACTTAACCTACATTTTTCCTAATGGTAAAAATGGAAAAAACAACTTAAAAATGGATTACTGTAAAATTACTACACGAAACTAATTTGAACAAAATTATACAGTTTTCTTTTTAGTCAGAAACTTAAGCTTAACTTAATTTACTTAATTTACAAATTCACTTATCGTGACATTAGGAAAATTAATTTGACTCCTCTTCCATATCAATCCACAGAATATTAATTATTAAAAATAGGAATAATCAAGCAAAACAATTTCTGATTGCATGATGTTTTCCACAAAAAACTGTTCATTGAATTTCACTTTTGTCGAAAAAGACCAAATTATGTGTTGACATCCTGTAGGTACGATTGAAATGGTAACTTATAAAACTGCAGGGACAAACAAGTGAAACTGATATCTAAAAATGAGTTATTTGCAATCAATTGATCCCAATATTCTTTGTCAAATTTTTTAATCAGATAAACTATAGTATTCAGTTCATTTCCATGCAAAATGACTGATGTCCAATCTATACATCTAATATAGTACAACTGACAAATTTTCCTCAAAATTTCTAAATCTTTAATTTATCGAATTTTTCATAAGTGAAATGTCCTTATTGAAGTAATATTATTATGCTACACCTCAAGAAGCACATCGAGAAACCTGCAAAGTTCAGAGATACTGTTGAACAACCAGTTTGTTGTGAACCGTACAACCGGGATGTTGAGAATTACTACAAAAGTAGAATTGATAGCATTTTTAGTCCTATTGTTTTGATATTTTTTCTATATATATATATATATATATATATATATATATATATATATATATATATATATATCGTATACATTACATACACTACATACATTATATATATATATATTATATACATTATATACATCATAAATACAGACATTATAACACTCTTTACTCCTCTTTCCACAGTTTGAATTGTGGCCCTTATACTGTATAAATCACTGCACCTGCAAATAAAAATATAAGCTTCAGTAGTCTGATGCATTTTCTGCTACACTGTACGAGGTTTTCAGAGCAGCCACTTGTTGTCATTCATAAATCTTTGGAAAAAATCAATAATAATACTGTTTCACAAATACTCCATCAATATTAAATGCTCTAAAATAAAATTGGTGAACAATTGTAGAGGATCATTATTGGATTCTGAATATTAAATGTTTTAAGAAAACTCAATTCAGTTAATAGATATCATAATTCAAAAAGTTTCAATTCTGCTTACATTTGTTGTTTTGATTTTCGTTTCTTCAGGCATAAAAACTCTCGAACATAATTTCACAAGAAAAATGTTAAGAAAGATCTTCAAGGCGTTCCCAATTAGTATTTGTTTCAAAAAATTTGTCCTACTACTTTTTAACAATTATTCTCTGGAAAAATTCGGACAACTTATGTACTTTGTTGGCTGACTACAATCTGTACCCATAATCCATAAGCCTCAATCATAGCCCCAAGCTGTGAGACTTTGCAAATGTATGTTATATTTAACTGGCGTGTATACCCTGGCTACCTGGCCGCGGTTCTTGGGAGTTCCTAACTAGCTCTAACCCTGATGCTAACCAGGCGAGATGTTACACAGAGAAGGAGATAAAGTACCTAGCCAAAGACGGTGAAAGAACGAGGTCGTTATTATTGAAGAACAAAACACAAAACATGTTAAGGGAATACAAAAGTGCCACGAAATTCTAAATATAAAGGTCTGCCCTGAGAGCCACTGGGCAAAACTCCATCCAAGTCCGACACCACTTCTCAAGAGAACAAGAGGGAATCGTAACATGATCAAGAGAAATCCAAAGGTCAGAGAAATTAACCCTCTGATATCCCTCCCCTCCCCCAGAGGCAAGACTTTCCTGCCAGCAAAGAGAAAGTCAGGAGGTCCCCAAAGGGCCCCAGCCTCCTTCTCCTCATTCGAGGGTGCGGTACTATGCTCAACCGTCCTATCGACACTATGCATCGACGCTATGTGTCGACGAATAAAATAAAATTCATAAAACGTTGACAAATAAAATATAAAAAAAGTTTCGAAGAACTTGGCCGAATTGCGCCAGGTGCTGCCTGACACTCTAATCCAATAAAATACAATAAAAATTGTTCGTGGGACCTGAATAATAAAAAAACGTTTAAACAAACTAAAAAGTCCCTAAGGCACTCGGACCTATGCTCCAATACTGCCAGTGGAACCCCCCAGTTGCCCCTATCGTGCTTTGGGCCGCCCACCATGCTGATGATGTGTATCTGATTGCCGGCTACTCCATCATGGATTTTGGTGTCTGTCTCCATCCTCTCCAGAGGGGGATTTCTTACAGGACAGTGGTGGGCCCGCTCTCCTTTATCCTCCACTGATGTTCCACTGGCCCCTTGTCTGGACACTGACCTCCCAACGCCTTTGGTAGATCTTACCCCCAGGGAGAAAGGATGCCCAGCTGAATCCTCTGAGCCTTTGGCTGTCTAGATTTTGAACCAAAAGATGTATGGTATTCATTTCCAAAGGAGGTCTACATTATTAAAAGGCAAGCAAATGTCTCAACACAGTTTGTGCCATGTAATAGATTGGAATTGAAAATATTTTGTTAGAAAGTTTTGTGGGTTTCAGAAATGGCAAGAACGATAATGCAGAAATAAAAAGTGCAGAAAAATGTCACGAAATTTCACCCAACTTTTACAATGGGAAGAGATCGAGAGGAAAAAAAATTTCCACCACGAGATTATCAGAAATAATACGAGAATCAAGAAAGATAGGCAAGTTCTAGGCAAATATCAAAAAACGCAAAATATTACAAGGCAAAACTGTCTATTATTGTTACAACCAAAAAATTTTGGTAGTTACATTGACAAAATTTTTAACATACATACAAAATATAGTGACCCTGACCTCACAAAGAGCGAGGACAAAAGTTAACATCAATTTACTTGTTCCTTTGGCTGCTGTGATGTCCGCCAGGCTGCCCGATTGGCAGATTCCTCTTCAGGGGTGCGATATAGTTCGATTTCCCGTGGAAAGAGGTCTTTGCGGTATGGATGCTCTGACAGCCTGCTGCCCCACTTCCATTCCTTCGTCAACTTGCAACGTCCATATCCGTGGAATCAATGTTGGCAGGGGCATGGTCATTCCCGGTGGTACAAGGAACTGATGATAATATTGCCCTCCTTGGGGCATCAGAAAGCGACCAAGTTGAAATTGCACAAGCGGTGGAATATTGCTAGATGCCAACATCATGCCTGAAAAAAGAGGGCGATTCAAAGAATCAATACCCATCATTGGCAGTCCTGGATAATTGGGGGCCAAATAGGATATCTGTTGTTGCACTTGCCCCATTGCATTGGGATCGCACATCAGCGCACCTGGCTGAACGACCTCCTCGTTCCTTGCCCTGTCCAGTGAATTCGTTTGGCTGGCATAGGGCACGTCCAGGTGATCGTCATGTTGATAATAAGCAGGCATACGCCTTCTACTTCATGATTTATGGCCTTTCCTGTCGTCTCTTTCCTCTTTTTCTTCAGCCCGTCTTCGACCTTCCAACCTATCTTTCTCCTCCTTTCTTTGCTTGCTTTTGTATTCTTCCCGTTTTCTTCATTCGGATTTGTCTCGATCACTTTTATGCTTCTCCTTCAACGCTGATCTCTCTGCTTCTTTTCTTGGCGATGATAGCTTTCATGTTTTTGTTTCCTGTCCTTGCTTGGTGATTCGGATTCTTTTCCTTGGTGTCCATCGCCCATCTTTCTTATCCTTTGTTTGGACACTTTTGTGGCTCCAGTCCTATTGTAGGGCTTGGGAACCTTGTACCCGATTTTTCAGGCTTTCAAACCCCTTTCGACATTGACTATTTCTTTCGTCTTCTTTTTATCAATAACTTCCCAGAATCTTATTCGTGGATTGGTATTGTCAACTTCTTTTTTCCACACTTGAATATTTGTATAATTGGGTTCGGGGTCTTTTTTGTCCTTCAAAGCTGCCTTAGCTAATGGATAAGCCAGTCCCGCTCCCCTTGCTTGGCAAGACGCATACATGGCTTGATAGCTTTTTTTCAGGCTGGGTATTCTTGTGTTAAATTCCCTAAGTAATTTCATTGCCACGAGTGCATGGGCCTAGCAGTGAAAACTGGCAAAGTTTTGTGGAATCCAGCTCAGACGCAATAATTTCATAAACAAACATGCGCAAGCCCACTCCGCAGCTTCCTAAGCTTTCCAAGGGGGACACGTTATTGTCCACTCTGATAATTGTCTTTGGAAGATGTTCCACAATTTTTTGGGAAGAGCTTGTAGTACATGAAAATGAAGCTCATAATATCGCATAGTCTCTATTCAGCTTCCAGATTTGTCATGAATTCGATTTATTAGCCTAGAGGTCATAAGGGCTACCTCTTCATCGATTGTGGGAACTACATGCGCAAGGTATTTCTGTACGCATGGGCTCGAAAGAGATACCCTTCCATATTGGTAATTGACCACATATTTTCTTTGGGCTAGTGTCTTGTTCAAAGCTTTTCCATGCTGTCCCAGGTGGCTCGGGTATTTCAACCCATCATTTGGATTCATCAGTGGCTGCTAGACCTTTACACTTTTGGCTCTCTCTAGTTCTTCTTCGTTTTCCTGTTTTGCCAGCCATTGTGTTTCATTTTCCTCTTTCCTTTCATTATCTTTGAAAACTTCTGGGTTTGATATGTCTTCTATACCTGGTATGGTCACCAATGTTGTATTTAACTGGCGTGTATACCCTGGCCACCTGGCTGCGGTTCTTGGGAGTTCCTAACTAGCTCTAACCCTGGTGCTAACCAAACCAGATGTTACACAGAGAAGGAGATAAAGTACTTAGCCAAAGATGGTGAAAGAACAAGGTCGTTATTATTGAAAAACAAAACACAAAACAAGTCAAGGGAATACAAAAGTGAAACAAAATGCTAAATACCAAAGTCTGCACTAAGAGCCGCAGAACCCTGTGCAAAACTCCACGCAAGTCCTACACCACCTCTCAAGAGAATAAGAGGGAATTGTAACACAATCAAGAGACACAGATGGACAGAACACGCTGTCCTGAAGAATTACACACTAATATCAGAAAAAAGGGAATGTTGAAGAACTAAACATGGATGGGGGGTAGACGCTCTAGACGAACACTGGCCTATGCCACCAAAAAAATTATCACAAATGAAAAAACATGGTGAAGGGTGCCAAACAACAACTAAAAAAGGTCTATGCAAAACATTCTTATCCATTTATAGATTTTGTACCAAAAATAATATGACACAAACTGTTTCGAAATATTTGATTACCTAACGAAAACTGAACCTGCTCTAGCAACAAAGAACTCTATAAATGAAATGATAATAAATAGAGGACCAAAGGTCAGAGGAATTGACCCTCTGACATGTATTGTTGTTGATAACCTCAACCTTTTTTAACAGTCTGATTTTATTTCAGTTGCTAATCCATGTTTAGAGAAAGGTTCCAGGGTTTGACTAAAGTGCTTGGTGTAGACGTGGGTTTTGTATTCATTGTCAGGAATGAAATCTGATAGATTTTAGTTTCTAAAGAGTGGTTTTCAAAAAAAAAATTATGGATTCACATTAGCTGTCTGAAAGACTCCAGAATGCAGATTTTTTTTTAAAATTTTGATTTTGTAACTTTAGTAGATTTTTTGAAAAATTTTCCAAAAAATTCATTTCACATTAATTTGAATTTGCCAGTTTCTATTTCTATTTAGAGGCAGTGAAATACTAAATTCCAACATATTGAGGCTAATGGTGTAGATATTTCACTCTCATTCTAAATTAGAGAGTCGAGACATTTTGCTTCCAAATTGTTTTGTATACAGTTTCTTGATCAACTTTACCCCCTAAACGGTGCAAGGTGGAGAGAGCAAGACGAAAAAAGGTGGTTAATGAAAAGTTATATAGCAGTTTTTTGCATACCTATGATCTGTGTTTTGATGTATTTTTTGCATTCTTTATAATTTCCAACCTATGGGAAGCTTCATGTTTACATTTTTGTTACACATATGGCTGGACATTGAAATATATGCTCAATATGGTTAGTGGTGTTGCGTTATGAGGATAGGAGACAGTATTGCTAATGTTAGGTTATTGTATAGAGACTTGGTATGAATTTCTTCATGAACTTCAGGGAGTAGCCACAGGTTAGGGATTTATAACATTGAGCCTCTGAGGAACCAGCTGAAGAAACACTAGAATATTTAAAGATCAGATTAATTTCATTTAATTCCTAAACAAATTGCATTTACAAGTTTTGATAACACTACAAGAGAAAATTACTCACTAAAAATGTTACTTGAAATAGTGCTGACTTTATAATTCTTAAACATTTGAAAGCATTTCAGGGCTCCACCAGATAAGCCTGACTTGTCTATTTATTCTGACTCTGCTTTTTAAATTGCTGTTGTCTAAAACTTCCATTTTTGCATCACACATTGAAAAACAACTCTTGACATGCAGCGTGCAATGTTCATTGTAATATTGGATCTAATTTGCAGAACTTTCATTACAAAGAACTTTGCAGAGGAAACTTCTGATGAAGAAAAATCGAGGGAGGCGGCTTGATTGTGGATTATACAAGATAGGCTAAAGTATAGACTAGCTGAGCCAAAAATGACAGAATCAGATATACGGATCGGACAACAATTATTGAACCAAATTTGTTCCGGCCATCCAACATTTGAGGTCAGCCTTTTATATAATTCTTCCGTTGACAAAGTCCAGGTAAGACGTTCAGTAGGTATTATTCATTAATATCCAGGAAAATTTGTAAATGAGCTACTAAAAGTTGCCTAATCTTTGTGAAAGAATTAGTTTCGGAGTGGCAATTTTTTCTATGTTAAGGATCTACAATAAAGCTTTGAAGAATGGTTTAAAAGAAAGAATGGATGATATGAAGTGCTTTAAATCTTTGAGAAATCAAAACCTGATCATGGGCGATATGGACATTTCAGAATTAAAAATTTTGTCAAACAATCCAAGAACAATCTACATCAATTATGCTCTCTATAAAGTCCCCTTAAATGATGTTGCCTTCAAGAGACTGACAGATGATCAGCAATACAGTAAGCCAATGACATTGATTTATGTGCTGAACTCACAATTCTCGTCTAATTTATAAAAAGATACCATATTTTGCTGTAATGTAGAAATGGTGTCCTATTTCTAATCAAGAAATACTAAAATATTACCTTTGTCAGAGGTGGTTATATTGACCTTTTGATTCAAAAAATTGTAAAAATCTACTTGGACATGGTCACAAAGTGTGGTTCAGCTCATGATTATTCAAAATAGAATATGATGATCCACATAATCCACAGTATGATGTCTTGGATTCTGATTAATAGTCAAATTTGATAACTATTTACAAATTTTTATGAGACAAAAATGTCAAAATATGCAACACTTTGTTGTTTCAGGTTTCAAGAATTATGTCATTTATTTGGCAACAAAACAATGGCTCCAAACCAGTGGACCATATGGCCAACTACTACTGGAAAACCTTCAAGCCTATAAGAAGTATTTGCCCGTTGCACATAGGGAACCAAGTTTAGAAATTGTGAATGACACCCAAAGATTATTGTGAAGAGTGATGCAGAAAATTATAATTCTATGCATATATTATCTGAAATTCTATAATTGATTTGTGCACCATATAAATGCTTGGAAATATAAAATATTACTCAAATTCAATTTTATATAATAAATTTGGAACAAGGTAAAATCTGGCTCAAATTACTTTCATACAGCTAGTACAGTCTACCTCTAGGTGTGTAAATTTTTTTAGTGGTGCAGCCTATATCCTGCTTTGACTAAGGTTGATGAAAATTGTACCAGACGTGTCAGGTGTAAAAAATACCCTATATTTGGAGTAAGACTAGAAAAATGAATGCTTATGATACTGACGGTGATGTAGATTTTAGGCAATGTAGAAATCGAATTTAGTGTAGAAAGTATATCAGATTCTGAGAAAATAAGAAAGTTGGGGATTTAGCTTCAATAATTTACTTTACTCACTGTTCTTTTACATTTATCCAGTGTTCTATTTGTGTTGTATTGTGATTCTGTAATCAGAATGTCATGTGTTTCTAAAAGTCTCCAGTTCTTATGAATGTCACTGCTACTTGAAAAGCAGAGTTGTACAAAGATTCTAGTTTTACATGGAAGCCTACAGGAAGGAGCTGGGGTAAGCATGTCAGCCATTCAATTGTAAGCTAGTGTTCGTGCCAATTAAAGAAAACTTAGGGTATGTTATGTTTGGGTTTGCGTCAGGGCTTTGAGTATTAGGCAGGAGTGGAAGTCCGGGGTCCATCCTTAATGCACGTATTTCCAACACCCGTGG
The DNA here is from genome assembly GCA_963922205.1 of Romanomermis culicivorax. Taxonomy (NCBI): domain Eukaryota; kingdom Metazoa; phylum Nematoda; class Enoplea; order Mermithida; family Mermithidae; genus Romanomermis; species Romanomermis culicivorax. Next base: position 390,343 of record CAWUHX010000157.1, on the reverse strand, counting down.
TTACCCGATTAACTTAGTAAATGTACTTAAACCCAACACTAATTACCCAACAACAAATTAAGGGAAATTCAATTCCTTAACCTGTCTCCCAATTTATATAAAAAAGAATAAAAGGAAAATTCTCTCCAATTTTACCTGACACGAAAAGTAAACACATACTAACACAAAAGGAGGTGAATGAGATAACAATCACTCCCAAGCCCTAGAAGAAATAAATGAAGAAAAGGCTGGGTGCGCTGGGAGGTGACGAGTACGCAAGAAAAATAAACCAATGATAAGTGTACACAAAATTATAACACACACACTAGAGAGAGCAACCATACGCACATGTACCAACATGTGCTACAGTAAGATGACTGTCCATGGTTCGTGTCACTCACTCCACTTGGTTCTTGCGGGCCTCATACCCGAATCGACAAAAATGGCAAATGTGTAGCAAAATGGGCAGAAACACACTACAACAGATACACAGCCAGTGAAGATTGTGTATAGACTACTTGAGACGCATTGAACTGTACGTCATTCAATACTAGGAAGCTCCTTCAAGTGACTTCAGTAATGAGCTGTGTTCAAGCAATTAAGTCTTTGGCAATTCTATTGACGCTTTTTGACCGGCAGTTATTTAAACTCAAGATACAATACTCCATTCATTTTTCAATTGAATACTGCTTGTGATAAATTCTATGACTCCTAGATATTGATAATATTATTGAGGCAGTGTTATATTGTCTACCACATTTTTTGCACAGATCAAAACTCAAAAAAATGTGCAAGAGCCATTAGAAACATTTTTGTAGAGACCTGCAGGGTAACTAGCTTCACACCAGCTCCATGTTCTGTGGTTGGATAAAGGAATAAGTTGAAAAAAAGAAAATATTTTTGTTAGATTATATCCCACAAAACGGTAGCTGTACTGACATTTTGGCTTTTTTCCTAAATAGAGTCAATTTTGACATGTTTTCAACTGCTTTTGCATAAGATTTGCTGTATTTCAGCTGAAATACTGATACATATCTTACAGGATGATCACTTAATTTGATGTGCAAGTACAACTGATGCATACCTCATGATCATGTAATATATCATGTGCATGTACATTTCATGTACTGCACTATGTCGGAAAGTTCTAGAACCGTCCACAATGTTCTATTATATTCTTCTACATTCTACCAGGTTCTAGAACATCCCATGGTTTTCGGTGATAGTATATAAGCTGATTTGTTTTGTATATTCATTCATATAATAATTGTACTATTTAGTACATTGATAGTGTATGTTGTGTTAGTTAGCCTTATTAAACTTAGCTATTTACCAGCTAATATTCCAGTTGGATATTTACCAATTATCCCAAGACTAGTCTATCTTCAATTTAGACCAGTCCTTGATACAACAAATACTCTGGCTCTCAGATTACAATTAAATTTGAAACTATATCTTCTAATATTTGGGCCTGAGAGTAAGTTGAAAAAGCTTAGTTTTCTGTTATGTATGCTTCAGCGGAAAATTTTACTTGAATATGCAATTACTACTTTATGCTGAAGAGAAAAACAGAAAATGGGTCAAGATGAGATTTACTGTCAATAAAACTTTTTTATTCAAAAAACAACTTTCACCATACAACATTTGATGTTTGTTATGCTCTTGGCTCCAAGTTGCAGGAATTTTTTTGAGAAGAGTGATGCAGCAGTAATTTCAAAAGCACAAAGATCCAAAGAAGCTGTCTGTTTATAGTTTTTCCGAAAACCTATGAAAATCATGCTAGTTGAACCAACATTGCCTGAATCTGAAATATGGATGGGAAAAGAAGTATTAGATGGAGTTGGTATGGCCGATCCTGATTGCGATGTTGGACTGACATACAATTTCACTAGTGAAAAATTGGTGGTTAGATATCAATCATTTATGACAACATACTAAGGTAGCATTCTCAATTTTTACTATCAACTTGAAGCTGATGAATGCATGTTCTCTGATAAACTTCAATTTCAAATGATGTGTGATGTCAGGCCAGGGAAGCTTTAGGTGAATTCTGCCAGTTTAATTGACATTTGTTAATGAGACTTATTGCAATTTTCAAATTTCACTGTTAATGAATCATAGCAGCAAATTATATAGTGAGACCTCTGAGACATGGGCAATGTTGAAGTGTCGTATCTACAAATCTTCTGCACTCACAGGGCTAACTGAGACATTTGTATGGTCTAAAAATTGTGATTGTTGTGGTAGTGGTATGTACCTGCAATGTGAAGAATAGCTGGATGCACCATTATGCCTAATGCATATATGATTTCAAGTTTTTTATTATGTTCAAATTGGTTCCAGGTAGAATTGGGACAGTGCATTTTGGATAAGAGTCTAGGGTACAAGTTTATGTATAGGAAGTGATTTGTCAAGGGTGAGGAAGAATGGCACAAATACTTATCAAATTGTGTGCAGCATACCACTACCCTATTTTTGATTTGGCATCAACTCACTGAAAATTGTCAGGAGATGTGTCAACCTGCAGGATACATATTTTCCTAATGATGAGTGCAGGGCATTTAACTCGTACTCCATCACGTAAAATTCGAGCAATAATGGATGCAGATGAAGGATGTAGTCTTGTTCTATTAATATATCTTTGGCCAAGTTAATCCAGTAGTCCCTCAACTTCTTCCCTTACAATATTGTTGTAACATACATGCTAGCGCATTACTGTAAATATATATTGTACACTATGTGATATTTGTTTAATAAATATAAATTCATTTTTTAATCTATCCTCTCAAGGGTGTCTGGGATTCACACCCAAACATTCCTGTAAATTTGTGTGAAGTACTTTATCTTGATCCTCCCACACCCCAGTAGCCCTTATTGACCCAATTAAGACGCTCTAATTAATTTGGACATCAGCAGCAGGTCCCCTTGAATCTACACTAAAGTACACATTCCACGGCTACATTAATTTCCCATAAAAATCGTAAACAACACCTGCACACAGTAAAAAGTAAAAACCCCGCCAGACACCAGTCCCAAGGGGAACAGTAGCGATGGTTCCTACAAAACATGTATATGCAGAGGAAATAGATACAGAAGCATACACGGAAGCACAGAGGCATGGTTAAGTCCACTGTAGGAAGCAAGCTTAAGAGAAGTATAAAAAGCATAGTGTACCAGGAAAGCATTGGAAGGCGTGACTGAACTAGGGAAGCGAAGGAAACAAGAAGCAGCGATTGGCAGAAGTAGATTGTCAGAAACAAGACCTCCCGCCAGCCAAGGGAGTGGCCACAGAAGCAGTATTTAAAGAGAAGCAAAGGGTGATTCCATCAGAGTTTAGATATTTGCAAGTGTGTCTTTTTTTGGAAGCGAGATTTTAGAAGCTTTTTTAAAAGTGAGTTGTTTTGTCGACGAGCAAGCGATCGTCAACCCCGCCTTATTAATTGTCGCACATCATTCCAATTGTATCCTCATCCACGTGGGCCGTGCACTGTCGTAGACCATTTTTGGGATCAAGTAAAGTATCATTAGGAACTGGTCGTTACATTGTCCCTTTATCAGTCTTCATTGCCCTTTTTTGGTCTGGATGGTAACCGGGAATGTGAATTGAACATTATTTCAACTGGCAAAGGTGCTTCTGGATTTAACCCCGTAAAAGGACGCCTTCAATCGCAACTGACATTCTCGCGGTTTCGGCCCTATTCCGCGAAACGCACAACAGCGAAACTCGAAATAGCGAGACTCAAAACAGGATTCTCAAAACAGCGAAGTCTCAGAACAGATTCTCAAAATGGCAAATTTTCAAGAAAGTTTCCTTCACAATGGAAGAATGGTGATTGGACAGGGTAGACGTCCTGGAGCATTGCCTATCTGGTCCTCCATTCCAATCTGGTGGATGCTGGTTGTCAAACATTTTGGCACCAATCGCCAGATTCCTGACTTTATAGCATGTGTTTTCACCACATTGACGCTTTTTATTCTGGTTTGTTTATTATTAATACATCTACATGCATGTTTTTTGATTCTTTATTGATTTATTTCTCCTTATATTCTTCTTATTTTGAGCCACTTTCTGTTCCTGTGTTTAATTTTTTCAGGTTGTGTAGTTTTGTTCCATTGTTTACCCATCTTTTTATTACATTATTTTGCTTTTCATTTCTTTTGTAACGTACCTGCTAAAGCAGTACTGTAAATATGTAGCATACTGTATGTGATAGACATTTATTAGATATTATTTCATTTTCACATTTTATCGTCTCAAGGGTGTCTGGGATTCACACCCATACATTCCTATAAGATTACATTAAGTACTTTATTTTGATCCATTCACACCCCCGTAGCCCAATTAAGATGCCCCAAATAATTTCCACAAATGGCAGCTGGTCCCCTAGAACCTACACTAAACTACACATTCCACAGCTACCGTAATCCCCGGTAAAAATTGTAAACAACACCTGCACACAGTAAAATACGTAGAAGCCCCGCCAGACAGTAGTCTCAAGAGTAACGGTAGCGGCGGCCCCACAAAACATGTGTATACAGAGAAACATATACAGGAAGCATGCACAGAAGCACAAAGGTGTGGCTAAGCCCACCGCAGAAAGCAAGTGAAGCACGGAAAGCATACAGTACCAGGAAAGCATTAGAAATTCGTAACTAAGAAAGCATAAAAAGCGTAGCAGGAAGCAATGATTGGCGGAAGAAGATGGACAGAAGCACGACCTCCGGCGACGCCCAGGGAGTGGCCAAAAACGTCGTATAAAAGAAGAAGCAAAGCGTGATTTTTGTTATTATTGGTTAGAGTTTTTGGATTTTCGAATTCGTCGTTTTAAAACCATGCTCGTCCCGTTTTTATATTTGCAAGCGGCCATTTGTACGAAAGCAACTTAAATCGAGGCCCCGTTCCTTATTGTAATTCGAGACCCTGTGTTGTATTGTTGTATTGACGTCTCAAGCAGCCGTCAATCACCATTAGCCATATCACCCGTATTGTACGCTCGTGCCCCTTTTGTTCCCGCCATAGCGACCGTTGGTTAAAAGTAAAGTGCTTCACACAAATCTGGTCATTACATATTTTGGTGACCATACCGTACCGTTAACCACTGGAACCCCCTGCCCCCAATTAGGTGTACTCTTATCTGGGCATTTAGAAGCATTAGATAATACAGTAGTAATCATTTCCTACAGTAAGACAGTATTCGTAGAAAGCAAACTGGAAATCCCCTCCAACAAAACATTAAGCGATACAATTAAACGAATACAGCGTGAAGCAAAAATTGAAGCATTTAAGCAGAAATCCCAGCATAAACCAAGAATGACCCACCAAATGCAAGATCATTTAGGAGAAATCGTTAGAGAACAGATAAACTATTTGTTTTCAGAACATTTTCGTATCCTATGCACACAATTGAATCAGAATACAGTAAACCCTACCCTAATAGACGATCTCAGAACAGCAAACATTCGTAATAACATGGCAAACAATTTCTACGCGAAACCTACAGTATTCACGGGCGGCGTGACCCAACATTTTGGTGAATGGAACAAAAGATTAGAACAATTCATGGCACTCCAAGGCATGAAAGATACAGACGTACAGTTAAAGTTGGCATGTTTAGAAATTCATTTAGGAGGAGCCGCGTTAGCAAAATTCAAAAGTTTAGCAAATTCCGAAAACCCTCCCCACACATACGAGCAGTATAAAGTCGCATTACAGGCATTTTTCCCAAACAATAGAGATAATGAACTACATCAACAATTCTTACGCGAAAGAAAACAAAAGCGTTCAGAAACAGTAACGGAATTCTTATTTGATCTAGAACATCTCGCAACCCTCGCCTACCCTAACTTTAACACAGACGCACGAGAAATGATCATAAAACCCCTCTTTGCAGAAGGCATGCAAAACGAAATCAGGGAAGCAATTAAGTATAGACGGTTCGCAACTTTAAAAGAAATGTCAGACGAAGCAGCTTACATTGAACAGCAAATCCTTAGAAATGAGCTAAAATCTAACGCCCTTCCATTTATACCTCCAAAATCCGAACCCATCTTTTCCCTAACCAAAAATACAGACCAACAGGACCTTTTGCATCAGTTAGAACAACAAGTAAAAGATTTACAGTTGCAGATAAAACAAAAACTTCAACCCCCACAACAGAGTAGTTACAACAATTTCAGTAAAAACACTTACAGTAGGAATAATGCTTACAGGAACAACACCACCCCTAAGCAACCCACATGCTTCCAGTGTGGACAAATTGGACACGTAGCTCGTAATTGTAAATCAGTAGGCACCCAAAAATCATGTGAAATCTGTTTTCATAATAATCACAGTATGCTTGATTGTAAAAGCCGATGCATCCACTGTTCCCAAACAGGACATAGATCTGATAACTGCCTTTCCAAACCCTACTCCAGTTTTCAATGATTTCTATGCAAGCAGAGAGGTCATACAAGTAGATACTGTCCGAATCAACAGAGTTGTAATATTCAAAATTGCATTGAGTACAGGCAACCCCAACCCCTCAACAACATTGATGACCCCGCATTTTACTCAAAATTACCCGCCATAACTAATGGCCTTCAGACTACTTTAGGAACAATTATGCCCACTACCCACCACCATAGTGATGAATACATCCTCCACCTGGACGTACCGGATTGGTGCACCATGTCACCACCCCCCATGACTGAAGCCACAAAAATTGAAAAATCGCCGCCCACCATCCCCATAGGCTACAAGATCCCCCGCAAGCAAGACACCACACCGCCCACCGCCCCCCAAAACCCCATCGAAAGCAGGCCACAACTTGTTGTCCCTTCTCCACGGCCTGACCCCCGAACCATACCAATTCCGCCCCCGCCAAACACTATTACCAACCCCCACAAGTAAGCAAATCCAAACCTCATCCCATGACTCAAATTCCAAACTTTTACAGAATGTTCAGATCACAAACCGGCCACCCCCCCCCCAGCCCAAAACCAAACAACACCAAAAGCTGTCATGCCAAACCGGCCACAATGAAAACACACAGTGCCCCGCCCAATCCACTAAAACATTCTATTGGCCGATGTTTTGTATTTTTCTTTGTATAATAATCCCCACATCGTGTAGTGTCCAATTTCAGATGTGTGGAACTTCATTGAGCAGTCACTCAGTCAGCATACCAAAACTTGTATCATGCATGCCCCCTTCCACAGTAGACAAACCGGTACAGACATTCGGAAAAATCTATATTCCCTCCACCAAACCTCACATAACAGATGTGTACAAATGCAGTGTTCGCAAATGCAAAATTTGTACTAATACAGGATTTTTTAGCTCAAAAGGTATTGTCTCTGCCCAAACCGAAATGCAAAATCTAACCCTACATGTTTGTAAGGCAATCGTTATAGACAAAGAACACAATAGCCAAAAATTGTACGAAACCCAACCAGGATTTTGGTCAACAAATAACTCCCTAAGCGTAGAATACACATGGTGTTGTACAGACCACTGTACCTCGGTCACTAACGTCATCATAGAAATAGGACAAATAGCATCTTGGAATGGAAAATCTATGACAGGTACATTAGGCGACCTAGGGTCATGCAAACCGACATCAGGTCATTGTGTCACAGCCGACGGATCCATTATCTGGAATGAAACAGCATTTGAAAACTTATGCCCTTTCGAATACAAAAATACACATCCCATCAAACTCACGCAAACCCACATGATAATAGAAGAGCTACAAGGTGCATTCTTGGTTAAAAACACACTCTTTTCGAACCCCAATTGCCCAGAAATCCAAGACAGCATTCTAACCGAACAAGGCATTATTGTACAATTAGACAAAAGCACCCCACATTGTAACGCATTTTTAACCCCAAAAACCATCGAAACTCATACTACACTATACGATTTTGATGATTTTGAACAGATTAACGCGAAAGTAAATTATCTAGCAGACAAAATCCAGGAATTTGAAATTAAAAGTTCAAAAACGTATGGAGTGAATTATGCAGACAGGCACAGCGGCACCTTGATCTCGTATGGCAAATTTTGCGCCTTGATGCAACCCTTGGGGTGCGTGCATTCCTACAGCGAACCGACATCATAGCAGAATTCACAGGAGAAGCCCTCACAGTCTGGCCCTGCAAGCAGGTAAATGCATCTAAAATCTTTTACAACCACAAAATCAACCAAACATGCTACAATTTTTTGCCCATTCTGGTAGGAACTGAGCTCATGTTTTCGAATCCAGGAGGCAACGATTTGACCCCTTTTTCACAAACTGTTGACTGCCATCATATGCATGTAGCCCTCTACAAACAGAATACTACATGGGTCAGTGAAACAGGATCCCCGCATGTCACAAATTTACCTTTAGAAATCGTCTGGAACCAAAATTTCTCCCTTTTCTATTTTAATACAACCGCCATTTTTCATGATCAACTCGCAACAATTTCAACAAACTTACTCTTTTTGAAACAATACATTTATAAAACTCACACACTCGAAAATGTTGTTAAAAAACTCGTCAATTACACCACCCAAATGTCTCTCAACTCAGATACAGTTTACAACATGATCTCAGGCACTGGCCAAGCAATCAGAAATACCCTCTCTGGCGCCGGTCAAGGCATAGAACATGTAATGACCGGTACCACCCAAAGTCTCACAGATGGGTTAAACAATTTACTGAAAGGACCCCTGCAAATCATTATCAATCTAGCTGTTATTACTGTAGTCATTGCAGGCGTCTTTTATTCTTTTCTCGTTCTTCGAAAATATTTCCCCTCTCCCAAGCATCATGCCACAAATGAACATGCGTATGAAATACCATCAAACAACAGACGTTTACATGAGACCATTCCCCCATCATTCAGCCATGCTCTCTTAGAATTAGCTAATCGTCGTGGGGCACAAATGCAGCAGAAATATGTCCTTGTCAATATTGATTCCCCCGGAACTCCTGCAATTGGACTCATTAATCGAATTCACCAATCTGCGTCAAACAAGCCACCCCAAAATGTACCTGAAAAACATACACCTCATATTCCAATCACACTTAACGGCAAATTAATCACAAAAGGCATGATTGCCACTGGTGCAGTCTACTCACTCATTGATTCACGGATCGCTCAAATTTTGCAGTTAGACATGAAACCCCCGCTAGTCCAAGCAAAAGCAGCAAATAATCTCCCAATTCACTTTGTAGGGACAACTTTTGTCACAGTGACAGCCCAAACAATCCAGGAAACAATAATGGTCCATGTCCAAAAAGATTGCACAGCAGACATCCTTTTAGGCAAAAACTTTCTCAGTCGATTTTCGGAATATACTATCAACAATCAGAAATCCCAGGTCAAATTTGGCAATGTCATACTATCCTGTGATGGCCTAGAATATAGCCCCCTTTCAACCTGTGGTGGAACATATCTAGACGAAAAATTAGAATTACCACCCCGTACAGTCACTGAATTCACTGTCCCTTTGCCCAAATCGTACCTACAAGTTAAACAGCTTGAGTTTACTCTGAAACCCAAACAGAATCCCAATGTCCATTTTGCAGCCTGTGTCTCTGAAAACCAAAACAGTGGCATACGCATATCGGTCTTAAACACACAAGACACAGCTCAAATTCTTTACCCTGGAACATGCATTTGTTGTAGTGTGTTTTTGCCGATTTTCCACGATTTTCCAATAGATTTGTCAATTTGTAAAAACGCCCTCAAGTACAACACATCCGACCATGCCCGACCTGGCCCAGCGCGACGGTTACTGTAGAAGACGAATTTTGTGAATTAGTTAGTGTTTTTTATGGATTATTCTCGTGCATCTCGCCTCATTTTATAATTATCATTCTCGCCTGTACATCATTTGCCTTGCTTTTATATTGGTAAGACGTCATACCTTTTGGAAAGGGGCGATTTTTAGGTAAGTTGTATAAATAAATATTTAGTTAGAAAAGTGTTTTATTTGTGTCAAAAAGTGTGTTACCTTGTCTGACTAGTTTTAGTCAGGCATTTCTTCGGTAGGTAGTATTCTTGTACTGGACTTCTCGCCCCTGAGTGAGGAGTCATTCCGAGGTTTAGGGCAGGTGCAGGGAAGCACTGGCGTTAAGGTCGATCCCTGGCTATCTCTCCTGCACATCAATTCCCCTTGCCGATTTTACACCCTTCCTCCGACCTGACGGATCAAGGAGGCAAGAATCGGCTAGAGCCGCCCCAAAAGATCAATCCAACTTTTCAAATACAACACTGGTGAACCGTCTGGCTCGCCTGTTGCAACCCTAAAACCCGCCGCCCAATTTTTCGCCCGATTTTCGTCCATTTTTCGTCCGATTTTCGCCTGTTTTCCGCCAAATTTCACCCGTTTTTTCTCGAATTCTCGGCCAATTTTCAAGATTTTTCGAAGCGGTTTTCGCCAGCGTCTTCTCCAATGATGGCCGCATCACTTACAATCAACGCCGCGGCGACGCCGGCGTCAGCAACGTCTATATTCTCGACGCCCGGAATGACTGCCTCATATAATCCTCATTCTTTTCAGCCCAATCTGGCGCAGCCAGTTTTTACTGCTTTTTCAGATGCCCCGCATCTTCCTATGCAGGCGCGCCCATTTTCCGCCCATTCCGCGACGTCAGCAAGCAACGCCGCGCATCAGAACACTTTCCAGAGAGGCGCGATGATGTCAGAAATACGCGCTCATCATAGAAACGATTTCCCGCAATGCGCGTTGACTTCAGCAACAACTGTTCACCACCAAAACGTTTTTCAACAAGGCGCGTTGACGTCAGCAAGCGGCGCTCATCTTCAATCTAATCCCCATCAAGGCGCGTCGACGTCAGCAACGACCGCCCATCAACAGAACATTTTTCCACGAGGCGCTGCGATATCAACAATGAACTGCCACCAAAACGACTTTCTGCAGCGCGCTTTGACGTCAGCAAGGTGCGCCGACCACAAAAATGCCTTCTCAAGAGGCGCCGCGACGTCAACAAGAGGCGGCAACTATCAAAATCCTTTTCTACGAGGCGCGGCGACGTCAGCAAGGGGCGGCAATGATCAATATGCTTTTCCACCAGGTGCCGTGACGTCAGCAAGGAGCGCCGACCATCAGAATGCTTTTCCAAGGGGCGCCGCGACGTCAGAAATGGACGCTCAACATCCAATTTTGCCCTGCCAAACCACCATTTCTGCTAAATCGACTATTCAAAAAACGCCGCCTCGAGTGATGCAAGAAAAATCAAAATCCACAACAAACTCCCCCCGAATGACCACCGCCATGGCCTTGACCCGATCAATTATGTCGCTACGAGCAACATCACCTGCCTGTTCAGAAGAAAATGGAAATCGGCCATCTCCATGTACCACGCCGCAACCACTAGATGTTTTGACGTCAGCAAGGAGCGCCAGCTCCCAAGATTCCTTCCTGCAAGTCGCGATGATGTCAACAATGGATGCGCCCCAACTGCTAGCTCTGCCAATGAATTCAGCCGCATCTTCGGGTCTGAGCCGAACTACAAGTTCGGCGTCCCACACAGCCCATGATGCTGGCACACCAGCTGAGCAAGCACCTTCACATGCCACGTCGTCTAACCCATCCAACCGCAATTGTCAACAACCGAAATTCACTACTGATAACGATTTGCAACGCCAACCCTGCGATCAGCAAGTTATCGGCAGTATTACCTACGCATGTGCGCTTGAATTAGAAAACTTTCGATGCCAGGCTAGAGATGTGCTTGATCAAATGACTATTGCAACAACGCAATTGATGAACAATGTTCCCACGACCCAAACAATTGACCAGGTAGTTGGTACAGTAAGAGATCTAGTAAGTGCCCTTGATGCAAAATATGCGCGTGAGCTTGAACAAATGAGACAACAGCAAACCACTGTTTTGACCGCGCTTCTTGAAAAATTAGAGGTAATGGCTGCCAAAAAATCTAAAGCACCAGCGCATGATGACCCGCCGATTCACAGATCACCACCGCTCAATTCTAGGTTTCCTTGTGATGATGCGCGCAAGATTTACATAACTGCTGATTCCCATAGAGATATTGAGCCGGCTCTTGACTGCTCACAGCCGCAACCACGTATGAAATTAATAGCGCCCCCTGTAGCTGTGTATGAAAATCGTAATTCTGACTATAATAGAGCCAGGCTAGCAGATGATGAAGCTGGCCATGCAGCCGCTTCTCGTCAACTGCCTGCGCCGGCGCGTTCTTTTGGTTTTTCAGACTATCCGCCTCAGGACTATTATGATCAAAGCCACCCGAGCCATGAAACAAGACGTTCATCGCACCGCGAAGATGATAGCTGAATAAAGACAATCATTGACAATATGCACCCGCTCATTATTGACGCTTCGACAAAGAACAAACAACTTTTGCGATTTTTCATCCGCCTCGAAAACGAATTGGGCTACGATGCATCCAACCATATCAAGATGAGTACACTCCGCCGTCTCACGCGTGATGCCCCCAGCGATATGATTCAAGATGTTGATCAATATGACGAAGCCAAGCATCTGCTCATGTTCCAACTTGCTCCGGATTGCAACGAAATGACGCTCTAACGTGAATTAGCAGCGATTGCCCCTGAAGCTGGAGAAGAACCTGCCACTTTTCTAAGCCGGGTAATGACTTATGTGCAACTTCTTTACCAACATAAAGATCAAATTTTTCGGCACCAAACAATCATTAAAATTTTTCTAACTAAAATGCCACTTTTCTATCAAATAACTATTGGTAAAGAAGCAGAAAATTTCACACATGTCCAACAATTGGCCGCAGCTATCGCGAAAGCTCGTAATATGCTCAATGCTACAAAAGCGGAGATTGGCACTGTTGACCAACCGATTAAGGTGAATCGGGTGGCTTCAGAAGCCGTGACCCCGCTTTCCTCGCCTCGACCAACTAGACGTTTTGAACGCCATCGTAGTGGTGATAAGCTTATGGATTGCTGTGAAAATGATATGGTTTCTACATCTGATAGAAACCATGTCAAATTAAGTAGCGGCTCTCCAATGGATAAAACTGTCATCCTTTTACAAAAGATAATGGATCGTATAGACGAACAAGAAGAAAGAATATCCCGCTTGTCGATGCCCCCTAAACGAAATGACAACTATGAACGCCAAGATCGTGACACATTCCGAAGCCGCAACCGATCTCATGACGGATACGATAGACCAGCCAACCACGACCGCAATTTGTTTCCGCCATCCCAGTTTTCTAGTATGTGGTGTGATGCCCATAAAACGCCCACTCACAATACAGAGGACTGTATCTGGCTCAAACAAATGAACGAGCGGTACCGAAACTACAACGAAAATCCCGATCGACGAATGGTGCCCTACAACAACAATCCCAATGTCAATTTCAACAATCGCGTCTTCAACAACGATGTTCGAACAACAGATGAATGGAGACACAATCGCCGACGCTATTACAATCATGATTGCCACTCCGTAATGCCACGTTTCAACCCTACTGCCCCTCCATTGCCGCTTGAACAACACTTCCATGGATTGCCAGCCCCTCCGAGGAGTGCTGCCGATACCACGGCCCACTCATCGGGTGCTGCCGCTTCCTCTCAATCTACACCTGCTGTCAATATGGTCGCTGATCCGCCGAAGACTACTAATGTTGCCGCCAGCGTCGCGCCTTGCATAGTTGGCTGGGATTCCCTGGAACCTCAAGGTCAACTGCCTTGGGTTTTTCGCTCCGCTATTTGCAACGTCAACAAAGTTCCATCAGCTACCCAGGCTTTGAGAAAATATACCCGAACAAAGGTCTTCCATATTCCTATCAAAATCGGCAGCATCAATACGAACGCTCTAATCGACACTGGTGCTCAATGCTCCGTCATCTCGTCTGGCCTTATGAAACGTGCCTTCGACAACAAAACGCTGACTCTGCCTGTTTGGGGGCAGATCAGAGTCGCTGACAGTGCCATCGTCCAAGCTCATGGACCCGTCGTCATAAACATGGAATCCGAATTCGGCAACTACCCCCTCAAATGTGTTGTCCTCGACGATGATACACAAGATCAACTCACCATCGGCACCGACTTTCTCACCCATCCGGAAATTAATGCCGTGCTCAATTTCAAAGATGAATATATCGAAATTGGAAACAAACGCTTACCGCTGCGAATTACCGAAAATGCCCCTCACCCTAACGCCAAACAATTGCCGCAGCCGCAATGTACCATGCCACCCCAGCAGCATCAGTGGTGAGTTTCAATCTTTTTTGTAATTATTTTGTACATACTGCCCAAATTCTTCACATGTTTTTGGTCCTCAATTTTTCCACATCTCTATACATTTTGGTGGTGTCAACTGACTGCCATTGGTGTCTTAACCAATTGCAGGGGCAGTGTGGTGCTCTATAGTTTGTTACACTTTAACACCGCCACACAGGGCATGCATCTTGAACCACTGAAAGTGGGTCAAGTCCTGGTTGTCGGCTCTGTTATGTGTAATTCTTTAATTTTTTTTCTTTGTCGTAATATTTTTCAGATTTCCGAGTGCAAGCTCTTTTTGGTTGGGATGACCCCCTGGATTTTTTTTTCTTTCTTGTTTCCCCTCATTATTTTTTATTCTATCCTATCCTACTATGCTGCATAAATTGTCTACCGATCCCGACCACAACCACGTCGACGCCCACTATGGACGATTTTCTCTCCTTTTTGCATGCATATTTTCATTCTTTTTCCCCCCTTTCTTTCTATATGCATGTTTTCACTTGCCCAGTAACCTTGGGTTCCCACTCGACTCATCCTCGCCATAGCCGCAAACAGGAAGATCAGTGGTCAGCCGCCGCGACTTTCGCCCATGGCCTAGCTCGTGCAACTTCCGACGCCATGGTTCGCCACTGCCTCGACTGGTGCCGTAGACCTCCTTCTCGACGCCTCGCTCAAGTGGGATGTTTGGAAATGGCAAGACGGCCCCAGTCTTGGTGAATTTCGTGCTCAATGTTACCGCCGCCTAAGTGAGAATATCATTTTTGCAATTTTTCAATCTATTTCCATCAAAAAATTTTCTTTTCTTTCTCAAATCAAAAAATCCAGATTTCATTCCCTTAGTGAGTGCGAAGTCCGCCCCATAGTCTCCTTCTATGGTGTCGCACCACTATTCTAAAATTTTCAAAATGCACTCTATTTTTGGTATATGACTGCGGAGCTGGCTCGAGCATTCAGCTTATTTGCTGACTGTTCCCGCCGCCTTTCACCGATGACAGTTTGGACTCCGACCATTGATTTGAAGCATCCCAGTTTACCGTGCATCTCCCGCTGCTTGAATGCCACTTTGCGAAGTTGACCACCACTCCGAACCCAAAATTTGACTCGACACCAATACAAAAGAAGAGATCGGCAACATGGAGCCGATCACAGTTTATTTTTCCCAAAAAATTTTCTTCTCATTTCAAAAAAACTATTCTTATTCTTGGTCCAAATTTACTATCTAAATATAGCCTTTAAATCGCCCCAAAAATTGTTCATCTGTTTACTGTATAGTATACTTGTATTTCCCACCCTTTTCTTGTATATATCTTTCATTTGCTCGTTTGTTTTGTATCAATCATCTTCTCCAACGTCAACTGTCTTCGATGGACCCCCGCCGGATCGCAGCATGCAACTACGATGTTCAACTTGGCTGGCTCTACCGCTTTCCATTTTCGATTTCCTCACAACGTCAGATCAGCATAACTCGGCTGACTTTGCTACGGATGTCTAACTCCCGTGGCACCGCGGCTCGGTTTTCATCGCCAGTCCGATTTCCTGCTACAACTTTCTCATCTGCCTTGGAATGTTCTACCGCAAGCTGCCGCCGATAGTTTGTCCTTTTTGCCTGCCATGTAACATTTTTGCTATTTTCCGTCCTCTCCGGGACTGGTCGGACCTTCGCTTTCCGAATCCCGAAGGTAGTGGCTGGCCTCACGCCGACATGGGTCGCAGTGTTGCCGAATTTACGGCCTCACTAATTATGCACCGCATCGGGAGGTCTCACCCTATGCGCCGCCCAAAATCGGCTCAAACAACCCCAACAACTCCGTCGGCCCCACTGTGCACTGCCGATTTCATGTTCGGCTACCCCGGTGATGGCCTGAAGTGGCGGAGCCCTTCCCCTTGCACGTCTTTCATTATTTCTTGACGATCGCTTAAGGCGATCTACCGCAAGGGGGGAGGGGTGTTGTAGTGTGTTTTCGCCGATTTTCCACGATTTTCCAATAGATTTGTCAATTTGTAAAAACGCCCTCAAGTACAACACATCCGACCATGCCCGACCTGGCCCAGCGCGACGGTTACTGTAGAAGACGAATTTTGTAAATTAGTTAGTGTTTTTTATGGATTATTCTCGTGCGTCTCGCCTCATTTTATAATTATCATTCTCGCCTGTACATTATTTGCCTTGCTTTTATATTGGTAAGACGTCATACCTTTTGGAAAGGAGCGATTTTTAGGTAAGTTGTATAAATAAATATTTAGTTAGAAAAGTGTTTTATTTGTGTCAAAAAGTGTGTTACCTTGTCTGACTAGTTTTAGTCAGGCATTTCTTGGGTAGGTAGTAATCTTGTACTGGACTTCTCGCCCCTGAGTGAGGAGTCATTCCGAGGTTTAGGGCAGGCGCAGGGAAGCACTGGCGTTAAGGTCCATCCCTGGCTATCTCTCCTGCACATCAATTCCCCTTGCCGATTTTACACCCTTCCTCCGACCTGACGGATCAAGGAGGCAAGAATCGGCTAGAGCCGCCCCAAAAGATCAATCCAACTTTTCAAATACAACACATTGGTACAGTCTCCTGTTACATCCCAAAACAAAATGCTCCCACTAATGTAACCTCCTCCACGCAAAACCAGCCCAACCATTTTGATACATTCACATGGTTAAAAGAAAATGTTAATTTAAATTCCAGTGACCTCACAGAAACCGAGAAAACGCAACTCCTACGCGCCCTCTCAAAGTATCCTACATTATATGCTAAATCCAAAATGCACGTAGGTAGAACCACCCTTGTTTCACATACAATTGACACCAATGGCTCCCAGCCCATACGTAGACAACTTTATTGGACTTCCCCAAAAGAAAAGCAAATCATACAAGCAGAAGTTGAGCAACTCCCAGCAGTAGGTGTCATAAGCCAGAGCAATTCTCCATGGTGTACCAACACAGTTTTAGTCCCCAAAAAAGATGGAGGCCATCGTTTATGCATTGATTTTCGAGGGCTCAACAAAGTAACCAAAAAAGACACCTACCCCTTGCCCCGTATAGACGAAATTCTAGACACCCTCCATGGAATGAAATATTTTACATCCCTTGACCAATCCAATGCATATTATTCCATCCCCATAGCACAAGCATACAGAGAAAAAACAGTCTTTAATTGCTCAGCCGCCCAGTATCAATTCAATTACCTCCCCTTCGGTCTCACCAATGCTCCAGCCACATTCCAAAGGTTAATGGATGTTATTCTTTCGGGTTTGCAATGGAACACATGCCTTGTATATCTCGACGATGTTTTGTTATTGGCAGACTCCCATGCCCAAATGCTGGAACATTTAGACACTATTCTTGCCCGATTCTCACAAGCAGGCCTTAAACTAAACATACAAAAATGCAAATTCTGCCAGCCCCAAGTCCAATACTTAGGCCACGTCATTTCTCAACAAGGCATTTCACCAGATCCATATAAGGTACAGGCCATCTGTGACATACCCACACCCAAAAGTTCAAAAGAAGTCAAGTCATTCCTTGGCCTACCCTCATATTATCGCAGATTCATCCCAAATTGCTCCCAAGTTTCTAGCCCACTCACATTGCTACTCAAAAAGAATTCCGAATTCTCCTGGGGCCCCAAACAGCAAAACGCATTCACCAAGCTAAAAGAATTACTCATTCATGCCCCAATACTGCAGCATCCTGATTTCACAAAACCCTTTATACTGCAAACTGATGCCTCAAAACTCAGAATCGGGGCCATTCTTAGTCAGCTCGATAGTAAAGGTCAGGATCGCCCCATTGCTTTTGGGAGCCCCACACTCAAACCTGCAGAACACAACTACCCAATAACTGAGTTGGAAACCCTTGCAGTAGCAGAGTTTGTCAAGTATTTCCACCCCTACCTCTTCCAGCAACATGTTATTGTATACACTGACCATACAGCAGTTCAGGCAGTCTTACAAAATGAAAACCCCTCCCCTCCCATTGCCCGTTGGGGATTTGCCTTCTCCAGTATTCAGCTAGACATTCGACCTAAGAAAGGCACTGCTAACGGCAACGCAGATGCTGTTTCTCGATTCCCCTCACAGACAGCAAAGCAATCCATTGATGTTGAGCAATTAGAAACCCGCCCCGAAATATCCACTATCAATTCGGTTCTGGAAGCTGAAGCAACTGAACAAGAAGAGCAACAGAAAAATTTTGCCGAACTCCAACGCACTGATCCAACCGTCAAAAGTATTCTAGCAAAAATCGCCCAAAAACACTCCCTTACTCTGATCAAATTTGCAGTGCATCAAAACATCCTCTTCCGTATAATCGACAAACAAGCAAAACTATACATCCCCAAGTCACAAGTCCAGCATCTCATTGCCTCCCATCATGACAGCAAATTCACAGGTCACTTCGCAGCCCGGAAAACTCTACACTTGCTCAGACAAAAATATTTTTGGCCCCAAATGAGCCGTGATATCAAACGTTACTGCAAAACTTGCCACCCATGCCAGACACAGAAAGCCCTCCGGCACAAAGTGCATGCGAATTTGGTACCAATTCAGCCGACTGGCCCATTTGATAAAGTTGGTGTTGATTGTATGGGACCGTTACCCCTCACTGAAGACGGCAACCGATTCATTGTTGTTTTCATGGATTATTTCACAAAGTATGTAGAGGCATTCCCGACCCCTGACATCACTGCAGCCACTATTGCCAAGCTATTCGTAACCAAAATTGTTTGCCGGCATGGGTCCCCAAAAATCATCCATTGTGATCGTGGCTCCCATTTTGTATCCGACCACTTCTCACGGATCACTAGTTTATGCAATACTCAGAAAATTCATACCACCCCATATTGTCCCATTGCCAATGGGGAAGTTGAGCGTTGCAACCAAACCCTAGCCACCCGTATCCGCATTTACATCAATTCAAATCACACTAATTGGGATACTTATCTGCCCTATGCCGTTTTTTCGATCAACATTCATAAAAATGATAGCACATCGTATCCCCCATTTGAATTACTCCACGGTAGGCAAGCTAATCTGACGTCAGACGCAGCCTTAAATTTTTTCCCCACATCCTACATGGTTGATTTAGACGATTACGCCCTTCGTGTAAAATGGCATTTTACAGAAGCACTCTCAACCATGCAGAAAAGCTTACAAAAAGCCCAAGACCACTATACCAGTCAGTATAACAAGCATGCTCAGAACATACCTTACAAGGCAGGTGATCTTATTCTCTACAAAAATCATTCATGTAAACAAGGGCTGACTCCCAAATTCCTCCCTCGCCAAAACGGGCCCTATACAGTTACAAATTTCATGTACCCCAACGTTACACTCAAACACCCCCATAAGAATATTACATTTACGGTACATGTCAATGAGACAACCCCTTTCTACCCTCGGAAAGCACATATCGAAACAGCCCCCACCCCTCCTCACCCTCGAAAGCCTTGAACTAGGACGTTCAACTCCGGAAGGAGGGAAATGTAACATACCTGCTAAAGCAGTACTGTAAATATGTAGCATACTGTATGTGATAGACATTTATTAGATATTGTTTCATTTTCACATTTTATCGTCTCAAGGGTGTCTGGGATTCACACCCAAACATTCCTATAAGATTACGTGAAGTACTTTATTTTGATCCCTTCACACCCCGGTAGCCCAATTAAGATGCCCCAAATAATTTCCACAAATGGCAGCTGGTCCCCTAGAACCTACACTAAACTACACATTCCACAGCTACCGTAATCCCCCGTAAAAATTGTAAACAACACCTGCACACAGTAAAATACATAGAAGCCCCGCCAGACAGTAGTCTCAAGTGTAACGGTAGCAGCAGCAACACAAAACATGTGTATACAGAGAAACCGATACAGGAAGCATGCACAGAAGCACAGAGGTGTGGCCAAGCCCACCGTAGAAAGCAAGCAAAGCACGAAAAGCATACAGTACCAGGAAAGCATTAGAAAGGCGTAACTAAGAAAGCATAAAAAGGGTAGCAGGAAGCGACGATTGGCCGAAGAAGATGGACAAAATCACGACCTCCCGCAACGCCCAGGGAGTGGCCAAAAACATCGTATTTAAAGAGAAGCAAAGCGTGATTTTGTCATTATTGTTGTAATTCTCCGTTTCTCGACCCGCACCCATTTCATTTGCAAGCGTTTTGTATTGCGAGCGAGTATCCTTTTTATTCGGAAGCAGTTAAGCTGTTGTTGTAACTCGCCGCGTTCCCTGTTTGTCGTGTCGACGTCTCAAAGCAGCCGTCGATTATTATTACCCGTATCGCCCCGCGCCCTTTTTGTCCGCCGTAACATCTGTAATTTGATAAAGTAAAGTGCTTCACAAATCTGGTCGTTACAAATGCTACCATTAACAAAAACGGTTTTAGTATTCCCAATCTGCACTGCATATTTATTATAAGAATGATGTGTGCATTTACTGTAATACATAGAACTTTATACTATTCGCTGTATTGAGATTCGATGTTTTGAGACTCCTTTTTTAGAATCGCTGTTTCGAGACCACACTGTAATGGAAATCGCTGTATTGCGACTTCGCTGTAATGAAAATCGCAGTTTTGAGTTTCGCTGTATTGGCAAGACGCCTCGCAGAGTCGTGTTGAATGTGGACGATGGAATGCTAAAGCTTAGGCATCTTACGACAAGAATCACGTCAACCTACTTTACTTATGTACAAATTTTTGCGAGTTCCATGATACAAGAAACAGCAATATAATACGATATATAACGAATCTCCGAATAGATGATCACGAAACTATTAAAAAAAATATCGTCCATATTTTTGCACACGATAGGAATATTTACATTCGCATATAAGCGATTTTACACTGAAATGAAAACAACAAAAATTGTGTAAAGTATAAAATTTCTACAACGTACAACAAACGACAAATATTGTGTAAAGAAGTAAGATTAAATTTTGGCGACAATAACGAGAACAAAAAAAGTTTTGAATTTTCCACGAAAAAAATGCAATTTGAAATTTTTCTGGCACATAGGAAATATAAAACGGTAAAATGGAAAAAAATTTGAATACTGAAACGTAAAAGTCTATAAGATACTTGCTGACGTCAAATTAGTTCAGTAATCTTCGAATATGAAAATGTTTCAAAAGCAGGGCGCCAAATCCACCTCATTTCAGGGGTCGCCACTTGTTCTAAGTCGAATTTTTATTTTTCCGGAATTCGGAGTGCTGAATCAAAAAATATTTCCGAAATTCGAGTAAATTTTCAATCAAAAAGTCGAATATTCCAAGTACCTTCCTACTCCGCTTGCTGACGTCAACAAAAACATCAACGTACATATTAAAATCAAGCGTACACATATTTTTCGCCTCCAAATCATTATATATATAGCCACCTTTTTCCTCTAGACCAAATCACCGGGCAAACAATCCACCAAATCCATATAATCCGGTCTTACTGTAGACTGTTGTTTAGCGACGCTACAGTAATTATTTTGCATATTATTACCGTTGTTGTTGCAGCTTGGCGTAGTCGTCGTCGTCGTCGTAAACGTACTCAAAACTGGGCTATTTTGTTGACTATTGGGCGAAATTTTGAGATTATTATTATTACCATTGTACAAAGTATTTCCGTTACAGTAAACCGTGCCACCGTTATTCGTATTACACGACGTGATAGTCGTAACGGCGCCGTTACCGCTCGGTTTTGGATGACTGTTCATAACGACCGGGCGAACTTCGGCGTACGGCGGAGCGGATTTTCCATTCTGTTGTTGATGGTAATGGACCATTGTCGGCAAACGAGGGCTTAGGGCCGTTGACGGTTGATGAGAAGGTGAATATCTGTACAGAAAAAAAATCCAAATCGAAAAAGCGCCGTTCGGATTGCTCGAAAATCAAAATTCAGTAGCCAGAAAAAGCAACAAAAAAATTTTTCGTAAAATTCTACACTTATCTATTAGAGATGAAACGGATCCAAGATTTTTCAATCTACCGGATCCGGGTAATCAACTTGCCTCCATCTGGTTCCGGATCCGGATCCGGGTAATTGAAAATGCTTTTTCCGGATCCCGATCTGGGTAGTAATAATATTCATCTTTCGGGATTATGCACTGTCTTTGAATGATTCAGTTGAATTTTTTATCAGATAAGATCTGGTAAATCAACTAACTTATGTAATGTAAAGTTGTGAATATTGAATAAAAATTTTATCCTCATTCAAGTCTGATCTACTTTTTTTTGTGACAAACCATATTTTATGATTCTTATAGTCGTACTAATACAAATTAATATAACAATTTAGAGTTTATATTCACAGCAATGCCTTACAATACTTATAGTCGTATTTGGGAATATTTTAAAAGGCAGGACGATGATTATGCTATTTGCAAGACCTGCAGAGAAAATAGTGGTAAAAAAGTTGCAATTTCGGCTTCAAAAGGAAGCACTGGTGCCTAAACAAGCATTTGAAAACAATTCACCCAAAATTGCATAGTGAAATGAAAATAAAAATGGGCGCTGCTGATAAAACCGATGAAGGTAAAAAGCTAGAAAAACTGAATTCCCTTTATTGACAGAAGTTGCTCATCGTTTTTTAGCCGCCACAGCGACCATTGTTCCCTCGGAGCAGTTGTTCAGCGGCACTGGCATCGTTTATTCACCAAAAAGAAACAGATTATCTGGTGAAACTGTTGAAAAACTTTTATTTTTGAAATACAACTTACCAGAAATAGATTTTAAATACTAAGACTGTTATCATTAAATCATTGAAATAAATATTTACCTCACCTTATAACATTACCTTAGTGTCAATACTTAATTATCATCAGTTATGTCTAAACTGCATTTGGCATTATCCGGATCCGGGTAATTGAAAATGGTTCTTCCGGATCCGGATCCTAAAAAGTTCCGGGTAACATGGATCCGGATACCTGTTTCATCTCTACTATCTATGACTGCAAAAAAGCTTTTTACCCCAGGTTTGGCCATGCAGTAGAAAATTTCTCGCGTAGCGGCCTCCAATGCAATCTTACTTCCAAGATTACTTCACGTGGTATTTTCAGACAGAGAGCTTTTCAAGAGGATTCAAATATGTAGGCTATGATTCAGACTTGTAACGGGCCCCGGAGTCTGGGGGGGGGTTCGAGCGACTTTTTTTGGTTCGGAGGTCAGTAATTCCTCAAATTTTGGGGGAAGAGGTCTCTCAAGGGAAAAAATTCAATTTTTTTACGAAAAATGATTCAAAAAAATTTTTTCCAAAAAGACCGAACCAATGTATTACAAAAAGACCGAACAACTGCAATTTACATTTTTGAGCATTTTTCGTTTAAAAATTGACATTTTTCAGTATTTTTCCGACCAAAAGTACGGGGGTCCCTACAGCTACCATATGGCTAGCCAGTCTTAGTATAGCATGTCTATACATGGGTCAAAAATCGATTGAAAAAAATTTTGAGTTTAAATTAGAATAGTTCTTTGGGTAAATCGATGTCGTTGATTACGAATATGATATCCGAAATTTTAAAGGAGCAAGTCTTTACGTGTTTTTCCAATGAAAATAATTTCATAGTTCAATAAAAATTTATTCTTGAACAGTTTAGTCACATTTTTATCAGACTAAGGAGAACTGATGAACTATTTCCGCACACATATCATTGAATGGGGTAGGCTTGGACTAGCCTCCTAATCAGCGACATCGATTTACCCAAGGAACTATTCTAATTTAAACTCAAAATTTTTTCCAATCGACTTTTTACCCATGTGGAGACATACTTGGCTAGCCATAGGATCGGAAAATCTTGGGGCGGCGGTCGCCCAATGGCCAGCCATATGGTCGACGATTTCTGGGGGGGGGTTCTATAGCACTCCCCAAACCCAATTACATGTATGTTATGATTAAATAATTTACAATATGACTGTTTAAAAATTGTCAATAGGTACACAAATTACGTGTAAAGAGAATTTCAGGATTTGACGTTGAGAAACGTGCAGTTACATAGATGAGTTTCATATGAAAGAATAGTACGGCGGGAGGCGACTTTTTTGGGCCGGAGGTCACTAATTTCCCAAAATTTTAGGGGACGGGGTTTTTGAAGAAAAAAAAATCCATTTTTTCATCAAAAGACTTCGAAAAACGGTTCAAAAATGGTAATTTTTGTCCAAAAACCGTAGAATTGGCGCGAAGCGCTTAGAAAATTGACGTATTTTTTTGTTCAAGAATTGATATTTTTCAGTATTTTTCTGACGAGGGCCCTATGACTACCAAATTGGAAAATTGAAATTGGAAATTTGGAAAAAGGATTGGAAAATCCTGCGAGTAGCCCAATGGTTGGGACTTCCAATAGCGCTCTCCCCAGTTACATGTATGGTCCTCACCCCATCTATCATCCAATATATTGACCATAATTCACAAAATCACTCAGAAAAAAATTGGCCATACATTGAACGAAATTGATGCTAAAATTGTAATCAACTAAGCAGGAGAAAAAAGTCAAAGTTCCGGTGCGAAATGTGGCCAGATAGAAGAAGTATTTTTGAGATAAAGTGCAATCTTGCTGAAAATTGTAACTTTTTGCGTATTATTTAGTTGCATTATTGACCCAACTTATACTTAAATTCGATACTCAAAAAGCCGTGCCTTTTTCACACTCATTTTGGCTATCCATTCGAAAACTTTTCGAGTGGAGCTTTTTGCTGTAATTTTATTCCAGAAGTATTTTTCATGACATTTTAAGGAATAGATTTTTAGGATGATTCGAAAGGTGTAGATTGTGTTGTGATTACACTTTCCAATTAAGATATGAATGTGTAGAAGTTTTGAATATGCAAATTAGGTGCTGACAAGTTCTCATAATCTGGCTTTGTCGAAGCACTAAAAAACATACCATTGAATAAGTTTTACATGAAAAGAACGACGTGGGCGAAGCGGAACTCTGCTGATGCAATACAGGAGCCAGAACTCTCAAATATGTTTTGGGACATCCTGTTTCACGTCTCACTTTTCTAAAAGTATATGTCGAGATTTGATGATGGTTAAAGGTTAAACTTGTTCGGGAATGTAAGACAAAGGATTCCCTGTATCAGAGCACCCTATGGGGAGGGTATGGGGGGGGTATTACCCCCTCTTAGATTTGGAAATTCATTTACTACCCCCATAAAAACAGCTCACTATAGCAAAAAATTTTGGTAGACCTCATCCTCTCTCCAGTAGGTTATACTAATTCAAGAAAAACTGCAGAATGTGTGATTCTGAGGAATTACTCACTGCTGTTTTTGACACATTTACTGAGCAAATCATAATGGGAAAGTATGCAACTTCTGTGCCATATAGCGATTTTTAGGAAAGGATATCAGCACATTAATATATACTACTTGTAGGAAATCATTATAAATATAATTGGGAAATGAAATAATGACTTATGTATATGTGATTTATCGAAAAATCGCCTTTTGGGAAGTCTTCCTCTTCATGCTCTCCTTTCCTTTTCCCCGCTTCTGCGTTGGGTCTTCTGTGCGCATATGGTTACCCAAGCTGTGCCATACTTTCCTACTATGAGTTGAGACATGTGAGGTCTGTTGACGTGGATCAGGAGTGGTACTTGGTTTCAAACTCGTAGGTCATAATGTAATGGGATTAATAATACTAAAGCCGCATTCAGCATCAGGACTTTCAATTGGAAGCACTGTTGCAAGCCTTAGCAGGGATGGAATAAGCCCATACTGCTGCAGATGCTAGTTCAAATAATGTTTCCAAAAGTATGTTGTGTCCGATTCTTGAAATGTGCAGGAATCAGTTGGCTTGACAATCTTCAAAGTGTGACTATTTCCTACATATAATTAGTGCATTGAAGTTGCATGATTGGGAGCTGGAAAAGGGAGCTGAAATAGTAAATGTTTTTTGACTGTAAAAACATAAAGTTCATTTTTGTCAGTTGTATGTGGTTTAGAGTACTGCAACAACTCCCCCCTCCTCTGCAAAAAACTTGTGAGCAAAAAAAAAGGTCACGGCATATTTTAAGTACTACCCTTAAAATTTACGATTTCACCCCTACCTAGATTTTCGACCTTGGGGACCTCTGCCCTGTATGTACATATAAGGAATTTCAAATCTCAAGTGCTCCTAGCAGCTTCAAAAACGGTTAAAAACATGAGTATACTCGAAAATTTTTCTAGCGGAAGACTGATTAAAGATTAACTTGATGATGAGAAAGGAAACGTCTACATATATGTTGAGCGAATGAAGTACTTTTTTCCACGTGGACCTTCTTTAGACCGAAATTTGCATAAATGTGTAAAACAATAGAGGTATTGGATGAACAACAAAATATATAAACGTTTCATTCGATAATTATCAACAAAGTACCCCTGATGTTATAAAAAATTGACTTTACACTGCTTCGGAGTTATAGCCTTTAAAACTTCACAGAAATTCAGGGTCGCGTATTATAGAAACTATTGGGTATAGATGATTAGTCACATGAGCATTATTGCACTTTTGCAATGATCTATAGAATGCATGTCTTATTCTTTAAAATGCTACAATGGTTGCTGAGATCGGCTACATAGTCTAACTTTCTATAGTTTTGTACATTTATGCAAATTACGGTATTCCCACGGGAAAAGAAAGTTAATGTTACATTGCCCCAATCGGCGTGACCTACCGATGGCACTATAGCATCTGTAATTTAAGAATTCACACTCCGAAACTTTCCCTCATTAGTGAAGCAGACTTTTTAATGGGTGTTGATTGCCCAAAATTTTAGGGAGCGGGTCATTACTAAAAAAATGTTCATATTCCGACTGAAAAATTGGAAAAATAGTAATTTTTGTCCAAAAGGTCATAAAAACATGTATTTATGCCGAAAAACATACATTTTTGGCCATTTCTTGTTCAAAAATGACCTTATTTTACCAACAGATTTTCATTTTCCAGTTTTTTTAATAAAAGAACGGGTTAAAGTCCATAGCTGTATTGGCAAATTTTGGTGTCAAACTGCTCCATAGGGAGGGCTATGAGGGCGTTATTACCCCTATCTTTACCTCTGAAAATTGATAACTGGGTGCCTAATTTTAAGGAGAAATGGCCTCCTTGGTAGACCTTATTTTAAATTTACCCCATCTGAAAACTTGACCTTGAGAACCTCTGTTTGGAGCTCACTATATGACTAACGATTTCTTAAGGTTCTTGCGGTCCTTCTGATATTCCAACTATATTTACACAGCCCACAACGACGGAGGTTGGAAGGTTAAAGCACTAAAAAAATTTCATTTTCGAAGGTCGATTGACACTCGAAATTTTAATAACTTTTTGATGTGGCTAATCATTCAAACAGCATACTGCAGGGTTCCTTAGTTCCGTACAGTTACAGTTACTGATATCCAAGGCCTTCAAAAATCGTCGACCGAATCGTTGGTCATATAGTGATTGACACCACGATTTGCCAATCATATGATTGAAATAGGCTAGACAGGCATCCCATCATAGATAAAAATTAAAAAACGTCAACTTTTGATAGAAAATTCTCATTTTTGAAATGAACGATCAAAAATGTATATGAATAACATAGTGCTTTTATGGTTTGTAGACAAAACTAACAGTTCTTGAGTTACTTTTCGAACTTCTTCAGGCGAAAGCTTTTTTTCCTCCAATTACTCCTCTTAAAACTTTGGCCAACCGACGACCTGATCCATAAGAAAGTCGACTCAAATTTAGAGTTCTTGTTATACTACTTTTAGGCGGGCCATTTTTTCCGGAAAACGCTAACCAGCTTTTTAAATGATTATACAATTTCTAACCTCCTTATAGACCCGTTATGCCTCAAAGAAGCTCCTTGATTTTGGTTGTAACGTTGCTGATGAGCCGTATAGATAGCCGGCGCGTAATTATTCAACTCTTGGCTGATCGATCGCAAAGGACCCATAGCCGGCGGCGGCAAATAATCCGACGCCGATAAATCATGGTTATTCGGGCTAATCGGCGATTCATTTCGCGTCGAAATATTTAACGTCGGTTCTTGTACTAAATTCCGCCTATTCAACGTACCGTTTCCGATTCCATTGTAAACTACCGCTTGCCTTTGGTCCTGAAGAAAATAGGTGTAGTATTACAACTTGACATCAATTTCACAAATTTTAAAAAATACCTGAACGTAAGCGGGATGATTACTGTAGAGGTTGTTTTGCACAGGTAAGCGACGTTGTAGGCTATTCGATAACATCATTTCATCGGCTAAAAATGAGAAGGAAAAGAGTTACAGTAGGATATCGAAAAAATTCGGACTGATACCTAGTGAAGTACCTACATATCATGTCATCGGTACCAGAGATCTACGATACAAAAAAAGACAAAAATCGAGAAAAGCGAGCATTTCTTGTTGGTGAATCAACTTTTAGGGTACCCAGGGCCAGAAATCCAGATTGAGGTCTACCCTACTCTTGTAGTACTGTGCAGCTACGCTGGCTACCCGAAAAAACTTTCTGAATAGTCAATTTTAAAACAAAAAAACCAAATAATAGTTCAAACATCCCATCCACAAACTTCAAATTTTACACCAACATGAAAAGCTAGACTTAAACTCTTAAAATATATTCAACAAAAACACAGCAAACAAAGGAGAAAAAAAACAGTTGAAAAAACTAAAAAGCCAAGGCAACACAAAAGGAATACAATATAACAAATATAGAAAGAAAATTTAAACAAGGGTTGAAAATACATTTATCATGTTGCGAAAACGATAAGAATGAATAGGATGGGCAAAGAATAACATGATTCATGAAAAATTGTTAAAATTAAAACCGCACAAAAATAAAACACAAAGGAAACAGAATGAAAACAGAAGTGGAAAATGACTGCAGACAGGATATTCAAAATGGCCTGAAGAATCCAAAAAAGTAATAGAAAAATGCAGGAACGACATAAAAAAGGATGGAAACGAGACGAAGAGAGAAAACGAGAATAGTCGGTAAATAAACTGTGTATGAAATTATCAATAACGATTAAAAAAACAAAAAGAAAAATGAAAAAAACAAAAAGAGAAGAAAAAGAATAGAAGGAATAAAAGAAAAAGAAAAAAGGGAGAAAAACAAATGAAAAAATGAATAACGAAGCGTTTATCAAGAGATAATAGAATTGAATATAAATCAAAGCTATGCAAATAAAAAACCAAACGACTGAACGAAAAAAGAAGCCAAACACAGAGAACAAAAGTAAAAAGATAACATCGAATAAAGAATTCTCAAACAATAACTGTGACACCGGAAAAAGACATGAAAACACTACCAGAAAATAAGATAATACTGAAAAATGAAACGAACTCGTAAGATTGTGAGAGAAAAATACAGAGAATCACATGAAAAAAAACCAACGATGGAAAAAGAAGAACAATTGCGAGAAAGAGCAGAAAAATTCTAAAAAACAAAACATTGAGATTACTATATTCCGGGGCGTCCAACAAATACGTGGCGGCATGGGGAGCCCGTCTTATGTCATTGCCATTCAATAATGGTTGTCCGCTGGGGTCGACCTCCTAGGAAAAAAACAAACTTTTTAACACATTGAAAAATCGAGTAGGTAACTCGGGTTCAAGTCGATTATTCTCTTTTCAAAAAAGTAGAAGTTTCACAAAATATATGCCCGTCCCTGAAAAACTTACAATAACCGTTCTAATCGATCGATCATCTTCACTATAGCCCGAAATTGGCCTTTGCGAAACGTCGTTCTGATAATGGCTACCAATTAAACTACGAGCGTCGATATTTTGCGATCCATCGCCGCCGACGCTCGACGATTTCGTATTGCCGCTGCCGCCGCCGCTCCTAATCATCATATCGTTCAAATGTTCTTGCGACGGCGAATGATGGTGGTACATTAAAATTTTACGCGAATTGGCGCTCGTTTCTCCCAAACGAGTAGCTGCGGCTTTTTCTGGAAAGAAAGGAGGGGAAATTTGAAGAAATATAATCAAAAATGATCGAAAAAGTACATTAATCGATCTTTTGCGACATAGACTGTAATACTATCATTCAATGATATGATATGCAGGCAGTACCAGTTAAGCAGAAAACTTTTCCAAGTGTAAATTTCTGCTATAGGGTCATATTGGTACCAGATGAACCAATAAAGTTGGTTGGTCAGCCCAAAAAGTTGATTGGTTCCCAGGTCATTTTGGTGTTGCTAAACCGGACAACCGTAGGGAACGAGATGTACAGTACATTCATCTTTCATAAAATCGATAAAATGTAATCAAAGTTGATTTTCAAGCCTATTTCATAGTTTGCACACTCCTCAGGACATACCAGTGTATTTAACGAATCTGGAAAACCTGGAAAGTCAGGGTAAAAATTATGCCTGGAAAACCTGGAAAAGTCACAGAATTTGAAAAAGTACATTCTGGTGCATTTTAGAAGGTCAAAATCTTAAAATTTTCTGGTGCATCGCATTCATTAATTTGCTGATTGATTAGTTGATTCCCTGATTGTTTGAATGATTTTTGATTAGGTGGTTTTAATTGAATGATTAGTTGATTTCCCGATTTTGATTGGATCATTAGTTGATTTCCTGACTGGTTGGTTCCTTCATTGATTCTTTGAACTGTTCGCTGATTTCCTGGTTAGTCGATTCCATGATTGGTGGCTTGATTTCCCGATTAGCTGGTCGATTGCCGGTTCGGCTTGTTGATTTCTTGGTTG
The DNA here is from genome assembly GCA_963922205.1 of Romanomermis culicivorax. Taxonomy (NCBI): domain Eukaryota; kingdom Metazoa; phylum Nematoda; class Enoplea; order Mermithida; family Mermithidae; genus Romanomermis; species Romanomermis culicivorax. The sequence goes on along the minus strand of CAWUHX010000157.1, from coordinate 359,471 downwards.
ATTCGTTCAATAATTCTCTGATTTGATGATTGATTTCCTGATTGGTATAGGTTGATTCTTTGATTCAATAGTTGGTTCCATGATTCCCGTGTTGATTGCTTCGTTGATTTCCTGATTAGTTGATTGATTTCCTGGTTGTTTGGCTCGCTGATGCCCTGATTGGTGAGTTAATTTCCTGATTGATTAGTTGATACATACTTGATACCCAATTTGGTTGGTTGTTTTCCTGATTCACTGGATTGATTGGTTGGTCACCTGGTTAGTAGTTGGTTTATTTCCTGATTGATTGGTTCCCTGATTTGTCATTTGATCGATTCCCCGAATGATTTTTTGATTGATGCTTCTTTCGCAGATAATCTGATTGGTTGGTTTATTTCCTAGTTGGTTGATTATCTAGTTTTCAGTGGTTTATGATCTATCTGCATATAAGTTCTCGATCCCGTTTTCTTCGTTAAAATCGGTTTACACACAAAACGTGATCTGGTGATGAGAAACAAGTAATCTAGAACTGTAGCCGCCTCATCTGGTACAGAGTTGCATCCAGCTGAACCTATTGTCCAGGTATGTATACAGTGTGTTCAGCAGCTTTCCAAAATGAAATTTCCTGACTTTTTCAGGTTTCCCAGGTCATTTTTCCATAATTTTCTATATTTTATACGCAAAAATTAATAATTCGTACATAAAATGGTTGTGGGCCATAGTGGACCTTAGCAATGTGCTTATATTTAGTCAGCCACAGATCGAACTGCTAGAAATCCAAAAGCATCAGTTAAAAATCAACCATTTTTCGAACTTAGCACTCTTGAACTTTTCGAACTTAGCAAATGGACTAATGTTATACTGGGCCGTTTTTCTCGCGAGCCTTTTTTACACTAAAATTTGCATGAACATTGCAAACAATGGAAATTTGGTCTACGTCCGATTTCAGCAACCACTGAAGCATATTTAATGACAAAACATACATTCGATGGATCCTTTTGAAAAGTGCGTGATGCGGTTTCTGAAATAGCAGTTCTTAGTTTTATTGAAGTTTGTAAGATCGTAACTCAGCAGAGTCTTTCGTCAAATAAGGAATTATAGTTTTCTATCAAATGCGAGATAAGTTTTTACATCTTCCTTGGTTCCGTAGATCAAGTACACATACTTTTACAAATTCCTGTGTAAAGATAGCTTATGCACACAGTTTCAGAATTTACAATTACAACCGTTTTTCCAGAATTTACAATTACAATCGTTCTTCTACTCAAGAAGCTTCTTCAAAAATGAAAACTTACCCAATAATTTTTGTCGTTTACACCGACGATAAACGCAAAACGTTAATAAACCGTTGAGGAAGACTAACAGCAAAACGGCACTTCCGATCCCCAAAATAATCATCAACGGTTGTTCCCTGATATTTTGCGTCGAAACTTTGGACAAATCTGAAATAAAATTCAATCTTAGTGGATTATGTATTTTTTTGGGGGGGGGAATTCCATTTTACCTGCAGTTTCGACCACAATTCTCTTATTCGGATAACCGCTAGTCCCTTTTTTATTAGAACTTTCGATTTCGAACACATATTTCGTTTTGTGTTTCAAATTTTGTAAGTTCAAAGTGTTCAACGGACTAGGCATTTCCACCATTTTCGATTGCTTGGGCGAATTTTTGGGGAAATACAAAATTTTGTACGTTACGGGTAGACCGCCGTCGAAACCGGCCGACCATTTTAAAGTTATACTATTGGACGTGACGTTCAACCAACCAAATTCCAAGGGCGGGTCCGGCGCGCCTAAAAATTTTTTTTCCAAATTGACGACAAATTTTGTGATATTTTGCGTTTATAAATATCTTTTAGTCAACAAAAAATAAAAAGGAGAAAATTTCTCACTCGTCCCATTCAATAATATCGATAAAGAATCGACGGCCAAGGAATTTTTAGCTGCGCAAGTATAAAAACCGTAATCTCGTTCATTAACTTCTCTCAAAGTTAAAATGCTCTAAAATTTAGAACAAATTCAGCAAAATCCCTACCAGAAAAAGCTGAAATTCTATTGTTTTTTTACTTCAAATTTCGTCGGTGAAATTTGCCTAGTCAAAATCGAAGAGCTCGATAATTGGTCCATCGACGTCCCGTCCGATTCTCTCAACCACGAAAACGTTATTTCGGGTACACCTTCAGCTCGGCAATGCAATTTGGCCGGTTTTCCTTGATCGGCGGCTGATTTCAATCGCGTCGGGTCCTCTCGGTCAATTTTAGGCGATTCTGAAGCAAAAAAACTACTTTTTCTACAAAGCTATTTTTCCTGCAAAAAAACAAAATTTTTCGCTTTTCATACTTTCGATCTATATGTAAAGCAGATATTTTTCTACAAAAAACATGTGATTCTCCGATTTTCTTACTGTTTACTACCAAATACGCAATTTTTCGTTTTTTCCACTACTGACCAACAAAAAGGCCATTTTTCAGAAAAAAATTAACAATTTGTCGCTTTTCTCAGTTTTGATCAACAAAAAACTATTTCTTCTATAAAAAATACATTATTTTTGCTTTCCTTACTTTTGATCAATAAGAGAGCATTTTTACGAGCCGGTTCGCCGACGCCGTTGTACGCCAGACACGAATATTCACCGGAATCACGTTCTTGGACGTCCGAAATTTGCAAAAAAGCCCTACCGTCGCTGTAACTTTTACGTAGACGGTCGTTCAAATTGGACGGCGGCGTCGAACGGGCGGCGGCGGCCGCCGTTACGGGCGTCAACCATTTGATCATGGAAGCGTCGATTTTGGGGAAAGCGTCCACCTGACATTCCAAAGTGGAAACGGAACCGGCGTCGGCGTAAACGGGTGTCGAAATGTGAGTTATAGTTGCGGAATCTACAAAACACACAATTTTGGATGAATTTCGAACCTGTAAGATTTTTATGAAATCAAGTCATCATTTTTATGATACAATTCTATGATATTTTGATGCTTGCGACAAATTTCAAAAAATCGAATCTCGGGATATTTTTGATATAATGTATAAAATATTCCATAATTTCGTACGTGATTCTGACAAAATTTTTATAAAATATTCATTATCTACGAATTTTCCAGAAATTCATACCATTTTCCATGAAAATAATTCAGACGCTTGATGATTTTGATTTCCTTTCTACATCTAAGAAATTGCGGAATTTTTTCTCAGCTATCAAATTCCCATGAATGTTTGGTTCGATCCTGGGGACGTGGATTATGGCCGACATCATTTGCTTTCTGACATCAAATATTTGAAAAATTCCGAAAATTGCCGATATAGTAAAATTCTCAAGGCATGTCAAAACTTTGCAGACGTCAAATTATTTTATCCACGAATAATGGAATCAATTGTGGTTAAATAATTAATGACCAGTAGAGATGGGACGAATCTAGCTTTATGTAGTTTCCGAATCCAGGAAATTGGTAAGTACCGAATCCGAATCTGACATCAGGATTCGGGCGAATCCGAATCCTACATTAATATCTACGCTTGGCTAAAATGAAGAATCATGGACTGTATATGAATCATTCATTCTAAAAAAATTTTCTGATCCCGATAGTTTAGAACCCTGCATGATGGATCTTTTCAGGACGATTTCGTGATTTAAAATTTGATTTTTCCGGCCTAATGATGTTCATACATGAACAATGTGCGGATGTTTTGAACACGCTAACCAGCAAAAAAATCAGCTTGATAGATTTGGGCAAAACAACAAAATTCGTAAATAGTTTTCGTAAATGCGAAGCGTCAAAATTTTTTTGCAGTTTTGATACTAGAACGCTGAAAAATGAATATTTTCGATTTTCATTTCCTTGAAAAGTGCTGTAATTTTTTACTCAATTCAATCATTTTTCATAGCCACACAAAATGCTAAATATCATATTGAAAGAATGCCAATTAAATTTGTAGAATCGGAAAAGCAACCAAAGGTTAAGATTATTCGACGGCACTATCTGTCACTTTTCCGAACTGATGGCGTTCCAATCATTCGCCAAAAATGAAAAAAATTATGTTTACAAAGTGTAAAAATTTGTGAAGACCGCAGAAAAATTTTGTGAAAAAATTGAAATAATCTTCATTTTCTCAGATATACTAAAACGCGCAATATGAAAGATGAACTGATTAAACCATGAGGTGAGACATTCTGGGTGGTAACAACTATTGAATGCTAACCAGTAAGTAGAAAAGACATGCTTGTGGTCGCCCTCGAGCTGGATTATAGCAAGCAATGATCAAAATAATCATATTTTTGAAATTTTTAGGGTTTCGACCTTCTAAAATGCACTGCAACGCACCTTTCCGACATATTTCTCATATACACTTGAAATTTTCCAATGGATTCGGATTCAGTCTAAAATTTTGGGCAAGACTACCGAATCCGAATCTGGAAAATCAGTGAAGTCGAATCCGAATCCGAATCCAGAAAAAAAGACCGAATCCGGGATTCGTGCCATCCCTAATGACCAGGCCATAATTCTATAGATGAACTCTGTATAACGTTAAAATTTTGTCCTCTAAGTTCCATCGATTCTGTAAAATGTTTCTACGGAAATACTCATTAAGATTTACAACACATTTATAAAGAAAGTTTCGTGTAAAAATCATGTCAGATGTCATGTATTTGAGAAAATTTTAAAAATTATTGGTCTAATTAAATTTTAAAAAATTTTTTTCGCATGATCTTCCATAAAAATGCTTGCTGACGAAAAATTATTTCGTCAAAAAGCAAAAACAATAACTTACGGCTAACGAAAAGTTGGAACGTCAACATCGTCGATCCTTCGTCGTTAATCGCCGTACACTGATACGTACCCGTATCTTCTCGTTGAACGTCCGAAATATTCAACGTCGAACCGGCGACGAAAAATTTCGACGACGTCGTCGACGATCGGTCGCCAAAAAATTGATTTACCGTCGTCGTTGTCGTACCATTATTCTGACCGCGACGTTTTTGTTGCTGTTGTTGACGATGACGATTATTCATCGCCGTCGCCGGCGTCAAACGCCCCAACGGCGCATTGTCTTTGGACCAATCGTAACGTAAAACGCTAGGGTTACCTTTGGCCGGGCAATTGAACGAAACGAATTCGTTTTCCAAAACGTTAACGATTCGGGGATTGGAAAGGTTGAAGACGGGTTTATCTGAAAAGTCCGAAGTAAAATTTGAATTGAAAGTATTGAAATGATAATGAAAAAACGAAAATCTCAAAAATAGAGGTCGCATTTGGAAATAAAATCCGTTTTTTTCGACCTTAAAATTTTTTTTTTTTAATTTCCTGCAGAATTGAGAATTTTTCGAGATTTTCACAAATTTCGAAATTTATATCGGATTTTGAAACTTAAATCACGTAAAAGGCAAAATTTAAAGCAAAATGCGTTTAAAAATGAAATAACCGTCGCACACTCGATGAAAATTCAAAAAGCAAATGCTTCACAAAATAATTAAATTTTAAAATTCTAAATTCAGATTCTAAATCCTAATTTAAGCAAGAAAAATTGGCAACGATAGAAAAGTCAAGTAACGACTGAAAAAAATTGCTTGAACATACGACTGCAATTACTGTAGACTACATGAAGCGTAAAACTTTATAGCCTGCAGCAATATTTGACAGCTGCGAGACTTACACGCATGCATGCAAATCTTTCAATAGCTTCAAAAAGTGGCTTCAAAAAATATAAATCTTGGCGGTTTTATATAAAATCCTAAGAAAGGCGTTGGAACTTCGAATATTCCACAAAATTTCAGGTCTGCGTTTTCTGAACTTGCAGAATTTAAACATAAGAAATATCTTCAGAGACAATCTCAAATCATTATTCAAAGTTTCATCACATTTAAAAACCCATAAATTCTTTCGAGGATTCCTAATTCGCTCTTTAAAAAACTGCTAAGCGCAGTTAAGCGGTATACAAGATTCATAGACTTTATATAACACTAAATCTTACAGTAAACCGTCAAAACCACGTCCTCGTTCATACTGTAATTCATAGACGGTGATTGAGCGTTGCACGTGAATCTAGCGCCGTTATCGTTTACAGTAACCGGCCAACGTAAACGATTCTTGACTTCCCATCCGTTAAAAGACGAACTGAAAAAATTATCATTTATCAAAATCCTTAAAGTTTGAGCCAGAGTTTGAGGTAACTTCAGCTTTGAATCAGTTTTACTCAAAATTGAAAATTTTAGGACACTGAACTGAATTTAGCTTTATATATAACCTCGTATTGTAAATATCGACACTTTGGAGAATTTCTGAGCCTTGGGCGCTGACGCGACGCCAATTTATCACGGGCGTCGGATTAGCCGAAGCCGCGTGGCACGTAAAATCGACGTTAGTACCGGCGACTAGACGACTAGGCGATATCGTGATGGATAATTTTTCGGGCGGAACTGGAATTCAAATATAAGGATAAAAATTTCAACTTGTTTGAAGAACATTTTTTTAATTGTTCAAAAATTGCATAGCCTTCAAAAAGTAGTGTCTTTCTTTACGATAGTTTCAGTTATGCACTGGAAAATTTTTCGATTTTGATTTTTTACTTTCGTTATATTTCAGTTATTTTTCATGACGTGATACGAATCTGTAAAAATACTGAATGCGCAAATTAGGTATAAATACGTTCTCAGGATCTCACGTTGATGTAGCAGTGAGAAACATGTTCTTAGATGAGCTTTATATGAAAAGGGCGTGTGGCAAAAAAGAACTCTGCCTGCTGATGCAATATGGTGAGACACCCTGTTGCGCACTGAGTGCCCCATGAGGAGGGGTATGAGGGGGGTCCCCTACCTAAAGTCCTTAAAATCGATGACTGGCTGCCTAATTTTGATACATAATGACGTATTTAGTGGACATTTAGCTACACTGCCCCCGCAAATTTTCAATTTTACGCCTACCTAGAAAAAATCTGACCTTGGGGACCTCTGGTTTCGCATCAGGGGTTTTTTTCCGTACAGTACGGATTTTTTTCAGGTGGTACGGAAAAATTTTATAGGAATTTCCGTACGGTACGGAACTATTTTTTAACTAACTTAACTATTTTTGCGCCATACGGAAATAAGTTAGGCGGTACGGAAATTTTTTCACTGGATTTCCGTACGGTACGGATCGATCGGTACGGAAAAAAAAGCCCTGTTTCGCATCTCACTTTTCTGACAATATCTTGAGATCTGATGGCCATAAATAATTAAAGCTTGTTCGGGAAGGTGAGCAAAGAACTCTCTACACCTGCTGAGAATCTTTGACACCGTATGCACATAGCAGCTTCAAAAACGATTAAAAACATGATCACTCGAAAATTGGCTTGTGGCTAAAACATTGAAATTTGCTACTTACAATGAACGGCGAGTTTTATCGCTGCTTCGGGAGGCGGATTTTCGTCGTCGACCGTGGCGGCGTTCCGGGCCAAACATCGATAAGTTGCGCCATTGTCCGATCGATCGACCAAAATTTTCAAAGGTCGTTGCGAATTGACTTCCGTGATACTGGGATCCAAAAGGCCATCGAATATCTAGGAAAAACTCCAAAATAATCAAGATTAAACAAAAAACTCAGGAAAAATTGTGTATAGGAAAGATTCTATATCTATATTCCACTAATGAACTACATAAAAACGCAAGCACGAACAACAGTTGTACCTGCGTCCACGAAATTTTGTCATTTCTGCGCTAAAAATAAAAAATAAGGAGTCAAAATACCGATTCCAGAGGGCTAATTTTTTCTCACTCAACTCTATAAGCGTCTAGAACCCAAAACTTACTTTTTTCTGCCCTTTAAACCACGTAATTTCCGCTTTCGGATTACCGCCATTGGCGACGCAAGTTAAAACAATCGTACTTCCCACAGTAACGGGTTTACCGTTATCGTATCCGTAAATTATGACGTCATCGGGCGGATCTTAAGAATGCGCAAAAATAATCTACAGTAAGAATTTTTCGACTACTTACATAGCAAATTTAATTTATGAACGGTGTTCACGCGGCCTTGCGACGAAGATCCGAATTGTTCGTTGTAAGCGGTGCACATGACGTTCAAATCTTTGGCTCCTTTGACGAGTTTCAAGCTTATTTTCGAGTATGATTTGAGAGCTTTAAAAAATATAAATTTTTTTGAAAAAATCGGACGAATTCATTCAAATACGGTAAATCAATGATTTTTACTTTTTATCCTAAATTCTTGATGACCGTCGAAAGGTACACCGTTTAGAAACCAAGCGATTTTAGCCGGCGGATTCGATTCGGAAGATTCGCAAGTAAACTCTACAGTACGACCGACTTTGCCTTCCGTCGGACCGCCGACCGAAACTTTGGACGGTGGATCTATAAATGTACAAATTTTTCTTACTGTAGAAATGCTTAACATTATTTAGACGCGACTTACAAACGACTCGAAGTTTAACGGAATGCTGTAACGGTGTTTCAGAAATACTATTCGAAGATTCACATTTGTATTCGGCATCGTTATCCGTAGAATCGACTGTAAACTCGTATTCGTTGATTGTAAACTAAAAGTTATATACAAGATGGGCACGAAAATTTTTCTTTGAAAAAATTTGTTTACATCAGACCCAATCGTGAATGATCGATCGATAAGTTGATTATTTCTATACCAATAGACCTTAGTTTCGGGGTTGCCGTTTTTGGATTTACAATTTAGAGATAATCGTTCGCCGGCTTTTAAAACTCGTCCGTCAAATCCTTGAATTTCTGGTTTTCCAGGCGGATCTACAAGAATTTTTAAAAACTTTTAGAAGCTTCAAGGAAACACTACAAAAAGCTTTCTTACACGAAACGTGCAAAGTAAAATTTGCAGACATTCTATTTTCGTGGTTGAAACTCGGATGATCAGCTTTGCAAACGAAAATTGATCCGGCGTCGTTAGCATTAACTAGAATTCTTAATCTAGATTCGATAGTTCGACTATCGGAAATTTTCGTCGTTTCGATAGAAGAAACTGAGGGAAAAAACCAAGCGAAAAATTCACACAATGATTTTTTGCCATTTAAAAAAATACTTGGAACGGCGATCAGACGATTATCGACAATTTTTGACCAATTAACGATCGGATCGGGTTTACCGTCGAAAATTCGACAAATGGCGTCCAAAATTTTGTTGGCTCTAATTTCAACAATGCTGGGACGTTGATTTTCAGCGGGAATGAGTAAATTTTTGCCGTGTTTTTTAATTTCTATTTCGATTCTATTCGGTGGAACTGAAGTAGAATAAAAATCAAGAAAATCAAGTCAATGTGAAAAAGGCATCCTGTCGGCAATATAGAATCATAATTTCTCCTCAAAAAATCAAATTCAAAATCGAAATACTCACCAACAATAGATAAATAGGCCAAACCGCGAAGAGCGTCATTTTTACCAAACGACGGCTGAGTTTGACATTCGTATTTCCCATCGTCGTCTCTCGTAGCCTCAAAAATGCAAAGAAAATCGCCTCAAAAACACAAAGTCGCTAGAAAAGCTCGAATAAATCTGAATTTACATCGGAAATTTGAAGGTGATATTCGCCAAAGGCGTGATTGCCGATTATTTTCAACCGCGGATAAGGCGCTAATTCGTAATCGCCATCTATATGAAAAAAATTGACGAAAATGAAATTAGCGAAATCACACGTTATTTTTGCATAAAACTATACTGGCGCCTAATAATCCACCGTTCATCGTCCAAACCGTTTGACCTATTTGAGCTTGGTCGCCGATTTTACATTCCAAAACGGCAGTTTCACCTTCGCGGATTGTAGTATTTTTGGGTTTCTCGGCGAAATATTGTAGACATTCGACGGAATCTATAGGAATCAAGATTCGTATTGAAGAAATAATAGAATCGTCGAGTTAAAAATATGTAAATTTTAGTATTTACTGGGATAGATTTGAATTTTTATGGTGCAAAATGGGTTTTGGACCTTTACCGTTATACAAATAAGCTGTTCAACCAGATTTTTTCACAATTTTTTCGACTTTTAAATTAAATTCATATACGGAAATATGATCAGTTCGATCGAAATAAAACTCTAATCGAATTTGTATATTTCGTATAAAGAATACATGATGATGATTTCGTATGAAGAATACATGAATTCAAAGATACCGAAATATTAATTTTATCACGGTAACAGTCAAAAACTCAGTCGAAGTGTTTCTGATTGAACTGCTGCTAAACCATGTCAGCTCAGTTTACAAGCCGTTTTTAAGTGAACAACCAGTTTAGATAAGATAATTAATTCGTCAATTAGACAAACATTTCGAAAATTAGTTGAAAATAGCTACAGATATAATTGTCACGATGAATTACTTTTTCAATTGACTTTTTTCAAAATGTTTTTGACTGGTTCCGCTAAAAAAGTAACATGCTGTGGGTAATTTCGAAATGTTATTCAACAAATGTTGCGTCGACGCCAAGAAAAAACAATTAAACATCCAGAAAAATGCAGATTAACAAAAAAATCGAGCGAAGTCTCAAAAACTACACTTCTGTGCAGTGTTATTTTTTTGTGCCAAAACATGGTTTTTGGCACAAAAAAATTTGGAATGGCACAAAAAATTTTGAGCGTTTGTGCCAATTGGCACAAAAATTTTGGCTGGTCAAACATTAAATTTAATTTTTAGACGTTTTAGGGGCTGAAAATGAAAAAAATTTTCGGCGCTTGGCGCCGCGTCAATGGATATAACATTTCCTATTCGTATATTTGACCCGAACGCGAACGATTTCTCTACGAACAGTGTATTAGTATTGTTGCAGCAAACTTTATAGGCTGTCAAGACTGATGAGTGAAAAGAAATTCCGAATATTCTCTGCGAATTCAGTCAGATCCGGATTCAAAACTGGAATTCTTACTTTTTGTGTTGATTGATTCAAATAGAAAAACCGATATCGTTGACAATCGTACAATGTTTGGATCGAAAATTTACGGAATTTTCGACTTTATTTTCTCTAGTCTTTACATTGTTGTTAAATATACATACATAGATATTCGTCGTCGAAAATTGAATCAATTTGAACTTCCTGAACAATTCTAGAGCTATTTAAATTTTTTCAGCATTCCATTTTTTTGGGTTTTCGTGAACAATTTTGTTGCACAGTTTTTTCTTGTCTCACTGATATGCTTAGCTGAAAAATAAGTTGGGCACGATTTTTTTTTGCATTTTTTTAGTTTATTCGTCATTAGAAAAAAATACATTCACAAAAGAATAAAGAAAAAAATATTATCACGAGCTTAAAGGCGATTAGTATCGCGCGGATATAAGCTCAAAAACACAATGCATCGTTTTTTAAATACATGAACATTAACGGCAGATGTAACATGACTATATAGTCTGTTTTTTATAAAATGCTTCCAGATACAAAAGTGACACAAATCAGTACTGTCGTCGAAATCGTTTACATATCGGTCTTACTGTAAAATATTTCACTCGAAAAATCGTTAAAGGTTAGGTCAGTATGCTCACAAATTTCCAGTCCTACATGATATTTAGTTAATCAGGAAATCGCAAAAATGAGAAATACAACTTGCTTTCCACTATCATTATTTGGAAGCATTTCAAGAAAAATAGACTATAGGTAACATATTCCACGTACAAAAATCTTTTTCAAGTAATCGTGTACGAAATTTTGTCTTATATAATTTATATGGATTGTTAATACGATAATTAAATTTACTGTATGCAAAAAAATTATTTGAGTCCAGAATGCTGTTACAGATTATAGAATAAACATAGCATAAATCAGTTATAGTTCTCCTGAATTAATGCGTTAAACATTAAAATTTTTATCAAACTTTTGGCCAAAAACTTTTCCACAGTTTTCAGTGAGGTAAAGTGGGGTGACTTTGATCAGAGTATGGCATTTGATAACTATTTGAGATCAGCACGTCATTTTCACTGTGTAGGCAACCTCACAGCAGGGCATCAACTTATCAAAAATGACCTGCTGATCTCAAATAGTTATCAAATGTCATACTCTGATCAAAGTCGCCCCTGATCAAAGTCACTCCACTTTACCTTATGTTTCTGATAAAAAAAATTTTTTTGTGCCATTGGCACAAATTTTTTTGGCCTCTTGTGCCAATTGGCACAAATGTCCGTGCACAAAAAAAAAAACGCTGCTTCTGTGAACATAGGTTTACCAAGCCGATATTTTTAAATTAACAAAAAACTTACTCGGAAAAGTACGCAATATCAGAAGGGCGAAAATCAAGCGAATATGCCCGATTGTAATGCACATAGCCGAACTTCGAACGCACATAAAATGATGTCGTTATTCAAAATTTAAATCGAATTAAATTCGAGTAAGAAAATTTTGAAAACAAAATGCGATAAATAAAATAACCCCGTTGAACAAGAATCGTAAATAATAAACTGTGTAAACCTGAAAATGTGTAAACAAATGAATACTAATTTTAAATGGAATGAAAAAACGCCAAGTGACCAACAAAAAAGACTAAGCATTGCCGAGCGGCGAGAACTGTCATCAGTTTGATTGATTGAAAAAAATGTGTCATCCATCGATTTGATTAATCGAAAAAATGTAGTCTAGTGCTTCTTAAGTGTAAGCCTAAGCCTAAGCCTAAACCTAACACTAAGCAAGAAAATTTGTGTGGAAAAAGCTAAAAAATTCCATAATCTTTGCTGATCAATCGAATTGACGACAGGCTCGCTTGGCGTTGGCGATGCTCCTCGTCAAAAAAGTACGCAATATCAATTACAGTATACAGTCGAAAAGTGTAAGGATCGTAAAACGAGTAAACTGAACTACTGGTTGATTAGAAGAAGAAAGTAGACATCAATCTCCAACGCAACATAATTCAGTTTCTTGACGGGAAAACTGAATAAATTTATCACATCATTCTTTATTATGAACAGCCTTCTGAATGTGCATCGAAAAAAGATCAAGTATACATTTTATAAACATTTTCTATTTTCCTACTGTGACAATTTTCGGACAGATTTCCTAAGAAGATAGAGAGAGAGAGAAAGAGGGGAATAGAAAATTAATCAACCGTCACTAATTAATGAAGAGTTTATCATTCTTCTACGCGGAAGTGATCATTAATTGGCCCATTTAGGCAACACAAAAAAAACAAGAAAATCGTCCAAAATCCTTCAAGCCACACCCTGAACATATGGTGCGCTCTCGACCTTCGATGACCACGCGCCATCATCAATAATTTTCTCGCGCGCACACACACACAAAACTGACCGGCCCGTTTAGTCTGGTGGAAAAAATCCAAATCCAAAAATTTGCATAAACGAGTGACCATAAGGAGGAGGTGGAGGTGGAGGACTGGTTATGGGCCATTTTTTCGGCCAAAACTAGTGACCACAAGGAAGCAGCAAAGGCTCTGCTACCGCCACCGAAACATTTGTTGCTTTTAATTGCCCCATTTTGCAGCCGAGAAGGGGCGTCTGGCTTTTGGTGGTGATGGTGGCGAAAATTTCCAACTTATAACAAAATGTGTGTCTCTCCTCTCATCACACAACATAACACATTTTTGGAAACAAAAGTTTCTTTAGCTTTTCTGCTGCTCATTACAGGAGAAGAAAAAAGTGACGAAAAAATTAACACGCCTACACGTATATTTGTCCGAAAAGTTTGCGGACGAAACTTTTTTCTTTTTTTTTTTGTTTTGCGGCGCGAAATGCATTTCCTGTTTTTTTTGGGTGGAAAAGCGGGATTTTGCAGTTGAGGATTTATTCACGAAATGTAACATTGAAAATTTGGGTAGAGAAAAAATGAAAAGATTAGGAAATGATAAGAAAAACGGTACGTTCGTGAAACGTGGGAAACAAACGCCAAAAAAAAGAAAAGCAGTAAGAATATTATAAAAAATGAAGACGAAACAAAGCAATATTATGCATAAAAATGTAGAAAATGGAAAGAAAAAATCACAACAAACAAAATCGTACAAAAAACAAAACAAAGGCAGTACAATCAACCAAATTGCAGAGAAAGCAAAAAAAAGAGGCACAATAAAATCGCAGAAAAATCGAAAGAAAAAAAGCATAATAAACAAAATCTCAGAAAAAACACAATTAACAAAATCGCAGAAATGAAATCCAGAGAAAAAAAGCGCAATAACAAAATCGCAGAAAAAATAAAAAAGATAGAGGCACTGTAAACAAAATCGCAGAAAACCCAAAAGAAAAACGCACACGAAAGAAAGTCTCAGAAAAAAACAAAAGAAAACAAGCACACTAAACAAAATCTCAGAAAAAAAAACCGAAAGAAAAAGCACAATTAAAAAAATTGCAGAAAAAAGCACAATAAACTAAACCTCAAAAAAAAGCAAAAGAAAAAAGTGCAATAAACAAAATTTCAGAAAACAAGCACAATAAACAAAATGTCAGAAAAAAACCAAAAGAAAAAAGCACAATTAACAAAATTGCAGAAAATAAACTAAAGAAAAAAAGCACAGTAACTAAAATCTCAGAAAAAAACCAAATGAAAACAAGCACAATAAACAAAATCTCAGAAAAAACCGAAAGAAAAAGCACAATTAACAAAATTGCAGAAAAAAGCACAAGAAACAAAACATTAGAAAAAAGCAAAAGGAAAAAGTGTAGTAAACAAAATTTCAGAAAAAAAGCACAATAAACAAAATGTCAGAAAAAAAACCAAAAGAAAAAAGCACAATTAACAAAATTGCAGAAAATAAACCAAAGAAAAAAAGCACAGTAACTAAAATCTCAGAAAAAAACCAAATGAAAACAAGCACACTAAACAAAATCTCAGAAAAAAAAACCGAAAGAAAAAGCACAATTAAAAAAATTGCAGAAAAAAGCACAATAAACTAAACCTCAAAAAAAAGCAAAAGAAAAAAGTGCAATAAACAAAATTTCAGAAAACAAGCACAATAAACAAAATGTCAGAAAAAAACCAAAAGAAAAAAGCACAATTAACAAAATTGCAGAAAATAAACCAAAGAAAAAAAGCACAGTAACTAAAATCTCAGAAAAAAACCAAATGAAAACAAGCACACTAAACAAAATCTCAGAAAAAAAACCGAAAGAAAAAGCACAATTAAAAAAATTGCAGAAAAAAGCACAATAAACTAAACCTCAAAAAAAAGCAAAAGAAAAAAGTGCAATAAACAAAATTTCAGAAAACAAGCACAATAAACAAAATGTCAGAAAAAAACCAAAAGAAAAAAGCACAATTAAAAAAATTGCAGAAAAAAGCACAATAAACTAAACCTCAAAAAAAGCAAAAGAAAAAAGTGCAATAAACAAAATTTCAGAAAACAAGCACAATAAACAAAATGTCAGAAAAAAACCAAAAGAAAAAAGCACAATTAACAAAATTGCAGAAAATAAACCAAAGAAAAAAAGCACAGCAACTAAAATCTCAGAAAAACAAAAGAAAAAAGCACAATAAATAAATCCCAGAAAAAAGAACAAAAGAAAAAAGCACAATAAACAAAATCGCAGAAAATAAATCGAAAGAAAAAAGCACAATAAACAAAATCGCAAAAAAAAACAAAATAAACATTTAACAAAATCCCAGAAAAAGACCGAAAGAAAGCAAGTACAATAAACAAAATCGCAGTAAAGAAACCAAAGGAAAGAACCAAAAAATAAGAAAAAATTAAAAAGTAAAGACGGGAAACGAAAACGTAAATAACACAGAATATAAAGAACAAAATCCGATAATACGAATTCAAAAAAAGATTGAAAAAAATGAAAAATAGAAAATAAAACAGAGTAATATTTCTTAATCAATTGTAATATAAAAATGCGGGCCCAGAAAATGAGAAAATGTGCGAAAAAACATAAAACCAGAGCGGGAGACAAAAGATCAATGAAATACAACAGAAAAACTCAAATAAACGAGAAATAAGCGAGAAAGAGAAATACATAGGTAGAAAAAACAAACGAAAATCACAGAAGCGTATAATAAAAAGGGACAAAACAATACGAATCAGAAAAGTTAAGAAAATAATTAAAACTAAATGAGAGGTAACAGAGAAATAGAGTAAAACAAACAAAACAGTGAAAAAAAGAAAAAAGAAATCCCACCAGACGAAAATAAACGTATTTAAGATAAAAGAAAAAAATTAAAATTACTATAAACAAACGAACACAGTAAAAAACAAAAAATTGATGAAAAAATAACGTAGGAAATAGAAGAGAAAATAGAAAAGAAAACTGAACAAAAAAGAAACATTGAAAAAACTACAAAAATGTTTAATATACAAGTCAAATAAAACTACGAATTTACGTCACAGAAAAAAATGCAGTCGTCGAAGTGCAAACCCAGATTTGTTGAACTCGGGAGAACTAGACTAATCTTCCATTATCGAAAAGGAATATAAAAATATAAAAGAATAAAATCGTAGAGAGAAATCAAAGCAACAAACATAAACACAAAAGAAAATATACTTCTTTTGCAGCATTAGAAATCGGAAAAGGCCGATCGAGAAAACTGAATCATTAACTAAAAAAACTATGAATGAAAAACTAAGAAGAAAAAGATAAGGTAAAAAGTATGAAAACTAGAGACAAAAGAATACACAATAAGGCAAAAAAACATGAAAAAGAGAGACAAAACCATACAAACGTCATCCAAAAATTACAAAAATCAAAAGTCCAAGAATACTTTGTTCATGACAGACTAAGCATAAGTCTAAGCTTGAGCCTAAGCCTGAGCCTGAGCCGAAGCCTAAGCCTAAGCCAAAGCAAGCCTAAAGCTAAGCTTAAGCCTAAGCCTAAGCCTAAGGCAAAGCAAGCCTAAGCATAAGCCTAAGCATAAGCCTAAGCCTAAGATTAAGCCTAAGCCTAAGCCTAAGCCTGAGCCTAAGCCTAAGCCTAAGCCTAAGCCTAAGCCTAAGCCTAAGCCTAAGCCTAAGCCTAAGCCTAAGCCTAAGCCTAAGCCTAAGCCTAAGGCAAAGCAAGCCTAAAGCTAAGCTTAAGCCTAAGCCTAAGCCTAAGCCCAAGCCTAAGCCTAAGCCTAAGCCTAAGCCTAAGCCTAAGCCTAAGCCTAAGCCTAAGCCTAAGCCTAAGCCTAAGCCTAAGCCTAAGCCTAAGCCTAAGCCTAAGCCTAAGCCTAAGCCTAAGCCTAAGCCTAAGCCTAAGCCTAAGCCTAAGCCTAAGCCTAAGCCTAAGCCTAAGCCTAAGCCTAAGCCTAAGCCTAAGCCTAAGCCTAAGCCTAAGCCTAAGCCCAAGCCTAAGCCTTAGCCTAAGCCTAAGCCTAAGCCTAAGCCTAAGCCTAAGCCTAAGGCAAAGCAAGCCTAAAGCTAAGCTTAAGCCTAAGCCTAAGCCTAAGCCTAAGCCTAAGCCTAAGCCTAAGCCTAAGCCTAAGCCTAAGCCTAAGCCTAAGCCTAAGCCTAAGCCTAAGCCTAAGCCTAAGCCTAAGCCTAAGCCTAAGCCTAAGCCTAAGCCTAAGCCTAAGCCTAAGCCTAAGCCTAAGCCTAAGCCTAAGCCTAAGCCTAAGGCTAAGCCTAAACCTAGATCTAAATCTCAGCAAATCTGGATCTAAACCTAAGGAAAATAAAATTGAAAATACACAATATAAGACAAAAAACATAGACAACTAAATATTTGCCATTCAAAAATTACAAACGTCAAAAACACCACAAAAATTACTTCACGACATAAAATTCAGCAAGCAGCAGTAATCTTCGCTCACCAATGAACCTGCGAATACAAAAATTACCATTTGTTCTTCTTTTCGTCTCCATTACTGTCCAAAGTTTCATTTTCAGAGAAAGAGAGAGAGAGTAAACAAAAACAAAATCATCAGTCTTTCGGGACGAAGAGGAATGGTCGTAAATGCGAGTAGCGACAACAGCAAAAAATCGATCATTCTCCATTCCTGTTCTGTAAATGCATACAAAAGTGGGAGACTGTCTTTCTTCATTTTTCTGTATTTACTGTATATATATGTCTAATATCAACGAGCAAAATGTCAAATATCGAGTGTCACTTTTCGAGTGTCATCCAAAAAGAAAAGAGTGAAATGATGTCCGAGAAAGATAAAAAGGTAGGTTGTATAAAAAAACGAAGTGAAAGGTACACATTTCGTATAGGTGACACAAAGTACAGTAGGATTAAGAGTGTAGACTGCCAACGTACAATATTGCCAATTGAGGTTATTTCATAAAAATAAATGAAGGGCGCGAAAATCCACTAATCGAGTACTATACATGAAAGAATGGAAAGATATACAGTAATTTGGGATATACAAGTTACTGTAAAAATTCATGCGGAAAAGTATAATTTTGTTCACAAATTAGTAATTATACGACAGGAAGTTGAAAAAATTAAAAAAGGAAAAAAATAAAAAAGTGACAAAAAATAGACTAAAACAAGCAACATAATTGAAAAAAAGAATAAAATAAAAAGTAAATGAGAAAGTCAATAAAATATATAATCATCAAATACCACGAATTAGAAACCGAAAAATATAAAAAATATACAGTAATTTTGGATTGGAGTTACTGTAATAATTCATAAAGAAAAGGATAATTTTGTACACAAATTAGTAGTTGTACAATAAGAAGCTGAAAAAATTAAAAGTGAAAACGTAAATAAATAAATAAAGAGAAATAAAAAGTGACAGCAAAATAAGAATAAAACAAGCAAATAATTGAAAAAATGTATAAACAAAATAAAAAATCCACCAATCGAATACTAAATAAAATAATCGAAAAACGGACAAAACATACAGTAATTTTGGATTACAGTTACTTTCAGAATTCACGAGTACAAAAATCGTATACTTTTGTCCATAAATTAGTATTTATGCGACAAGAAGTTAAAAGGGTACGAAAGTTAAAAAAATAAAAAAAAATAAAAAATGAAATGAAAGAGTAACAGAAAAATAGAATAAAACAAGCAAGGTAATAGAAAAATAAATTAAATTAAAAATGAATGAACAAATTAATAAAACAAAATAAAAAATCCATATCAGATCGAGTATTACATAAAAGAACCAAAAAATGGAAACAATATAAATTAATTTTAGATTGTAGTTACTGTAAGAATTCAGGAAAAAAATTATCGTATAATTTTGTCCATAAGTTTGAATTTATACGACAGGAAGTTGGAAAAATAATAAAAATATAGATAAAAAAACGAAATGAAAAAGTAACACAAAAATAGTATAAAAAAAGCAAAATAATTCAAAAATTTAAATGAAAAATTAATAAATAAAATGAAATCCAATAATCGAAGGCTACAAAAGTATTTCGAATAAATGTACAGTAATTTTGGAAAGTATCGCATAATTTTGTCCACAAATCAGTGTTTATACAACAGGAATTTAGAAAGATTAAATAAAAAGATAAATGAATAAAAATGAAATAGAAAGTAAGAGAAAATTAGAATAAAACAAGCAAAATATATGAAAAAATGAATAAAATTAAAAATGAATAAACAAATTGATAAACCGGATAAAAAATCCACTAATCCAATACTATATAAAAGAATGGAAAATATACAATAATTTAGGGACCTTTTGAAGTAGTTCCCCAACACTAATTTTTTCATTTTTTTTCATTTGTTTAGTTTTTCGGTGATTTTTTTGTCATCAGGTAGGTTTCGAACCTGCAACCTTTTGATTCAAACGCTCCAGTGCGTTACCACTGAGCCAAACACTCACTTAAAAATTAACCTTTTAATTCCTATTTATTATTTTCATTATTTCAAACAACTTTGCATTATGGACACGGCCAAAAAGCTGCAATATTATTCAATAAAGCCTAAGCCTAAGCCTAAGCCTAAGCCTAAGCCTAAGCCTAAGCCTAAGCCTAAGCCTAAGCCTAAGCCTAAGCCTAAGCCTAAGCCTGAGCCTAAGCCTAAGCCTAAGCCTAAGCCTAAGCCTAAGCCTAAGCCTAAGCCTAAGCCTAAGCCTAAGCCTAAGCCTAAGCCTAAGCCTAAGCCTAAGCCTAAGCCTAAGCCAAAAAAAAATAGTGGTGGTGAACTACTACAAAAGGTCATAATTTAGGATTAAAGCCATTGTAAGATTTCGTGAGGAGAATCGTATAATTTTATTCACAAATTATTAGTTATACAACAGGAAGTAAAGGTAAGGTCGTTTTAGTACATTTTCAAGGCCACGCATGTGTGAAACAGTACCAGCTTGTAAAAAAATGAGATTTTGTACGGCCTGAAAGGCCGAAGCGAAATCTCAAGTCGAGGCATTTGAAGTAGGATACTGTATGTAAGTGACACTTTTTCGAGACAGCAATAAACTAACATATGATGAAAAAGTATACTGGACCATTGTTCGGACATTTTGAAAATACCAAAAAAGTATGTTCAATTTGATACGTAATTTTCACTCAATTGGAAACTTTATACTGTAGAAAAACGCTGAAATTCTCCACGACTAATGGACAAGCAAAAATCAAGTGTTGATTTTTATAAAACTATATGCGCCTCGAGAACTTTTGACCATCTAATCCGGTTACTAAAAGAAATTTTTCGGCTCTTCTTTTTGACGCTCAATGACAAAAAATTTTTTCTTTGACTATAGTAATAAGCTTACTAGTTTTAACTTTCATGGAATCGTTGCATCGATCATTTCAAAATGGTGACTTCCACTCCGGTATCTTGGTATTTCTTTCACTACAGTAACCTGGTAGTTTTTCCACTACAGTATCCCAGCGTCCTGAAGTTGCGCAATGGTGTGGATGAAACAATATTTCGCAGTCTTCTCACATTAGAGAAAACCGTTGGGACATGGTTTATGCAGTGGCTGAAGTGTCACAATGCGCTGTAAAAATTTTTCCTAGTGACTTGCACTGCGGAATACTGTAGATAATATAACTAATCAAAAAGTAAGTTCAATTCGGTACACGATTTTCACAGAGTGTAAAAATTTATACTGTAGAAAAAAATAGATTTCTGCATTGGAAAATTAAAATCATGGGAGACCTTTGAAAAATTGGAAAAATTTGAACCTGTTCTGCTCACCGCTCACGGACGGAAAATTTTGTTTGATTCATTACAGTAATAAGCTTACTAATTTTTCTTTATTGAACTTACTTTCCTGGAATCGCTTAAAATGCATGGAGTATAAGTAACTTCCATTACAGCATATTGGTGTTTCTTGTACTACAATCATACATGTAATTGGGGGGAGTGCTATGGGAACCCCCCCCCCCAGAAATCGTCGACCATATGGCTAGCCATTGGGCGACCCCCCCCCCCAGGATTTTCCAATCCTATGGCTAGCCATATGGTAGACCTAGGGATCCCCATAGTTTTAGTCGAAAAAATACTGAAAAATGTCAATTTTTGAACAAAAAATGGTCAAAAACGTCAATTTTCTTTGTG
This sequence comes from Romanomermis culicivorax, assembly GCA_963922205.1. Lineage (NCBI taxonomy): Eukaryota > Metazoa > Nematoda > Enoplea > Mermithida > Mermithidae > Romanomermis > Romanomermis culicivorax. Next base: position 338,191 of record CAWUHX010000157.1, on the reverse strand, counting down.
CTTCGCGCCATAAGTATATATTTTATCATTTTTAGACAAAAATTACTACTTTTTGAACCGTTTTTTCGGACATTTTTCATAAAAAAAAACTCGAATTTTTTTTCCTTCAGGGATCCCTCCCCCCAAAATTTTGGGAATTACTGACCCCCGGCCCGAAAAAAGTGCTCCAACCCCCCCCCCAGACCTCGGAGCTCCGTTACATGTATGACTACAATAACCTGGTACTTCTTGCACTACAGTAACCCAGCGTCCTGAAGTTCTGCAATGGTGTGCATGAAACAATATTACGTGTTCACGCAGTGGCCATAGTGTCACAATGCATTGGATATTCTTGCGCCTTATGGACTGGCCCAGCAGAATACTGTAGATAAGGAATTCATTAGTCAAAAAAGTAGATTCAATTTGAGACGCGATTTTCACTGAATGTGAAAAATTTATACTGCACAAAAAGAAACAAAATTTGTGCATGGTAATTGGGAAGCCAGAATCATAGAAAGACCCACGATTCTTAAAGAATTTTCAACTCTGATCTGAACTTCGAAAAAGCTATATGGCAGACCATGAAACTTCTCACAGTAGTTACAGAAGTGACACCGTTGTCCACATGGGGGAAATCCAACAAATTTTCAGCTGTTCTGCTTACCGCTCACGGACGAAAAATATTGTTCCATTCGTTACAGTAATAAGCTTTATCAATTTTCCTATATTGAACTTACTTTCACGTTCATTTTAAAACAAATGAAATATAGCATAATGAAATAAACGCAGGTGAGCAATAGTCTAAAAATGTGCTCTCCAAAAAGCAGACCACTAAAATCTTTATCATCTACTGAATCTAATAAATTTTTAGAATCAGTAAGAAAAGTTTTTTTTTAAACTCATTTTCTAGTTACATAAGCAAAAATAATTCTTTTTTTTTTTGAAAAATATATATAACATTAGTCAAACTTTTAAAATTTGTTGACGACTTGTGTTGCGTCGCGCCGCATAATTTTGAAATATAGGACTCAAAAAAAAAAAACTTCTACTTTTACTATACAAATTTCGTCCAATGAAAAGTAATAGTGAAACTTTTACAACTTTTATTTTTCCAGAGAGAGAGATAGATAGAAAAGAGAATTATGACACACTCACAGAGCTTGTAAATGTTGGCGGCGAAAACATAAATTTTGGGGGCCGTAAATTTCAAAATGGAAAGGTAAAAATATGTCAAACAACATCACAAATATATAAAATGAGAAAAAGTAAGAAGAATGATAGGCCACTTGTTGTTAGTACTAGTAGACTTTGGAAAGTAAACAATAAATTTTCAATGACCAACGAGAGAGAGAGAACGAGGAAATAAAGAAAGAGAGAATAACAAAATACACAAAAGTAAATAGACACACTTAAAGCGAAAAGCAAATAATGAAAAAAAGGGATTAAGGTTAAAAGGTGTAGGTAGCCAAAGTTCGTATATAAGGAAAGGTCAATTGGGAATTCATACCTCTTTCTTTAGTAAACATTGTATAGCCAAGCAGCGAAAACCAAAAAATTTAGGTTCAATTATACACAATTTGCATCCATTGGTAAACTTTATACTGTAGAAAAACGCTCAATTTTTTCACGCTTATCCACTCTCGATTTGGACAAAATACCTCAGTACTTAACCGTGAGGATATTCAAGGAAATTTTCAGCTATTCCGTTTGCTGTTCACTGACCAAGAAATTTTTCCATTGATTACAGTATGAAGCTTACTCGTTTTTGCGTTTTGAAGTCACGTTCATGAGATGGTTACAGAATAAGTGGCGTCAGCATGCATGATAAACAGTCCATACACAGCTGCAAATTTCTAGATTTTATAACCACAGTAAGACAACATCATTTGATCTACGGATAATGATGCTTTTATCAATTACAACTTCTATTTGTAAACATTCCGATCCAGAATTTTAGTGGTCAGCAACGATGTAAGCATTTTACATAATCGTAAACATCAACAACTACAGTAAGATAACATCGTTCGATATTCACGTAGTCATAGTGATACTTTCACAGAAAGTATTGCGCAGCTAAGAACTGTCATCAATTTGGCGGATCGAAAAAAATTTATCGACTTTTTGAGTTTCGTTCGAGCAGCTTTTCCGGTATTAGGTTTGAACTTAAGCCTCATGTTTAGGCTTAGCCTAAGACTTAAGCTAGGCTTAGGGTAACCCTCAGGCTTAGCCTCAGACATAAACTTAAGCTTAGATTTACGCTTAGCGTCAGGCTTAGGCTCAAGCTTAGGCTTAAGCTTAGGCTTAGGCTTAGGCTTAGGCTTAGGCTCAAGCTTAGGCTTAAGCTTAGGCTTAGGCTTAGGCTTAGGCTTAGGCTTAGGCTTAGGCTTAGGCTTAGGCTTAGGCTTTGGCTTAGGCTTAGGCTTAGGCTTAGGCTTAGGCTTAGGCTTAGGCTTAGGCTTAGGCTTAGGCTTAAGGCTTAGGCTTAGGCTTAGGCTTAGGCTCAGGCTCAGGCTCAGGCTTAGGCTTAGGCTTAGGCTTAGGGTTAGGCTTAGGCTTAGGCTCAGGCTCAGGCTCAGGCTCAGGCTTAGGCTTAGGCTTAGGCTTAGGCTTAGGGTTAGGCTTAGGCTTAGCCTTAGGCATAGGCTTAAGCTTAGGCTTAGGCTTAGGCTTAGGCTTAGGCTTAGGCTTAGGCTTAGAGAATAGTTAACACGAAAAATCGATAAACTTTTTTTGACCAATCAAATTGATCAAATAAATTCTTCAATCTCCCATATTCAATTGCAGCTCTCACTGAAAACGTTCTTGTAAACAATAGGTGACGTCAGCAAACAGGTTGTATAAGCACTCTACATTACCAGGAAGTTCTAGAATTGACAACTACAGTAAGATAAAATTACTTGATATGCAATTGGAGGTACCTTACTGTGCACAACTCTGCCTTTTTCCGTGAATGTACATATAAAGTGACGTCAGAAAGAATGTGATTCAGAAAGTCTACATTATCATGAAGTTTCAGAATTCACAACTACAGTAAGACAAAATTAGTTGATATACGAATGAGGTATCTTGACCTTCTTTAACTCTGTCTCTGTCAGTGTGAAATTGTTTGTACAGAAAAATTTACGTCAGCAAGCCTGTGATATAAGTAGTCTACATAATCACGAAGTTCCATTATTCGCACCCACAGTAAGGCAAAATTTATTGATATACAAGTGGAGTTGTCAACTACGCCTTTCTTCCAAAAAATTTTCGGACGAAAAAAGTGACGTCAGCAAGCATGTTATATAAGCAATCTATATAATCTTGCAGTTCCAGATTTCACAACTACAGCAAGACAACTCGTTTGATCCACAGGCGATGATACATTCACCATCTTTGACGTTTCTTTTCTCAGCAAACATTCTTGGTGACGTCAGCAAGCATGTGATAAGCAGTATACATATATTCATGAAGTTCCAGGTTCTATACCTCATTAAGAAAAAATTGCCCGATGTGATGACAATAAAATTCTACTTTTTCACAAAGGTGATAATAATCTTGACGCTGATCAAGATCTGAAAATTTAACACTCTGATTCGCGGCATTGATGTACAGGAATCAAGGTCATGTGACCAAGAAAATAGTGATCAAATTGAATTTCTTTAAAGTCACTTATCACGTGATTTTTTGTACTAGAAAAGAAGACTCTAGTTAAAAAAAAAAATTTCACTCATAATCACGTGATCTTGTCCATAGAATTTACTCGGATCAGGTGATTTTATCCTGAGCAAGATCAGTGTGGCAAGATATACAGTCGTAGACTTATGCAATGAAATATAAACAATGAAAAAAAGAATTAATATCACGTGATTTCACTCATGAAGACAAATTTAACTTTATCAGCAGATAAAAATAGCACATGATCTGAGGCCCTAAAAATTTGGATCACGTGATCTCACCAAAGTTGTACAATGTAAAATATGGTTCGAACACGTGACCAGTGCATTGAACGGGGCTTAAGGTCTTAATCACGTGATCTATAGAGTTGTTTACTCCGCGAAGATATCAATCTCGTCCAGAAACTGTTGGTCGACCCCAATAATATGCGAATGAGGCGTCGGCGCTTCATCCCCTTTATTGCATTTTCAGGACAAATAAATCGAGCTTCTTTCCTCGTAGTCACGTGATCACGAATTATCATCATCAATCCCGATAATTACTCAAATTAGAATCTAATATAATTAAATATATATTTACAAGCTCGACACCAGATGAGATGAAACACAAGCATAATAATTAATCAAATTTTTAGCCAAAATAAAAATAATAAACGAAACATATATACGAGTATATATTCCATAAAAAACCAAGCATGCATATAAAGAGAGCAGCAGCAAAAAAAAGATAAGCTAGAAAGGCCGGAAAAAGCCTAATGCTTTTGTATATAAGAAGAGTAGATTTGAGAATAAATGAGCTTGATTATATTTTACATGGATGAATGAGTTTCATGGAATCTTTTTGAGATTTAAGGGATTTTATTGAACTGCTGCTGTTCAAATTTTGAGCGGTTAGTATCGATCGAATGTTCAATTTTTCAATGGCAGGATACAAATTATTATTTTTCAGCTAAAGTAAGACTATATTGCTGACGTCAAACGTGATTTAGCATCGTTTGTAAAAAAATGGAAGTCATTGAAACCACGTGATTAACAGTGGAAATGGAATTGTTGATCGATTGATTGATTTACATCAAGTTTTTTCAGGTCATGTCGTCAGCAATATCTGAAGTACTTTTGATAATCACCTTAAACGCAAATCCTTGTACATCTCGAGACAAATAACTACTTTTCAACTACAGTACGACTATCTTGCTGACGTACAACTTGATTTCATATCATATGAGGAAATCATAGTTTATTCATTTAAATGATGAAAAAAGATAAAACTCGAGTTGCTGAAATTTCGATCAGTGACTATCGATCAAATGTTCGATCATTCTATATCCATATTTTCTCAGAACTTGACGTCAGCAAGATCCGGCAATTTCATTTGGTTTATTTTTAATAATCATGCTAAATAACTACTTTTCAACTACAGTAAGATCATCTTGCTGACGTCAAATTCGATTTTACATCATTTGATGATATCATGTTTTCTACGTTGAAATCACATAATAGAGAGAGATGAAATCACTGCTGAAATTTTGATCAGTTGCTATCGATCAAATGTTAAATTATATTATATCGACTTCTTTTCAGAGCTTGAGGTCAGCAAGATCTAGAAATTTCATTGAAAACATTTTTGATAATCATCCTAAACGTAGATATTTGAACATCTTGAGACAAACAACAACTCCTCAAGTATAGTAAGACCATCTTGCTGACGTCAAGCTTGATTTCATATCATTCAAGGAAATCACGATTTATATATTGAAATCACGTGATCAACAGACTAAATCCCTGCTCAAATTTTGATCAGTGGCTATCCATATGGATCTTTTCTCAGAGCTTGACGTCAGCAACAGCTAGAATTATTCAAGGTATTTTTGGTGATCATCCTAAAGGTAGATTTTTGCACATCTTAAGACAAATAACTACTTTTCAAGTACAGTAAGACCATCTTGCTGAGTCATACTTGATTTGATATCATCTAAGGAAATCGTGGTTTATACATTGAAATCACGTGATCAACAGATTCAAATTTTTATTGGTGGCTATCGATAAAATGTTAAATTATTCTATATGGATTTTTTTGGAGATTGACGTCAGCAAGGGATCACGATTTCATTCAAAATATTTCTTAAAATCATCCTAAACTTGAATCGAATTTCAAATTCAATGGAATCAGGAGAAAAATCTCATCAAAACGAAAAAAAGTGATTCGATGTGAGGAGAAGGAATATACAACTAAATCAAATCTGTAAAATTGATCACTAAAGTAATTATGAATAAATAAAAGTTTAAAAAATCACGTGATCTATACAGAATAAATTTTTTTTTAATTTTAAAGAAAGAGGTAACAGACGTGCGAATTTCATTAGCTGAAACGAAACTACTACATTAGAAGGGCAGATCACGTGACTGGAAACCTGCAGGCAATTATGCAAATTTTCTATCAAATCACCGTCAAAAAATCAAAGTAGAGAAGTCCCGGATAAAATGCCAATTTCTGGCAGATAAAATTTGATGTGAAATTTAAACAACGATCTACAGTATACAATTCGAAATTGTACTTGCTGGTCATTTTCCGAAAACGACAATAACATCTTCGGGGTAACAACATTGAAGCGCTCGGATTTATTATTAACAACACGGAATAAACGTCTCTCGAAAAATACCCCAAATATCGCGCATGATATTGCATGTATATTGTATGTACAAATCTCGGCGAAATTAAGCCTCATTTGCATACGACAATTAAATTTGCATATTGGATATTGGGCTTATCTGGCGAATAGGAGAAGCAGCCGCAGGAAGCTCATATTCAAAGCATCGATTATTAAACAAGTGGCGAAAATATATATATTGTATATTGGATATTTGGAGTGGCGAAAAAGAAGAAAAATAATTAGGTATACACAAAAATCTGGTGCATGAAAAAAACCACACAAACCTGAGCATCAAAGCAAACTATTCGGAAAAGAATTTTATAGCTTTTTGGACAGTTGGCGCCTCATTTGCATGAAATTTATTTCGTCGCCTCTAGAAAGTGACCAAAACAAAAATAAACAAAGAACGAGGTCAAATAAAAAGTGTATATATACGAGTATATATGAATAAAAAATGCCAAAGATACTTCATCTTTTATGCAAATGAGGAGCTAGCCTAGCTCGACCCTTACCGAACAGAAGCTCGACCACAACTAAAGAAAAGCTTGACCATTACGTTAATAATAGAGTGACCACTATTATTAGCTAGCTGTCGTAAACAATTTCGCCTAGAGCCGTATTTTAGAACTTTTCGCCGCAAATTTGAGGCTAGGGATTTTCTTGTGTGTGTGTGTGTGTGGTCACTCTATTGGTCAAAAGAGGAGAAGCTAGAATGTGTATGTTACGTCAACGTGGTGGTTAATTTAGTTTTGTAGCGAAAGGAGAGAAAGAGGACGCGCGGATTACTAGCTTTTAAGAAATGAAGCTCTCCTTTGGATGGAAATTGACCGAAAGAAAAATAATGCAATGATAAGAACTGAAGGAGACGTGTATACACGTAGAAAGAGCAGACTTTATTAGTTTGTGGAAAGAAGAAGAAGAAGAAGGAGTAGCAGGGAATTTGTGTACTAATGGAGATTATATGAGATTAGGAGCATTATTGAGACAGGTTGTCTATTGCTGGAGTACTTGCAAGTGAAAAAATTTGAAATTGAAAGTGTGATGCAAACATTAATGCACTTGATGAAGTACAGTATCAATGAAAAAAACAGTAATTTTTTGTGTTTATTGCAAAATAACTGTAGTTTTTCCACTCCAAAAATATGTCAGAGGGTCAATTCCTCTGACTTTTGGCCCTCTAATTATTACATTTTCATTCTCTAGAGTTTCTTTGTTGTTAAAGGGTTTTCAATTATTATTAAGTAAACAAACCGATAAAGGTTTGTGTCACATATTTTTGGCCCCAAAACAAATAAATGGATAGCGCGAAAGTTTTGCATACAACATGCAAGTTGATGTTAGGCACGCCACCGTGCAGTTGTTCATTGTTGCAAAATTATTATTTGAAACGTATTTTTTGGCGCTCTTATCGTCCTGTTTTGTGGGTCGGACGTTTTGACATACGCGGTGGCTAGGAAAGGAGCGTGGGCGTCCTCGCCAGTTACGATTATTTTGTATTTTTGTTTTTACATCATGTTGGTGTTACGCTTGAGAGCCGAACCGAGCCTGAGGATTTATGACGACCCCTTTTGATCAAGAAGTCTAGTGAGTTGTTGTTGTAGACAGGCTGATCTGTCTCATCTTTCTTTGAGGAGTTCCAGCTTAGGCCGCATGTTGAGATATCCTAAAGCCCCTGTGGCTCTGTGTGCAGGGGTGAAGAAAGGGATCTGTGAGTCAGGGAGTAGTTAGGCGGCGGTGTTTTCGTGTTTGGCATTTTCACAATTGTATTCTATTGACCCTCACTTTTGTATTTCATTGCACTTCTCGTTTTGTTCACAATAAATATCTTCGTACATTCAGTCTCAGCTAGGTACCGTAGGAGCATAGTTAGTACCGGGTTAGCGTCAGGGGCCGTACCAGAGTGGATCTCCCAAGAACCGCAGCTAGGTAGCCGAGGGCATACGAGCACCCAATACAACACATATAATTTTTATTGGGACAGGTTGTCAGTTTTTGGAGCACTTGCAAGTGAAAAAATTGGGATAGAAACATTGAACCCTATTAGGAAGTGGAAAATCATAGAATTTTTGTTGGGCACAATTTGCAGAAAGCACAATTCAGAAGTGAAATAATCCTAGGATTTTTGTCGCCAACAATCGGCGACAGTCGGCGTCAGTTGGCGACGGTCGGCAACTGCACTTTTGAATTGGGCTTAATGAACTTGATAAACTACAGTAACCATGAAAGAAACGTGATTTTTTGCGCTTTTCGCAAAGTTACTTTACTTCATGTTATTTTTGCTCTATGCATCCACCATTTTTGACAGTTTGAGGAAATTATTGGGACAGATTTTCCATCACACGATTACTTGAAAATGAAAAAATTTGAAATTGAAAGCGTGATGCAAATAATAAAGCACATGATCAAGTACAGGATCAATGAAAGAAGCAGTGATTTTTTGTCTTTATTGCAGAATTACTGTAGTTTAGATTGTTTCTACTCCAAAAATAATTTTTGTAGTTTGGGAAAATTACTAGGACAGGTTGCAGGTTGCCGGAGCACTATCAAGTAAAAAATTTAATGAAAAAGTGATGCAAACTCTTGATAAACTACAGTATCCATGGAAGAAGCATGAATTTTCTTGTCTCTATTGCAAAATTGCTGTAGTTTAGATTGTTTCTCTACTTCAAACATCATTTCTGATTACTTGAAAAAATTATTGGTACGGTTTTTCTGTTGCTGGAGTACTTGCAGGTAAAAAAATTTGAGTGAAAAAGTGATGCAAACTCTTCATAGACTACGGTATCGATGAAAGAAGCATGACTGTTTTTGTGCTTATTGCAAGATTACTATTGTTTAGATTGTTTCTACTGCACCAAACATAATTTTTGACAGCATGAAGAAAATCCTTGGGACAGATTTTCTGCTGCTGGAGCACTCGCAAATCAAAAAATTAGAGTAAGAAACATGGCATGCAAACATTTAAGTGCTTGATAAACTACAGTAATGAAAGATACATTACCTTTTTGTCTTTTTTGCTAAATAATTATAGTTTTATCTACGACAAAAGTTTAGATTGTTTCAATTTCCAAACATTATTTTTCGTAGTTTGAAAAGACTATTGGGGCATTCCTGAAATACGTGAAAGTGAAAAAACTTGCAAGTGATGAACATCAATGCTTTTGATAAACTAGAGTATCCACGAAAAAAACATGAATTTTTGGTGTTTTGCAAAATAATTGTACTTTAGACTGTTTCTATTCTATAACAAAATTTTTGATATTTCTCAAAAAAAATATATTGGGGCAGGTTGTCTGGACTACTTGCAATTGAAAAAGTTTGAAAGTGAAAATGTGATGTTGACATTAAAGCACTTTGATTAAGTACTACTTAATAAAATTTTATAAACTATTACTGTAGTTTAGATTGTTTGTTCTCCAAACATCATTTTTGATAGTCTGAAAAAATTATTGGGACTGGTTCTTAGCTGCTGGAGTATTTGGAGGTGGAAAAAAATTTGAGGGAGCAAACATTAATGCACTTGACAACCGACTGTATCCATGAAGGAAGAATGGATTTTTTGTAAAATTATCATAATTTTAATGGCCAGTTTCATCAAAGAAACTTAAGCTCGAGCTGTGCTGCAGCTTAAGCTGTAAGTAGCACCACCTAGAAATAAAGAAGATACACAGGGTATAGTATACCAAGTACCTATGGCTCCATGTGGGAAAGTATACATTGGAGAAATGGGCAGAACACTTAAGACCCGTATTGCAGAATACAGAAATGCCCTTAAGAACCTGAGCCTTGAGAAAAGCGGTGTGGCAGAACATTGCCTATCATGTGGATGTACACCTAATTTTGACAATACCACCATACTTGCCCAAGAGCCTAATGCCTACAAAAGGAAGATCAGAGAAACCACTGAGATGGAAAAAGTGGGGTCAAAAAATGTAGGTAGTAAGAGCATTGAAATAGGCCACATATGGAACCAAGCATTCCTTAGAAGGGCAACAGACAGGAACCCAAGTCTGAACTAGTACCCCCAAGTCAGGATATATAGCACTTCTAAACAAGTTACTACTGGCCCCCATGGCCCAGTGGTAGCGCTCTAGACTCTCGATCAAACGACCAGGGTTCAATTCCCTCAAGTAGCGAGTTTTGTAAAAAAAGGAGTTTATTGTCGCCTGAGGAAGGTAGTAGGTAGACTACCGAAACGTCGCATTACCATAACCACTGTATTATTATTCGTTCATTGTGTGCCTACGGGCAAAATAAAAGCGTTGTATAATTTTTATGTGATTGTAAGGCCAAGAAATGGAGAATCATAATGTTATACACCAATCGCAAACAACCTTTCGCCAAAAGCTGTAGCTCAGCTGTAGCTTAACTCATAAACACAGAACATATCGGGAAAGTTAAGCTGCAGCTGAGCTGCACCTCAGCGAGTTAAGCTACAGCTCAGCTGCAGCTTAACTTTTTCGATATGTTTTGTGTGCATGAGTTAAGCTACAGCTGAGCTGCAGCTCAACGGCAATGGTAGAACATATAAAGTTACGCAGCAGTTTAGCTGCAGCTCAGCTGGAGCTTAAGTCTCCTTGATGAAATAGGCTAGTCCGGAAAAATTAAGGAACCAATACTCGTATTCCAAAGATCAATATCTGACAGCATGGAAAATTATTGCTTTATGTTGCAGGGAACGCAAAAATGGTGGTGTGGCATCTTGGAAGTGAAAAGAGTTGAAATAATAGCGCACGTGATAAACCACAGTAAATAAGAAAAATACATGAACCTGTATTTTAAATATTCTTTTTTCGATGAAAATTGAACAAATTTTGCCGTTGTCGAAATTTAAGCTTTTGCAGTTAAACGCTTGAAACATATTAATATATAATACGTAAGTTTCATTTTGAGAATTTTGTATTGATCAGCAGGTGATGAAAAACTACAACTTTTATCAATTAGAATATAATTTTGGCTTAAAATTATTTACGGATAGGCAAAAAATTGAAGATCAAATCTACAGTAAGCGCGTCCTCTAAAATACTGGCTTGGTTACTGTGTATGTTAATAATCCAAAAAAATGCAGCAGTTGATGGAAAAACTATAAATTTGAACATAAGAATCTATTGTGTAATTTGGGCATAAGAATCTATTTAGAGCGTGCGGACGAAAGCGCAAGGTCCTGGGTTCAAGTCCCGGACCGAGCCTAACTTTTACTGAAGCCCCGAGTAGCGGGAACAGGTTGCCTCAACACTGGTGGCCCTTGACGGTCCATCAAACTCGACGGCGGAGGGATGTTGAGAGTGGTCAGGTTACCTCAACATGTAAGATGGGAAAATCTTGCTGACAGCTCTTGATGTCCTACATGATTGGACAAGTATTCTCGATATTCAATTTATATCATAGACGTCGCAAGTAAAAATTCAACTGTAGCATTGTGCACTCAAAAAAAACGTTACAAGATATAAATGAAGTAATCTTTGACGTCAGCAAGATTCAAAAAAGCTTCATTTTCATTGTTCTCTGCTATTTGATCATTCGCTGACGTCAAACGCCTACAAACTAATTGAAAAATGAATGACTTGGACCAACTAATAAAGTGAATCACTGTTTTATTGCTTCACTGCAATATTTTATCATGTTTTCAAAATATTTAAAATTCTACGGATTCTCGGCATCAGAAAATTAAAAAAAATCTTGTTTCTTTTTTTTGCTTTTCCCTATATTGCTGACGCCAAAAATTCACTAAAGGCCCGCCTATACTATTTTTCGCTAGAAAACATACGCAGGTGATTTGCTCTTCAGGTATTTGAGCGATACATCGCAAGGTAGACAAAGAAATTTCCAATCGAAAGATAACCAACATATTCAACAAGTATCTACTATATACTTTGAATCCAGCAACGACGCAACGCTTACAAAAAATGGCTCATATCTGCGACACTATGCAAATTTTTTTGCAAGAGTGGATATACCTGGGGCCGGTTTCATCAATGAGACTTAAGCTCCAGCTGAGCTGCAGCTTAAGCTGTAAACATGTCTAAAAAGTTGAGCTGCAGCTGGGCTGCACCTTAAAGGCAATGGTAAAACATAGGGTTAGCTCGGCTGGAGCTGAAGTCTCCTTGATGAAACAAGCCCCTGGTCTAGATCTTTCTTGCACGCGCACAGCGAAAATGAGGGATTTTGATTTTGATTGGTGCAATCACTTGCAACAGATTTTCGAAAAAAGTATGGATAGGTCTCGGGTAATGAAAAAATGAGCTTCCAGGTTAATGAATGAATCAAATTTCTTATGAACGCAGCAAATCAGCAAGATTATAAACATCTTACGCATTTCTCTCTGTCTTTTGCACATTTTTCTAACCTCAAAATTTACCAACTAATGAAATAATGAATTATTTTGAACAACTAATGAAATGAGAATGTATCCAAAAAAGGAAACGCTGAACTAGCAATCATTTTTCGTAGAATAATATGAAATCTAGAAGTTATAGATCAGCGGAAAATTTTATTTTGTGGGGCTCGTCTGACTATTAATCTCAAAAACCAGGTTCGACTCAGGGTAGTCTCATGTGAGCGATTCCCAATTGAGCGATTCCCATGTGAGCGATTCCAAATTGAGAGAATACCCCAATGAGTGAATTCCCAATTGGGCGATCAAGAAAGTAATAACACTTTCTTCAAATTTCAAACTTCAAAAAGAGGAAGAAAGAAAAAATAATGTGTGAAAAAACAAAAAAAGAAAGCATAGAAAAAGATAAGTAAAAGCAAAAAAGTAAGATGAAAAGTTGATAGGGATGAACAAAAAATCACAAAGAATAAAATTAAATAGGAAATAGAGAGATCCGAATTGTTCAACAATTACATGGCAAACAATGCTTATTAAAAATGGCAACTTGTGATGTAATGTTTCGAGAGCAAAAAAACAGTAGATGACAAAGAAAAAAGAAAATGAAAGACAGCAGGGACAAAAGATTAAAATGCAAAAACAAGCATAATTGCAACACACAGAACGAAATAAAAAAGAAATATATAAAAGGAAAAATACAAGGTAAAGAAGGAAAATGTGACGAAAAGGTTATTGCATTCTCTGTTGCTCGTTTGGAATCGCCCAAATGAGAATTCGCTCATTTGAGAATTCGCTCATTTGGGAATTGGCTCAATTGGGAATCGCTCACTTGGGAATAGACCGCAGACACTGCCTTTCATTCTTCGGGTGTAGGAAAGCTCGGTGCGCTGCTTGCCTTGGTCTAGTGGGCCCAGTTAGCATCATGGCGATTAGATGCGACAAATAAGGAGCTGGGCCTATTCTATTTTGAGGTAGCTAGCCGAAGAAGTCCTGTCCAGTCGGGCAGACGCCAGCCTGTAGAACATGGCCTCCAGCAGGCGGCAAAAGCACCCAAAGAGCGCCTCTCATATAAGGTGGACGCTTATATGACCCTATAGTCCTGTGAAGTCTGCCTTTCCGGCTATAGAAAAAAATGAGTACAAGTGTACCCCCGAAACTGAACAAAGAAAAATCGATTTTCTACTGACACGTAATCGGTAAAACGCGTTGCCATCGTAACCATCGCCAAACACTGTTCGAAAAATAATGCTCGACTGGGATTCGAACCTGGGTCTTTGTGACTATAGTGCAGCGTTCTTCTGATTGAACTACTGAGCCAGTGTTAGGATTGTTAGGAAGGGGTGATGTACAGCCGTGTGACACGTGACATTCCCCCCCTTGAAAGAACGACGACCTCGTCCGTTGAAGATGCAGGTTCCTGGGGCCCACCAATATGGGACCATCGAAGCCTCGCCATGTCACGTAATGAGTAAACCGCGTTGCCATCGTAACCATCACCAAACACTGTTCGAAAAATAATGCTCGACCGGGATTCGAACCTGGGTCTTTGTGACTATAGTGCAGCGTTCTTCCGATTGAACTACCGAGCCAGTGTTGCGATAGTTATGAAGGGGTGATGTAGGGCAGTGTGACACGTGACATTCCCCCCCTTGAAAGAAGGACGACCTCGTCCGTTGAAGATGAAGGTTCTGCGGCCCACCAATGTGGGGCCAATCCAAGCCTCGCCATGACACATAATGGGTAAACGCGTTGCCATAGTAACCATCACCAAACACTGTTCAAAAAATAATGCTCGACCGGGATTCAAACCCGGGTCTCTGTGACTATAGTGCAGCGTTCTTCGGATTGAACTACTGAGCCAGTGTTAGGATTGTTAGGAAGGGGTGATGTACAGCCGTGTGACACGTGACATTCCCCCCTTGAAAGAACGACGACCTCGTCCGTTGAAGATGCAGGTTCCTGGGGCCCACCAATATGGGACCATCGAAGCCTCGCCATGTCACGTAATGAGTAAACCGCGTTGCCATCGTAACCATCACCAAACACTGTTCGAAAAATAATGCTCGACCGGGATTCGAACCTGGGTCTTTGTGACTATAGTGCAGCGTTCTTCCGATTGAACTACCGAGCCAGTGTTGCGATAGTTATGAAGGGGTGATGTATGGCCGTGTGACACGTGACACTACTGAAAATATCCAAAGTCTACTAATTTATGGCATCAGAAAGATTTAAAAAAAAAATTACTTCAGCATATATTTCTAACTTCAAAACTTCATTAAGTAATGAAAAAACGGGCTTTTGCAGTAATGAATGAATGAATTCTTTCATGAAAGCAACAAATTAGCTAGATTCTAAAAGGCTTTCGCATTTATTTTTACGATTCTCCAACATCGAAACTCATGAACTAATGAAATAATAAGTTATTGAACTAACTAATGAACAAATTCCAACATTTCTTATTTTCTACATCTGAAAATCCCAGACTAGCGAGTCATTTAAGCGTGTATGAAAAGAAGCAGAAATAAACCGAAAAGCTATCAGGATTTTATCGAGCGGAAAGAAAAACTTTTTTGGCTACCACCCAAGGAGCTACAAAATTTACCGACAATCCTAATATGGAAAGTCGATAAAACAAGAGTTGAGTTGGGAAATAATAATAAGGAGGCTGAAAAGCTATAATTTACAAAAATATATAATTATAAAGCGTGTTCGAAAAACATCAAACAGGAACCGGCAGCAAGAAAACAAGATTTTTTAGCCGGAAAATTATTGTTCGTTATTCGAGACACCCCGTTGCGAACTAAAAACTCGTTTTTCATGTGCACGTTGCTCATTAGAATGTGCGGTTCTTAAAAGAAGATTATTTTTAGAAACATGGCTGCGTATACATGAAATGCGGCTTATCGAATTTCCCGTGTACTTTCGTTGTAGAATATTCGAATTTATATTTAGAATATGGAAGAAAGCATGAGAAAATAGAATATTCAAAAAAAAAGTTGTTGCGAGATAATTTTTAACTGAACAAAATTAAGAAAATCAGAATTTTTTAAATCATTTGATTTCGGGTGAAAAAACGAAAAAATTCAGTTTCAAATAGCACTGAAAACACCGTTTTTTTCAGGCTGTTCAATTCAGCCACTGTAAAATATTCATTTGAGACATTATTTATTTAGATCCACAACATTAGCAAGATAATTTTTCGAATATTGGATATGATGTCTGATATTTTTGTGCTCTAAACTAGATTACTGGGTCATTTCAGCCACTGTAAGTTTACGTATACATTTATGGTCACTTCATACACTGAGGCACTAGACTCAGTTTCTCGACCATCCAGCAGTGCATATATTAGGTCATTACTGCCACTACAGATTCAATACTCAAATTTACACAATTTTTTTAGCTCTATCTCACTTTAGCAACTATGAATTACCGACTTTTTTCGATCAGGTTCATTATAATCAGTGTCAATTCATATAAATTATTGAACTGCAGGGATCACTTTTCGAACCACATACATAAAGGGTCATTTCTCAGCAACTTCGAATTACAGATATCCAGTTTTTAATATTTATTCCAGACATAATCTCTCTACATCCACTGCAATAGATCATTTTTCGATCATGGAATACACTGGCCAATTTCAGCCACTGTAAAACCAGGATTCACTGGATCATTTTATTCAAACTATTACTCCATCTATATGATCACCATAATGCATTTACCTTTTTTTGCAAAATTCACAAGAGCTACTGACAGACAAAAATCTCTAATCTATCGCAAAATAATTTTTGACCTCTAGACTGGATATACTGGGTCATTTCATCAACCAAAATTTCATATAAAATTTGAGGATTACAATCCAGTTTATATACACATCAGGCAGTGCAACACTAGAATGAGTACCTTGGAGACGTAATTTTTCGAACACTAAGCATACTGGACCATTTCCGCCACTGTTACCACACCAGATTTCTTGCATTGATAAGGCTATTTTTTCCAGTCCTAGATAATCTATGTTACTTCACTGTTCACAATCTATTAAGCATTTTCCCGTCACTGTATATGTGATTATTATCGTAGTAAATTCGAACACTGCTTCAGAGCGACTTTTTATCGAACCAAAGATATAATGGGTCATTTCAGCCACTATGAATTACAGACTTCTTGTTTGAATTTTTCGTTTGAAACAACTTCTCAAAATTCACTCGATTAGAAAATTTATAAAGCATTGGATATACTTGGCCATTACAGCCACTGTAATGCCAGGATTCACTAGTTCATTCCATTTCAACTATTTCAATAGCTAGTTGACCACCATTAAATCATGGTTTAGTGGTTGGTTTTGATCAAAGTTCGCAGTCACTGCTACTCAAAGTCTCTAATCTGCCCTATTATAATTTTTGAGCTCAAGACTAGATATACTGGGTCGTTTCAGCAACTAAATCTTCATATAAATTTTAGGTGTTGAATCAGCGCCTTGACGATACAAATTTTCGTGCAGTGCATATACTGGGCCATTTCCGCCGCACAAGATTTCTTGCACTGATAACACTGCTTTTCCAGCGCTAAGTGATCTATGTCACTTCAGCCATATTGCATTACAAACTTTCATGTACGCACTACACTGATATGAACATTTTCCCATTACTGCTTGGGTGATCATAATCACTGTGAATTCTCATTAAACTGCTTCAGATTGAGCATTTTCCGAGCCACAGACATAATCGACCATTTCAGCCACTATGAATTACAGACTTGCAGTTTGAAACATTCACTTCAGACATAGCTTCTCCAGATCCACTGCACTATATCATTTGTTTCATAGCTCATTTCAGCCACTGTAAAATCGGGATTCACTGGATCGTTTCACTCAAATATTGCTCCATCTATTTGATCACCATGATGAATTTACCTTTTTTTTAGCGAAGTTCACATGAGCCACTGGTACGCAAAAATCTCCAATCTGGCGCAAAATAATTGTTGGCCTTCAGACTAGATATACTGGGTCATTCCTGCAACTAAAACTTCGTACAAATTTTACGGATTACCACTCATCAAGATTAACCTCAGGCACTGTGGCTCTAGAATCAGCGCCTTGACCATACAATTTTTCGAGCAGTGCATATACTGGGCCGTTCCCGCCACTGTGAAAACATATCTGAGCATTTCTTGCACCGATAACACTTCTTTTTCCAGCATTAAGAGACCCGTGTCACTTCAGCCACTATGCATTATAAACTTTGATGCTCACTTCAGTTGCTGCAGTACTATCCACTGCATAGAGAAGAGAATTTTCTATCACTGCATGGGTACTTATAATGATTATAAATTCGTATTAATTAATTACTGCCTAAGAGTGACTATTTTTCGAAATGAGTCGTTTCAGCCACTATGAATTATAGACTTCCAGTTTAAAATATTCACTTCGGACACAAATTTTCCTAATCCACTTCACTAGATAATTTTTCAAGGATTTGATATACGTGGTCATTACAGCCACTGTGTTAAACCAGGGTTCACTGGATTACTTTGATTTCAACTCTTGCTCCAGCTGTTTGATCCCTATTACATCATGCTTTACCAGTTGTTAGGAAACTTTGCGTGATTAACAGCGAGGCTAAAACCTCGGATCGGACACGAAGTAATTTTTTTGAGCTACTAAATATTCTGGGTCATTTCAGCCACTAAGAATTTAAGGATTACCACTCTTCCATATTCACCTACCATTTTTTGAGCAGTGCGTATACTGGGATACTTCCGCCACTGTAAATACACAACATTGCTTCCTATTTTTCGAGCACTGTTTGATCTGTGTCACTTCAGCTACTCAGACTTGTATGTACACATCAGACACTTCAGGACTACTCATTAGACCATTTTTCAACCAATGAACGGGTGGTTACAATATGAGGAAGCACATTTAACGATAGACACAATGGCTCATTTCAGCCACCGGGTGTATCTTTCCATTCAATAAACTCGAACAACCGATGGCTAAACTGCAGACAAACGAAATTTTTACAGAATCAAAATCTAAAAAAAAGAAAATAAAACACCAGAATAACAAGCAAAAACGTTAGGAAAACGAGACTAAATGCGGAAAATCATTCATAAATTATTTAGAAAGCAACGTCGGGGTGTCTAGTGGAATTTAGCTCAAGTATTTTCGACAAAGCGGAAAAAATCGCCTTTTCCCTTTACCCCTTTTCCGTAAGAAGAGTTTGATTGTCATTAAAAATTAATCCTTTAATTTTTCTTAACAGTTAATTAGCGTGCTTTTTAGATGGGAAAGAAAGAGGGAGCATGATAATGATCCATGATGATATATACAAAAATAGAATCGTATCAAAAATGGAAAAATCATCAAAAAGTGCAATTAGTATCTACTTATAGTATATTTTTTTCCAAATATGAGCCTCCACGAAGTAAAAAGATGTTTATGCGAATAAAAAAAAAGAATAAAGTCTCACTTCAGCCACCAGACACTATGAGGTCATGAAATGATCAGAAACAAAAATATCACGTGTCTAATTTGGATTAAAATTGACCCTAAAAGTCCCGAAAAGAAAATTTCCACTTCTAGAATAGCGGAAAATATCGTCATTAAAAATGCTTTGCTTTAAGTACGCTAATCAAAATTCTCACCCCATTAAGATGTATTCTAAAAATAGATTTTTCACTCTACCTATAACGGTCAAAATAAAAGCGAAAGATGGAAAACGACACAAGTTAGCGTTCGATCATAAATTATCATAGCCGCAAATAGAAAAACACAATTTTAGAGAGCTTTCTACGACGAATTTTTATCATTTTTCGACTTTTCTACATTTTTTATGATTATTGAGGAAAAACAGTTGACTTTTCAATGCCACAATGTTTAGTTTTAGTCACCTGTTTTTCAAATTTTTTTTTTTTGAAAAGTAAATTCTATAGTTGCTAAAACGAGACGCGTGATTGCGAATCCAGCAATTTTTTTTTTAAGTTGACTGAGTGTACAGAAGAAGAGAGTTGCTGAATCGCGACAAGTCTATGCAATACTTTTAACCATCAAGTATGAATGAGAAATGTAGTGGCGGAAGTGACATTTCAGAAAACTGGTTGAAAGAATGCAAAATTTTTGTTGAACTGAAAATCAGTGGCTATTTTGGTAGCTGAATAGACACAGTTACAAAATCGTTATCCGTAAGAATCCTTAGCATGCTATGGAATCGATTGTGTGTCAGTTGAGCCACTGCATGCATCGATTCAGCCACCAAAAATTTTATTATTCGTAAAACCGTTATTGGTCGTTGAGGAATGACTGTATCGTTTCAGCCACCGTCTCATTTCAACCAAGGGATTATCGATCGGTTTCATAACATATAAGATCGTTTTTAAAAACAAGAGTCAAAAAAATAGCGACGAAGTAACATTGATTTCGTATTACGGAAAATTAATTATTCAAAAAGCTCGAGCATTTTCGGGGGGTTCAGACCCAAAAACTTTTTTTAAAGTGCCCAGAATTCAGTCAAAATTGTTTAAAATGCTCTAAAACTCATTTTTCAGACTTTTCTTAGCATGCTCTTTTATTTCCAGATAAAAAATTGAACTACAGGGTGAGCCAAAAAAAGGGCGACCGTTGCAGCCTTTCATAGCTTTCGAGTGGATGAAGCTTTTTTAATGTGGTTTCCTGCCGTCGATAGCTAAAACATTCGGCATAAATATTGTTAAGTTTTAGCAATATTGCTCAAATTTTGACTGGCTAGAATCAAAAATACTAAACGTCGATTTTTTTGCAAAAAAAAAACAAAAATAATCGACAAAAATCAACATTTTTTATAACAGAAAAAAGGAAAATAGATCCAATCATAACAACCATATAACAGCTGAAAACTATAAGACAGCCGTTTCAATGTGCTTTTCTTTCTGTTTCATCCATAATTTTAACCCTTTTTTTGGAACTGGTCAATGGCAGAATTCATTTTGCTTTGATTTTGCTTTTTTTTCAATTTCAAAACAAAAGCTCTTGATTTTGGCAAAATTTCGCTTATATTGAAACAAGAAAATGATGACTTAAAATTATGTGTAAATTACGAATCTGGGTGATTTTTAAAGTATTATTCTGTGTGAACAACATTTCAAAACTTTTTCCGCAATACGACAACTTTTACCTGGATTTCACAACTTTTACTTTTTGAAAAATGACCACTTTTACAAAATTTCGAAACCATAAAAGCTAGAAGCATAAAACCTAGCCCTTACAAGAAAGACAAATAGGAGATTTTAGGGAAGTAATGCGCATTAAAAAAGCTTTATCCGTTCGAAAGTTATGAAAGTTGGCACCGGTCGCCTTTTTTGGGCTCACCCTGTATATTTCGAAAAAAGTTGAAGATTTTTACACGAAATTTCCCCAAAAACATCTATGTTTCTTAGATTTTAAACAAATTTATTACTTCAAATGCGCAACTGTGTACTTTTCACGAAATTTTTGGGCAATGGTGTCACATTTTGAAATTTTTTTCTAATCGAGTCGGAAATTTTCTTGGGGGAGATCAGCCAAGATCCTGCTGGGTTTACATGTATATACAGAGTGAGCCAAAAAAAAAACGCTACCGGTGCTGACTTCCATAACTTTCGAACGGATGTAGCTTTTTTAATGAAAATTGCTGCATTAGAATCCCCTGTTTGTCCTTGTTACAAGGACGAAATTTTATGTTTCTAGCGTTTATGGTTAATGTACAAACAGAAATTTTGTAAAAGTGGTCATTTTTCGAAAAGTAAAAATTGTGAAATCAAAGTAAAAGTTGTCCTACTGTGAAAAAAGTTTTCTAAAGCTGTTTACAAACAAGAATACTCAAAAAAATCCCCCAGATTTTTAATTTACACGTAATTTAATGTCATTAACTTCTTGTTTCAATATAGGCAAAATTTCGCCAAAATCAGGAGCTTTTGTTTTAAAATTGGAAAAAAAGAAAAATCAAAGCAAAATCAATTCTGTGCTTTACCATATCGAAAAACGATTAAAATTATTTATGAAACAGAAAGTAGGACACACTGAAACGGCTCTCTTATAGTTTCCAGCTATTATATGGCTTTTATGATCTATCAAATTTATCAAATTTTTATCAAATTTTATTGGATCTATTTTACTTTTTCTTTTGTAAAACACGTTGATTTTTGTCAATTTTTTCTTCTTATTTTCAGCAAAATTGACGTTTAGTATTTTTGATCCTAATTAATCAATATTCGAGCAATCTAACTGAAACTTTGCGACTTTTATGTCAGATATTTTGTCTATCGACAACAGCAAACCGCGATGAAAAAGCTTCACCCATCCGAAAGTTATGAAAATCGTTACCGGTTGCCTTTTTTTGGCTCACCCTGTTTATATTATATATGGTGGCTCAAATAAGATAATGGCTGAAACGACACAAAGGCTTCAAAAAGTTGTTACTCGAACGAGAAAAACTTGGTGGCTAAATCGAGACAGTGGCTAAAATGGCATGGTGTCTGAAAAACTACCAATTTTACCACACATGATATAGAATTAGCTCAAAAGATACAGCCACTGAGATATCAAAGAAAATAGATTAATAAATGTGGATAATTATGATTGAAGTAGCCAAAGCCTCATATGAAAAGTTGCTTTGGAATTAGATTCAATTGTAATAAGGGTAATGGTGGCTAAAGTGATCCATGGACGTCCGAGATGGATACTTGGACGAACAGTGGCTGAAACGAGACAATTGCTTTGCTTTGGCAGCAATTCAAATTAGCTAAAAAAAGATTGTACGTGAATTAATAGAAAATGGCGGAATCGATACCGACTTGAAACTAGACTTTATTCGTTCCGAAAAGTCTACAGTATACCAGGTAGAAGGAAAACTGTCAGGTTTTTTAATCGATTCGACATCGGTCGAGTTCATATTGATGCAAATTAGTATATAACGGTAAAGGGGAATAGAAAAAAAAATCGAAATCTCCAAAGAAAATGAAAATTTTCTACTGGAAATTGGATCTTTTTGCCCACTTGTCATTAATGGTAATTTGATATGCGATAATATTTCATCGACTTTTTGCTTGTTCTGCACTGCTTTTTTCGACGTCAAAAAATTTCGATAACATTTCCAATTTTTTGAATTAATTATTTTAATTTAAAAACATCAAAAAATGCGTGTTGCATGTCATAGTATGAAAATTGATCGAAATGGTCGAGCTTTTTTGGTAGAACAATAATCGAGACAAATTCATGCTCAACTAAACCGATGATCAGGCAAAAATTGATGAATAGGAAAATTTCTAACATTAATTAACTGTTCTAATTTTTAGAACATTGAAAATAATGCAAGCTAGACTACGAAAAGTGATCGCTTATTGATAGGAGAAAATAGTATAGTTGCTGAATTGAGACAATGTCATGCTCAACTAATTTGATGATAAAGAAAATTCCCAAAAGCATTTTATTTTTTTTTCATTAAACTTTAATTTTCAAAATACTGAAAATTATGCTAGCTACAATATAAAAAGTGATAGCTTATTGATAAAAAAAATGGTACGGTTGTTCAATCGAGACAAAATTATGGTCGACTAAA